>CM062288.1:335591731-335681731 GCA_031216915.1 Pictodentalium vernedei | reverse complement strand
ATGTTGAAGAACTGACAGCTGCTCGTCGCTGCTCGGTGGTTCTGTACGGGTACTCCGGCTCCCTCCACCCGTAAAACTGTCACCGACACGATATAACCCTGGTTGTTAATGTGTCGTTAAACTCCACTAAATAAATAAATAACTGGCGGACTCCAAAAGACCCAGCACCAGTCCCCAGCTACCTAGCCCTACCGTACATTCTGAAGAACTTGCCCACACTATCAACATGCACTGCACAATTTTCCTCACTAATAATTACTAACTCGGGTAATCAGAACAGCAGGTGTTATTGTGTTGACTGTTTTTTATACGAAAATAACAGTTTATTACTTTTTTTTAATCAATTCATTCTGTGTTTCTCAATGTCTGATTCAAATATATGTATGATTCGCAGTACCCATAATGTACCTTTTTTTACCATGTAACCCGAAACCTCAGAAATTTTCTGAAAATGGACACACAAAAAAAGATTATCAAATATATCCTAGGATTTTAAAGGACAGACTTATTATTTTTGTATGGTGATTTTTCAGTATTCTTTCGGTCATCAAGTAATCATACAATTAAAACATATCGCCCGAAAAAAGAGAAAAATAACTTTAATTGAAAGTCCACTTAATGACTGTTTTTTGACAAGCGAACATATAGCACATCAAAATTTCACCACGCGTTTGTGGCTCGGGTACAGACTCGAAAGTGACATCGGGTGCACAACACAAAATATATTGTTTCGATGAATACAAGAGAATCAAGATTAAAAAAAGAAAATCACACAAAAAGTGACAATTGAAGATCAAAGTATTAGGGGGACACGTATATGTCCCGCTAATGTTGATGTCTACTTAATGTATGTTTTTTACACACCAAAAGTTTCTCTAATGTATGAAACAGGGATATATATATATATATATCCCTGTTTCATACATTAGAGAGACTTTATACATACATTAAGTAGACATCAACATTAGCGGGACATATACGTGTCCCCCTAATACTTTGATCTTCAATTGTCACTTTTTGTGTGATTTTCTTTTTTTAATCTTGATTCTCTTGTATTCAACTATACAATATATTTTGTGTTGTGCACCCGATGTCACTTTCGAGTCTGTACCCGAGCCACAAGCGCGTGGTGAAATTTTGATGTGCTATATGTTCACTTGTCAAAAAACAGTCATTAAGTGGACTTTCAATTAAAGTTATTTTTCTCTTTTTTTCAGGCGATATGTTTTAATTGTATGATTACTTGATGACCGAAAGTATGCTGAAAAACCACCATACAAAAATAATAAGTCTGTCCTTTAAAATCCTAGGATATATTTGATAATCTTTTTTTGTGTGTCCATTTTCAGAAAATTTCTGAGGTTTCGGGTTACATGGTAAAAAAAGGTACATTATGGGTACTGCGAATCATACATATATTTGAATCAGACATTGAGAAACACAGAATGAATTGATTAAAAAAAAGTAATAAACTGTTATTTTCGTATAAAAAACAGTCAACACAATAACACCTGCTGTTCTGATTACCCGAGTTAGTAATTATTAGTGAGGAAAATTGTGCAGTGCATGTTGATAGTGTGGGCAAGTTCTTCAGAATGTACGGTAGGGCTAGGTAGCTGGGGACTGGTGCTGGGTCTTTTGGAGTCCGCCAGTTATTTATTTATTTAGTGGAGTTTAACGACACATTAACAACCAGGGTTATATCGTGTCGGTGACAGTTTTACGGGTGGAGGGAGCCGGAGTACCCGTACAGAACCACCGAGCAGCGACGAGCAGCTGTCAGTTCTTCAACATCATAACTCTGAATTCTGCACCGCGGCACAGGCAGGGTTAGATTGGGTGAAGACATGCGCACCACAGTGGCGGTGCCATGATTTCGAATAAGGGGGGGCCTGTAAATATTAGGGTGGGAGACCTGGACTCATGACGCGCAGCATCACCCGTGCCGCGAAGCGAGGAGGGGGGGAGCTCGAGACGGGGTGTTCTCCGGGCGGGAATTTTTTTTTAAAAACTGCTTGTTTTCGTTGCATTTTTCTTGTATCTGGACCATTTTTATTCATTACAAACCAGAAAATATACAATGCACAAAGGAATGAGTGTGACAAACAATCGTAACAAAATATCTCGCAGCATTTTGGACTTCGGAGAATTGGTTGAACAAGCTGGACGTTATTTGCCATACGCCCACAGGTGCCTGGACGAAATGTTATTTTTTTTTGGGGGGGGGGGGGGGAGGGGGATGGGGGTTGAAGATTTCCCCCTAAAATTGATTTTACCTGTGATGGCATGGGTGAGACGCGTGATGGCAAGGCAGGTGTGGGAGAATGTGCCCCCTCCCATCCCCACTTGGGAGCAGGATTTGCTTTAACGGAATGAGGTTGCATATAATATTGAACTGTACTGTTGAATAGTGGACCGCCGACACGCGAACGCCGGCGGCACGAACCTGCGAGGCGCAAAAGCTTTTTTTGGGGGTGGTGGGGGGGGGGGGGGGGGGGGGGTAGTGATCCACTCTCAGAAAATTTTGAAAAATTTATGAGCTCAGATGTGTTTTCCTGGGTTCTGGCAATAATTACAACATTAATTTTCAGTTCCATTTTAGTGATTTCCTGTGTCCGATTTTTTCTCTTTTTGTTTAGCCCGAATTTTCCCCACTGTCCTTCCTATCGCCCGAGGATTAGGGGGGGGGCACACTGGATATTTGAGGGGGTGTTGGCTGCCCCTCCCCCACCCCCCTTAGTACCGCCACTGTACGTGCAGTATGCCTTAGTGCCCAGCATCATCGTGTCTCCTTGTGGGCAATCGGGTTAAGCGTCTTGCCCAAGGACACAATGCAGGTGCACGAATCAGTCACTGAAATGGCCACCCCAAGACAAAATTTCCCCACCCCTCCCCAAAAACCTTTTCACTGCAAATGTACTGTAAATTGGTTATGGCCTGAAAATTCGCCACAATAGCTTTGTTTTTACAACAACCAAGCCTCCTTCCCCCTCTCCGAAGAAACAAGCCTGTATTTTAATGCTATTAGACATAAATTCGCCCAAGGGTACCAATAAATTTCAGACGGGGCTACAGATTTTCCGACAAAATTGTTGGGATGTGGGGAGGGGCGTCGCCGGCTTGCCCCCTCCTCCGTATCTATGCCACTAATGTTCGCATGGCTAAGGACACTTGTTTTGTATTACGGGTACGATTTGGATATTTACTGACTTGGCAACAAGTTCGTTATCATAGCCATGTCGCGAATGTTGGATAGGGTCAGCCTCGTGATCCGTACATGTGGAGCTCTATTTGAGAGACTTCCGCCCTTGACAATGATAGCTTCGTCCTATTGTGTTGGTGGTCCGGAATTTAATTGGGCATGCTGATTGAAAGTCGCACAGCTTCTTGGTGGTTTGCACATGGATGACATCACCATGCTTTTGGTGAGCTCTATCTGTCTGTCTTGCCCTCTCTCTCTCTATCTTCTCTCTCTCTCTATCTGTCTGCCTTGCCCTGTCTGTCTGTCTGCCTGCCTGCCTGCCTGCCTGTCTGTCTGTCTGTCTGTCTGTCTGTCTGTCTGTCTGTCTGTCTGTCTGTCTCTCTCCCTCTCTCTCTGTATCTCTGTCTCTCTCTCTGTCTCTCTCTGTATCTCTCTGTCTGCCTCTGTCTCTCTCTCTGTCTCTCTCTCTCTGTGTCTCTCTCTCTCTCTCTTTCTCTCTGTCTCTCTCTGTCTCTCTCTCTCTGTCTCTCTCTCTCTGTCTCTGTCTCTCTCTTTCTCCTGAAACTACACCGAGGTACTAAGCAGGCTGGGAAGTAGGCAGACGGGCAGGTGGGTGGGTGGGCAAGCGCGAGTGGGTGGGCTGACGTGCATTGAGGCAGATGGACGGGCTGTGGGTGCGCATCCAGGCAGTTGTAAAACACTGGCCAAGCTTAAACACCAACAAATAAATAAATAAAAAATAAAAAAATAAATGAATAAATAAATAAATAATGTGGGTTTCGGCAATATTGCCTTGTCATTAAAATTTGGTCGATTACATCATGCACGACAGGCCTCAATGAGGCCTGGTGCTAGGTCATTTGATGTCCGCCAGTCGCGTAGACGGCATTTTGCTGGCGTAGAGGCAAGACAACATTCTCCCACTGACCAAAAATTTCCCGACAGTTCAACAAGCTTGAAAAAAGAAGAGGAAAAAATGCAAATGCACTGTAAATTGGTCTATGGCCGTAAAATTTACCCAATAGCTTTGTTTTCTCCCCCCCGACCCCCACCCCCTGCCCCCCCCCCCCCCATCTATGGCCCTATTTTTCACTTCAAACAGATGGAGGGGCTACATGAATGAAGTCTGCCAGAGAAGGCATATAAACTCTAACTGCCTGAGAAATCGGATTATGGTATTTAATGTGTTTGGTGAGTGTGGGTTCAGGCAATATTGTCTTGTCATTAAGAATTCGGTCGATTATATCATGCATGACAGGCCTCAATGAGCCCCCTCGTGTATGATACAATCAACAGATTTCCAGCCCTTCTATAAGCATAACATTATCGGAGAGGGGCTACTAAGAGTAGAACAGACATAATGATGCATGCAGGTCCTGACCTCGGAATAAAATGTATTTGCAATTTTCTACAAAAAAATTAGATTGGCGGCATACAGCACTCCCAGATAGTTCCTGTCGTCAATGTGTGTGTCTCAAATACTCGATAAACCGCTCAAATCACTTTTCCTTGCAACTGTTTTCATTAGGGAAAATTCCGCCCATGTCTTAACTCAGTAATTAAAAACATCCAAGCCCTCCCTACATTTTAATTGATTGTATTTAATATTTGTTTAACTGATGTGTTTTAAAGTGAACGATCTGTTATTGTGCGACAAACAAGAATCAGGTCAACCAGGCTTACAAATGCGTAAATAGGTGCCTCCCCACCCCCCTCCACACACACACACCTCACACAGGAAATTTCATTCGCACTTCAGACCAGCCAAAAATTTCAAGAGTCGTTTTTTTAAAAATACATTACACTATATACAAACGTAGTGTGAGTTACTACATCAAGCCGCCTTCCCCTTCCCATTTCCCACCTCAAGTTTTGTTTCTTCTTCTTTTTTTCGGGGGGTGGGGGGGGGGGGGGGTGGGGGGGGGGGCTACAATTTGTATGTGATATAATCAAAAAAAACAAACTAGATATATTCAGAAATGAAAACCCATACACACACGCCGAAGGAGACCCCAACTAGACTCCTATCGCCGTTCGACGTGCTACCTGTGCACACAGCGAGGGATAACGATGGAAGGATGTGGTTCTTAGTTTGGGCCACCAAAGACGATATTACTCAGAGATTTTGCGACGGTAAAGAAATAAATAATGAATACTTCACTCATTTAGGGCTGAATGTCGTAAGAGGATAAATAAACTTGACTCCGAAATTGTGTTTCCTCCTTTCGTGGGTGAACGCCCCCCACTCCCAGCTCTGCCCGGACTCTTTTAATTATGCTTCGTGTTGAGCGAGGAGGAAAAAGTTACCCCCATTCAGAAGCAAATAAGTTAAAAAATAAGTGTTTCTTTCTTTTCAATCAGAATGCATTTGGCGATTTTCTTTCTGTATCTTAAAAAAAATTTCCAGTGAATTACTATCATAAAATTGTGTGAAAGCACGTTTCTTTGAAAAAGCATTTGTGTGTTTTCAAAGATGTGTGAAGAAAGCATGATTTTTGTGCGAGTAGAGAAGAAGTGACATTGAGAGAGAGAGAGAGAGAGAGAGAGAGAGAGAGAGAGGAGAGAGAGAGAGAGAGAGAGAGGAGAGAGAGAGGAGAGAGAGAGAGAGAGCACTGAATGATTGTTTATCAGTATTCTTTGTTTGTTGATCTAATATGTTTAATGTTTACCACCAAGGCCATGCTGTATTTGATTTATTTGTCTTAATTGTTTTTATGAAGGTGTAATCCCATTCATTTGGGCTACACAGAAGTTTAATAAACTAAACTAAGAGAAAAACGTAGAAAATTACAAGCTTTACTGGAATCATTGGTTTTATTCAACACGTGGATGTCACTGAAATGCGAGAAATATATCGATATTTGAAATGTAAGAAATATCGAAATATCACTGAAATCTAAGAAATATCTGTGTGACATTTATTAGGCAAACATCATAAAACATTCAATGATCGATAGAATATGTAAGAATAGATTTTCTATCATCCATTGACCATGTTGCTCCTGGTAATAAAACACTAATATGTCGCATTGAATAATCCCGTTTATTGCAACTGTCCAGATGGGATTAGGTCATCCTCTTGTGTGAAACTCTTTCCAATTCCAAATCCCCAAGGGGAAAGAACGAAAACTCTGTAATATGCAAGTTGCTAATTATGACGGCCAAACCGGGTTCCAGCTTCATTGGAGGCTTTTATGGTTGCATCGTGCCCCACTCCTATTTATAGTACAAGCCAGCCGGGAAAATGTTTCTGGTAGAGAAATAATGGGTAAAATTGCTTGATTTTGCGTCAGTGTGTTTTAGGCGAGTAGGTGTAGCGGGTAGATCTGGCGAGTTGGTGTGGACGGGTAGAGTTCCACTCATTTAGCGTATTGGTAGGTTTGAAATGATGTATTGACTTACGTCATTTATGTAAACAGTAATAGCCATTTTTATCTTCCAGATTCTGCTGAGGGTACGGACAAAGAATAGGAATTAGCACGCAAATAACAGTCCTGGTTTAGATTTCCGATATTAATATAGTATCAGTGTCGAAAAGTACTGGGTTAACTTGAACAAGAGTTTGTATGCTATTGCGTAGACCAGAGATATTAAAAACACTAATCCACTGTGTTTTCATTTATTTAAATATATTCCTATTGCGAGGGGTTAACAGAGCGTTATACAATAATTTAAAGAGTGTCTATATAAAATGTTGACTGTGTATCATAACACCTTACTGGTGTTGGAAAGACTCAAAATGAAAACTGGGTCGGCGTTGTGTTAAGTATTGCCCTGGCGTGACGATATGCTTTGATTCGGTGATCTGATATCAGTACTGACGTTGCAGTTGTAGGGGTCTGCAGGTTCAAGATTTTGCTCTCTGTTGGTAGTCTGGTGTGTTGTCAGAATTGGAGCCAGTTCGCTATTTTCATCTGATAGTATAGCATTGGGTGTATTTGTTTGGATTGACCCTGGTCCGCTGAAAAAAGAGCACTGGCATTATGATTTCCCTCATTACAATTCAAAGGATGACTCCATCTGGTACAGATCGTTCTGTTTCCATTTCAATGAGCCGTTTTCATGGGATCTGATAAGCTATTCCATCACATGGAAACAGCGCCCTGTCCCCAACGCTACCAACACGCCAGACTACCAACACAGACCAAAATCTTAACGGACAGACCCCTGTAGATGCCACATCAGTACTGATATTGAATCACAGAATCCACGCATTTCGTCTGCCAGGGTAATACTCAACCCATCAACCCAACACAGATTCTGTAATCGGCAAGGTGTTACGATATGTAGCCAACATCTCATATAGGGACCCTCTTTACGTTATTTTACAACGCCCCGTTAACCCCCTGTGGCAGAAAATAATTTGAAGAAATAACAGCACAGTGAGTTATTTTTTTAATATCTCTGGTCTACATAATGGTATATGAACTCTTGTTCTGTTTAGCCCAACACTTCTAGACCCTGATACTATATAACTATTGTGAATCTAAACCTGACCTACCAGATCTACCCACCACACCTACCCTCCGAAAATATACTAACACAACAAATAAGCAATTATTTCTGCCATTTCTACTCACAAACTCTAACCGCCAGGCTTTTGCTATGAAAAGGGGAGGGAGCCACGAAGCAACCACGAAAGCCTCCAATGAAGCTCAAATCGAGCACTTTTGATTAGACCCTCATAACTACTATACGGAATCTTCACCAAAGGAGCCATCTCACACTTTCGGGTTGCTCTTCATATAGGCCGGGCGTCTCTCCCTGGCTATGTCATTTTCATGCAATGTACACCTTTTTGATTCTTATTGGTATTTTAATGGAAACTGTATTTCCGTATACTGCAAAATAAAGTTCCATTCATCCATTCATTTAATATATTAACTATTTGACTCCATGTGATGGACATGACATTTAATGTACCAGCCGCGAGCTTATTTAGTGACGTCACTATGCCGAGCACACGCAAAACGGTCAGCGACTCGGCATATTATGCAGGTATTTAATTTCGATTCGGAAATGCCCGATACCTCGAAACAGGGACGTACACGTGAACTAGAATGAATATTCATGCGCAAAACGCTCTTACCACACCGTATAAACAGAACAGACTTTTAGTAACGTTTTACTGCTAAACAAAAACGGAATGTTTTATCCAGTTTCCACATTAATTGCTGAATTACTCCTTTTGGGAACCTCGGGCGGTTGAAGTTGTGTTTCTTTATTGTGGTTAACAAATTTTGTTCTCTGGAAAAATAGGACCTGGTATCCAAAGCCTGGGCTAAAAACAACCTAAAGCGGGCACATAGGAATAAATGATTGGCTAAACTTCACTTCATGCCCATGCCATGAGCACGATATAACCATCAATGCTGAAAGTGATCGTAATCACCAGTATATAAATAAACAATTGAATTAAAAGTTACTTCCAGAAAACATTTCCTTCCACATCAGCAACTGTAATGCAGTGCCCTCTCCTGAAAAACATTGATTCAAAATATTCCTTCTTGGAAACCAAGAGTATTTTCAGATTGCTGCGATTTTAAATTTGAATTTATATTTTTAATAATTATGAAAGCTGTTTGTGCAATGTTGTTAATTCGTTCAACTTTAGAAAATATATGAAAATACGTTTATTATTATGTACGTTTTCTCTGTTCCTTATTTATTTTATTTCTTTGTTCAACATTTCATGACAAATAAGTATAATATTATATGTTATATCAAACAAAATAATTCCATCTACCTCTAGTTTTTTAGTGATAATTACACACATAAATACTGGACAGTTATGCTCAACAAGGCTTTACATTTGCACGAGGCCAGTTGGCCTAAGATCCATATTCAGCTCCGTTGTTTTTTATCAGCCCCCACCCCTCCCCTACCTCCCCCAAATTCTGTAACAAGAAATGACAGACGCTGTACCAAATCACCTAGTGATATATAACAAACCTCAGAGAAACCCAGTTATGCTCAACCAGGCTTTACATCTGCTCGAGGCCAGTTGGCCCAAGATCCATATTCAGCTCCGTCATTTTTTATCAGCCCCCAAAAATTATGTAACAAGAAATTACGGATGCCGTACCAAGTCACCTAGTGCTCTATAACAACTCTAAGAAAAACCCAAAACCTGTATTAAAGCCACCATATGTGATTTATTTGAATATTATTGATAAATCGACCAGAGCCGTGTGCATGTGTAAAAAGTCCTCGGGAAACGTAGTCCCTCTGGTCTATAATTTCGCGGAATTATAGTCATAGGCCTAACATTTCTAGAAATAGTAGTCCTGCGGACATTTATTCCTAGAAATGTTAGACCTGGGACTATAATTCCACGAAAGTATAGTCCAGAGGGACTACTTTTTCTGAGGACTTGCATTCATTCCAAACCTGCATATTATCAAGATAACCATATTATGCAACTTATCATGGAATGAGCTCAATAAGCTCGTTCTAATAAGCGGTCGCACGGATCTTTTTTGGTACAGATTCTCTTAGAATTTTGATCTAAATAGTGTCACGTAGTGCTATAAAGTCCCTATGGGATGTGCTCGATTATACTAGAGTATGTCCCTCGAGCCAGAACCTTTGGTTCCTACCTATAATTACCGAAATGAGCCCGAGAATCACCGAAACAGGCACGGCTCCTCACTTTTACAGACATATCCCTGGCCCGGATTCTCTTAGAACCCTACTGGAAAGACTACTACTAGTACTACAACTACTACTACTACTACAGCTGCTACTGCTACTAATACTGCACCAGCCACAACAACCACCCCTACTACTACTATTACTACTAATACTACTACTACCCCCTACTAATACTAGTACTACTACGACTATTAATCCCACTACGTATGCATACTTACTACTACCCATTCCTGACAACTTAGAGCATCTACTGTTTATCCTATATCCTATTCCCATCATACAGGGGTCTGTACTGCCTGTGTAATGAATTCTATCTGCTGTAGTGTACTAATTAATGATTTTCCCTTCCTGCCTCTGTATGGACTTACCTTAGTTGATTCATTCCTTCTTTGGCCAGTTCTACCTGTGATATGACTGCTGTCTTATCTAGTCTACATATATTTGGATATTCCTGACTTCCCCAAGCTACCCTACCCGTGTACCTCAGTGGATTCAAATCGTTCTGTGGTGATATCACTGCCATCTACTCCAGTCTACCCATATCCGTCTATGTATGGCTCTATACCCACCTGTCCTCTTGACCTGGGTTGTTGTACCGTTGCTGGCCTGCTTTTAGTTCTTATTACTGCTAATACACCAGTTGCCTGATATGACCGTTTGGTTGGTACGTAATGTTAGGTTATGTTGTGTTGTGTGGGTAAGCTTGGTTGGCTAGTACAGTAGAGTAGGATGGGTTGTTTGTACCTATGTTGGTCTACTATTAGCACTTAGCAACGCTCATCCATCTGATACCTTATGTCATTGTGTGGTTGGTATAGGTCGTATGTAATGTTTGATTATGGTGGTTTTGTAGGTATGTTTCGTTGTCTGGTAAAGCCGTATAGGATGAACTGCCTGTACGCCTGTTGGTCTATTTTTATCACTTATACCACTACTGCTTTTCTACTACTGATAGTACTATCTGCTACTACTACAACTACTACTGATACTACTACTATTGCTACTGCTACTACCACTGACACTACTACTACCCACTACCACTACCAATATTACTACCTACCAAACACTAGCACCACTACTACCAACACTACTACTGCTACTACTAATTCTACTATGGCCCCTACTACTTCTAAAACTGCCAATACTACTGATATTACTGCTACTTCTACTAGTCCTGCTACTTTAGATCACCCCCAAAACCTATAACCCATATTATAAGTTACAGGACGTTCAGGTGACGGATACGGTATCATATGAGGTGAGGTGAAAACAATATTGGAGGAGGCGGTACGCCGAGTTCAATATTGTTTTTGCCGAGCCTCATATGACACCGTATCCGCCACTTGAACGTTCTGTAACGTATTTATTATGCCAGCGAAAACAAAATAACAATCAAATTTGAATGCCGGCACATTTTCAAAACTGGTGCAAAACGTTATGTAAGTTGTAACAAACATGCACAGTTGTCTCCCTGTTTGTGTATAATTTCCTTGACAACACAGACAACAGCGATAGACGCTTTTCTTCGTACTGTCACTTTGTCTTGAGTGTGCAGAAAATGTCCGAAACTTCCGATTTTATAGAATTCGAACAAAATAAATGTATCTCGCATCTTTTCTCATTGACTTTCATTCATTTTCCTACAATTTCGTCATTGTGCAATCTTATAATTATTCAATGAAATTAAATCCATTTTCGAAGCGACATTATCCATTTACCACAACAGAGACTACAGAATGAGCTCAACGAGAAAAAATGAAATTAATCTATTCCCGGGATAAGACAATTTTTTTCTCAGTTTATTTATTCACGCTATATATATTTTTCAACTTTCTAGCAACGCATTTATGGGTTATATATTTTTTCTAAAGCTTTTAAAATATCGAGGCGAACACCGTACCCAAACTGTTGTGTGTTAGCCTCAATAAGCTTAGACCCTATGTCAAGTTAGGGCCAGGCTGACTTATCCGTTATCGGTAGATCGAATATAGTAGTATTTCTCACTTCCAAAAATTAAATTCACATTTAGAAAATAAATTTCACAATAAATTTATTATAAAACGAGAGAAAATGAGACATATAGACACAGAGGGACGTTTGATTGTTTGTTTGTTTGTTTGTTGGTGGTTAACGTCACATATTTATGCACCATGGCTAATCGTGACACAACATGGAGATGAAGTCAAGTTTAGTCAATCGTTGATCAACATGTTGCCCATTTTAGAGGACTTTCACCCCAAGCATTGGTGACTGGGTCCTATTTTACTAGTAAAGCGGAACTGGTTTACCACAGTAAACAAGTGCTGCTTACTTCCCGGGGTTTCCACGGGGAAGGGACGTTTGATTGTCCTGCAATTTCTTCAATATGGATATAAAAGCACCGCGAGGTGAGGAATTTCCACGTCGAAACAAAATGGCGGTACTGACCTAATACGAGTTTCGTATTAGGTCACCTCGGGCTGCAGGTGACCCAATATGGCTCAGTACCGTCCCACTATTCGGGGGCTGTGATTGGCGAATTTCATTAGCTGGCATAATAACTGTCTATACAGTCCCTTGACCAAATGGAAGCGCCAATGGCCTTTGGCTTTCTCTATTTAGACCAAGAGGAGCCATACGAAAAAAATCACTCCTGGAGTAAATACTCCTACTACTCATCGACTCATCTCGGTAAAAAAAGATTCTGGTTTCTAGTCAGATTGGGATTTCTTGGAAGGTGGTTAGTGATTTTGTCAAATGAACTTAAGAGCGATGAGAGTAATTACTCCTAGGAGTAAATACTCCTTCGACTCTTCAACTCATCTGTTTGGAGTAACAAGAGTAATGAGAGTAATTACTCCTGGAGTAAATACCCCTACTTCTCTTCGACTCTTATCTTTAAAAAAGGATTCCACAACCATCCACTAGAAATGGATTCTGTGTAAAGGATTACACGGAATGTGTGGTTGGTGTCTGATGGAATGTGATGGTGGTCTAGTACATAATGTGAGCACATCACATACAACACATTAGGCCATTCTGAATGTGCCGATATGTGCCTGTGTGAAAATGCATTATGTGCGTAAATCACATACAGCACCTAGACACATATGAAGAAAAAAAGATTCCTAACCGATTCCGTAAAATAGGTTTCCTAGTCGATTCCGTAAAATAGGATTCCGTGATATGGAATAAAATTCAATCGAACATACCCCAGAACATACCCCCATCTTATGAGAAGCCTTCCAGCTCATAGCAACCATTTGTCACCATATAAATCAAGATGGCGGCCGCCAGTATACAAAATGGATGACGGAAACGTCTATTACCCCAACAACAAGTGCTGCGCAATAACACCACATATTATTATGGGGATGACGTCACACGATGGCCGCTCACGCGCGCTACAATGACAACCAAGATGACGACCCCGGTCACGTGACTATGACCTTACTTCGGGGGTTATCCGCGGGGTCATCCAGATAGGTGTTGAAGATTGCGAGCTATACTACTACTGAATTTATATATTTTTAGTTGCAGTCTAGCTGCCATCATTCTGCTATAATACATTTGTCACTCCTTCGGGCAGCAGTCAACTTATTCCGAAAGATATGCTATATTATATGGAGACACTCCAGCGAATTTTTTAACAATCAAGTCTGATGCCAAATCATTTTGTGCACGTGTTAGTCACATGCGAAATGTGCTTGTCAGCATGGGCTGGGTGGGCCCCCCCTCCCTCCCCCCCCCTCTCTCGCCCTGGGTTTGGAAAAAAAATTCTGGCTGTTTTCATTTTTTTCTGGCAAGTTTTGGGTTGCACGAAAAAAAATATGAAAACTACTCGGAATAATTGATTTTTACCAGGCAAGTTCTGGCAAGTTTTGGTTGCCCCTAAACAATTATCGAAACTACTCGAAAGAATCTATTTTCACTATGCAACATTCGACTTTTGTCTGTCCGAACAAAAAAATTGAAAACAGCCCTCAAAATTGGCTTTTTCTTGAATCGTGTGTGTGAGTTTTGGGTGGGGTGGGGGTAGTAGGGTGTTGAACTTGCACAAAAATATATATATATGGCCCCAAAAAGAGACTGGTTTCCTCCTTAATTACAAGATCGGAAAGGCAGCCGGTGGGTGGGTGGAGCACTAGGACCGGTCTCATGCCACCGCATGGTTTTAAATTTCTCTGAGAAGACTCCTCGGACCTCACCAACGGGGAGGGAGTGGCCTCGACGGTGTCCGCGGAATCACTTTTCGGGCAAAATCAAAATCTTCCAGCCCGTGCGCCTATGCTTGCCCACGCCCGTGCGCCTATGCTTGCCCAATGACATGCAGTGGTACATGTGTTTGGTAAAAGTAAACCAAGTCTTGCAAAGTTGTAGACTTTATAACACGTGTCTGTCGTGAATTGGATTGGATATTTGTACAAATGTATCGACAAAAACATTGTAATTGATGCGTTGTTTCCACCTTACCCTTTTTACGTAATGTGGCACCACCACTAAATAGAAGATGATAAAAATATGGAAACAAAGTCTTAAAGTGGTTCCTGGTGGAATGCTTCCTATCAGTGGCCGTTGGGCAGTGTAGGTATTTAATGGGCAACTGAAACAATAAAAATATTCAGATGTAATAGGAATAACATGAAAACGGTTTCACAACCTCAATTAATTCTATCTTCTTTCAGCTGTCGGCTTCATTTATTTACTGCTCCATAATCAACGAGGTCACAAAGTGCAGAATACAGGCTATTTAGAATCTAAAGAAAGTTTTGAGAAAACAGAATTAGTCTGGCCTGGACGCTCAGATGGATGGGGTGGGGTGATGGTGGGTGTGGGTGGGGGGTTGGGGTGGGGTGTATACAAGCCACGATATTTTCGTCCACCATACCTTAATATTTTCCTGTACAGAGTATCTCACTGAGTGTCACTATTTTTCAGTATGTAGGCTACATACGTGTAGGATCAGGGTGTGTGTTGACTCATTGGCTAGAGCATCGGACAAGAGATCGAAAGGTCAACTGTTCGATCATGATCAGCGTCATCTGTGTTGAGTCCATGCAGAAGACACTTAATCCCGATTGCCCACGTGAAGACCCGGTGTCGTTGTGTACTAAGGCATCCTGTACTTTGATGCTGCACGTTGCATCTACCTCAGCTAATCCTGCTATTGCCGGGTTAGTACGTTGGAGTACGTGGCGGCTGCTCGTCAATGCACTGGGGCTCTCTCCGGATTGTTCGGCTCTTCCTCCACCCGTAAAATTAACCGTCATGACATGACCGTGGCTACTTAAGTGTTGTTAAACCCCAATATAAAATGTGTATAGGACAGATGCTTCACTCATTATTGCTAGTATATGTTTGTCATATTTATGTTATGCTATTTTAAATACAATCTATAAAAAGTGAACAAAAATTCATGACTCGCTTCCCAAGTTGTTGAAAGATATACAGGACATCATATTTTCTCTCACCTCCAGTCTTTTTGAGTCAAAGTCGCGCCATGATTATGTATTGTAATAAAGAAATGAGAAAAAAAGTTGACAAGACAGAGCGACACAAACATTTACGGCAAAATCACCAATAAGGTTGATTATTAATGCTTGGTTAAGCTGTAAAAACAGGCTCATAGACACCATGTAATGGGTGTCTGACGGCGAGTCAGCATCATAATCAAAACTAAGGGCGTGATCTCATCCGTTTAGTTGTTATTTCACCCAGATGGAGGCTATTACTGACACAATCTTAGGACGTATGGAAAGTAGTCCGGGTACCTTCAGCAATATATCATGCGATGTCCCCATAATGTTACATTAAGAAGACATATACAATGTATAAATTTAATATATAATATCAGGTCATCTTAATGTTACATTAGGATACCATATATATTTCATAATATCCAGTACTCTTTATGTCACATAATCACATTAGGATTGTACCGTTGCGTGTTTGCCACCAGTTCATCGTGATTGGATATGTCTTATCGTGTTGTTGAACGTGAACACGATTGTAGCTTTTCCAGCGTCGAACAATGGTGGATAAAGGTCATATTCAGACAAAACATTGAAAGGGGTGGTGGGGCAGGGAGGGGGGGGGGGGGTGGTGATGATACGATTGATATCGTGACCTTCGTATACCCCGGCCTCTTACTAAAAAAATCTCACCTGAATTTATCCATGAGTATAACCAGTTTACAATGTTTGGGCTGTGCAGAATCTTATAGCAATCTTAATGAGATTGTTTTGGGCTGAAATATTCCTGACTCGGGTGCCTAGGCGACTAGAATATATGCAGGCGACCATATTTCCATCATCTTCAATATTTCTTTTCAATGTAATTTCCCCCCGAATGTCATCAACATGCGGTGTATGAACTATGTACATTCTTAATAAGAATCTTTCGGAGAAAAGATGTTCCTGAGTCGGATGACCAAGGGCAGAGAGTGGGAGGGTTTGGGATTATGAAAGCAAGGACATCTTATGTCACTCTCAGTAAACATAATATGTCTGCAGTGACACTACTATACAGAATATTGGGTATCTTTTGTCTAAATAAGAATATTTTTTGAGAAGAGAGAATTTTTTTTGTCTTGCCTGGACGCTCAGATGAGAGGGAGGGGTGGGGGTCAGTGGGGATGGGGTGCTGAGGTTGCTGAGGTTGGGAGGTTGTGGTTTGGGGGTTCAATGCAGGCCACGATATTTTTCTCCACCATACCTTAATATTTTCCTGAACAGAGTATCTCACTGAGTGTCACTATTTTTCAGAATGTAGGCGATGTATGTGTAGGATCAGGGTGTGCAGTGACTCATTGGCTGGAGCATCGGACAATAAACCGAAAGGTCAACTGTTTGATCATGACCGGCGTCATCTGTGTTGAGTCTATGCAGAAGACACTTAATCCTGAATGCCCACGCGGAGGCCCGATGTCGTTGTGTACTAAGGCATACAGTACTTTGATGCTGCACGCTGCATCTACCTCAGCTAACCCTGCTTCTGCCGGGTTAGTAAGTTGGAGTAACTTGGCATCTGCTCGTCAATGCACTGGGGCTCTCTCCGGATTGTCCTGTTCTTCCTCCACCTGTAAAATTGACCGCCATGACATGACGTGGCTATTTAAGTGTTGTTGAACCCCAATATAAAATTTGTATAGGACCAATCAAATGCTTCACTCATTATTGCTAGTACATGTTTGTCATATTCATGTTATGCTATTTTAAATACAATTTATAAAAAGTCAACAATAATTTATGACTCACTTCCCATGTTGCAGGAAGATATGCAGGACATAATATTTTTTCCCACCTCAAGTCTTTTTGAGTCAAAGTCACGCCATGATTATGTATTGTAATAAACAACTGGGAAAAAGGGTTGACAAGATAGAGCGACACAAACATTTACAGCAAAATCGCCAATAAGGTTGGTTATTAATACTTGGTTAAGCTGTAAAAACAGGCTAGTACACACCAGGCAATGGGTGTGTGAGGGCGAGTCTACATCACAATGAAAACTAAGGGCATGATCTCATCCGTTTAGTTTTTATTTCACCCAGATGGAGGCTATTACGGACACGATCTTAGGACGTATGGAATGTAGTCCGGGTACCTTCAGCAATATATCATACGAAGTCCCCATAACGCTACATTAAGAAGACACATATATATATTTAATATATAATATCAGGTCTTCTTAATGCTACATTAGGATGCCATATATATTTCATAATATCCAGTTCTCTTTATGTCACATTAGGATTGTACCTTTGCATGTTCATCGTGATTGGTTATGTCTTATCGTGTTGTTGAACGTGAACACAATTATAACATTTCCAGCATTGAACAATGGTGGATAAAGGTGATATTCAGATAAAACATTGAAAGTTTGGTAAGGCGGGAGGAGGGAGGGGGGGGGGGAGGGTACCATTGATATCGTGACCTTCCTGTGCCCCGGGCTCTTACTAAAAACTCTAACCTGATTTTTTCCATGAGTGTAATCAATATGCAAGTTTAGGCTGTACAGAATCTTATAGCAATCTTAATGAGATTGTTTTGGGCTGAAATATTCATGTCTCAGATGCCTAGGTGACTAGAATATATGCAGGCGTCCATATTTCCACCATCTTCATTATTCCTTCTCAACATAATTCCTCTCCGAACGTCATCTACATGCAGTGTATGGACTATGCACAATCTTAATAAGAATGTTTCGGAGAAAAGATGTTCCTGAGTCGGATGACCAGGTACAGAGAGTGGGAGGGATTAGGGTTATGCCAGCCAGGATATCTTCTGTCATTCTCAGCAAACATAATGTGTCTGTTATTGGCACCACTATGCAGAATATTGGCTATTTACAATCCAAATAAGAATGTTTTGAGAAGAGAAAAGTTTCTTGGGGTTGGACGCTCAAATGGGGGGGGGGGGGGGGGGTAGTGGAATGGGTGTATTCAAGCCATGATATTTTCCTCCTCCATACCCTAATATTTTCCTGAACAGAGTATCTCACTGAGTGTCACTATCTTTCAGTATGTAGGCTACGTACGTGTAGGATCAGGGTGTGTGGTGACTCATTGGCTAGAACATCGGACAAGAAACCAAGAGGTCATCTGCAATCATGCTCGGCGCCATCTGTGTTGAGTCCACGCAGAAGACACTTAATCCCGATTGCCCTCATGGAGGCCCGCTGTAGTTGTGTACTAAGGCATACAATACTTCGATGCTACTCGTTGCATCTTCCTCAGCTGCCCCTGCTTCTGCCGGGGTAGTAAGTTGGACAACTTGACGGCTGCTCATCAATGCACTGGGGCTCTCTCCGGATTGTCCAGCTCTTCTTCCACCCGTGAAATTCACTGTCATGACATGACCTTGGCTATACAAAGTGTTGTTAAACACAAATACAAACATTGCATAGTACGAATCAAATGCTTCACTTATTATGCCAGTACATGTTTGTCATATTTATGTTACATGTATGCTATTTTAAATACAATCTACAAAAAGTGAACAAAAATTCATGTCTCGCTTCCCAAGTTGTAGGAAGATATGCATGACATTTTTTTTTTTTTTCCCATCTCAAGTCTTTTTGGTTCAAAGTCGCGCCTTGATTTTGTGTTGTAATAAACAACTGAGAAAAAAGTTTGACAAGATAGAGCGACACAAATATGTACAGCTAAATCTTCAGTAAGGTTGGTTATAAATGCTTGCTTAAGCTCTTAAAATCAGGCTTGTAGACAGCATGCAATGGGTGTGTGGCGGCGAGTCAACACCACAACCAAAACTAATGGCATGATCTCATCCGTCTAGTTTTTATTTCACCGAGATGGAAGCTGTTACGGACACAATCTTAGGGTGTACGGAAAGTGGTCCGGGAACTTCGGCAAAATATCATATGAAGTCCCCATAAAGTTACATTAAGAAGACATATATATATATTTAATATATAATATCAGGTCGTCTTAATGTTACATTAGGATGCCATATATATTTCATAATATCCAGTACTCGTTATGTCGAATTAGGATTGTACCTTTGCGTGTTTGCTGCCAGTTCATCGTGAGTGGTTATATCTTATCGTGTTGTTGTACGTGAACGCAATTGTAGCATTCCCAGCACTGAACAATGAGGGATAAGGGTGATATTCAGAGAAAATGTTGAAAGGGGGTGGTGGGGGCCAGGTAGCTTTGATATCGTCACATTCCTATCCCCTAGTCCCTGTGCTAAAAAATCTCACCAGAACTTTTTCTTCAGTGTAATCAATATGCAATGTTTAGGCTATGCACAATTTTATAGCACTCTCAATGAGATTGTTTTTGGCTGAAGGTTTCATGACTGGGGTGCCTAGGCGAGGAAAATATATGCAGGCGACCATATTTCCACCATCTTCAATATTTCTTCTCAACATAATTCCTCTCAGAACGTCATCAACATGCAGTGTATGGACTACGTACAATCTTAATAAGAATGTTTTGGAGAAAAGACTTTTCTGAGAGTGATGCCGAGTGCACTGAGTGAGAGGGGCTAGGGATATCTTCTGTCATTCTCAGCAAACACAATATGTCTGTTAGTCAGATCACTATGCAGAATATTGGCTATTTACAATCTGAATAAGAAAGTTCTGAGAAGGCATAATTTTTCAGGCCAGGACGCTGAGATGTGGGGGGGGGGGGGGGGGAGGGTTGGGGTGTGTGTATGCAGGCCTCGATATTTTCCTCCACCATACCCTAATATTTTCCTGAATAGAGCATCTCACTGTGTGTCATTATTTTTCAGTGTGTGGGCTACGTATGTTTAGCATTGGGGTGTGCGGTAGTTTATTGGCCAGAGCATCGAACAAGAAACCGAAAGGACAACCGTTCGATCATGACTGGCGCAATCTGTGTTGAGTCCACGCAGAATACACTTAATTCCGATTGCCCACGTGGAGGCCCAATGTCATTGTGTACTAAGGCATTCTGTACTTCGATTCTGAACGTTGCATCTACCTCAGCTAATCCTACTATTGCTGGGTTAGTGGGGGTGGTGGGCGGGTGTATGCAAGCCATGATATTTTCCTGCTCCATACCTTCGCTTCCCAAGTTGCAGAAAGATATGCAAGATATAATATTTTCTCCCATCTCAATTCTTTTGGGGTCAAAGTTGCGCCTTGGTTATGTATTGTAATAAACAACTGAGAAAAAAAGTTGACAAGATAGAGTGACACAAACATGTACAGCTAAATCTCCAATAAGGTTGGTTATTAATGCGTGTTTGCCGCCAGTTCAGCGTGAGTGGTTATATCTTATCGTGTTCTTGTACGTGGACGCAATTGCAGCATTGAACAATGAGGGATAAAGGTGATATTCAGAGAAAATGCAAGACATAATATTTTCTCCCATCTCAATTCTTTTGGGCTCAAAGTCGAGCCTTGATTATGTATTGTAATGAACAACTGAGAAAAAAAGCTTGGCAAGATAGAGCGACACAAACATGTACAGCTAAATCTCCAATAAGGTTGGTTATTAATGCTTGCTTAAGCTCTTAAAAACAGACTCCTAGACAGCATGCAATGGGTGTGTGGCGGCGAGTCAACACCACAACCGAAACTAAGGGCGTGATCTCATCCGTTTAGTTTTTACTTCATCGAGATGGAAGCTGTTACGGACACAATCTTAGATTGTACGGAAAGTGGTCCGGGAAACTTCGGCAATATTTCATACGAAGTCCCCATAAATTTACATTAAGAAGACATATATATATTTAATATATAATATCGGGTCGTCTTAATGTTACATTAGGATGCCATATATATTTCATAATATCCAGTACTCTTTATGTCGAATTAGGATTGTACCTTTGCGTGTCTGGCGCCAGTTCGTCGTTATATCTTATCGTGTTGTTGTACGTGAACGCAATTATAGCATTCCTAGCGTTGAACAATGAGGGATAAAGGTGATATTCAGAGAAAATGTTGAAAGGGGTGGTGGGGGCAGGGGCCAGGTAGCTTTGATATCGTGACCTTCCTATTCTCCAGCCCCGTTGCTAAAAAATCTCACCAGTACCTTTCCTTGAGTGTAATCAATATGCAATGTATAGGCTATGCACAATTTTATTGCACTCTCAATGAGATTGTTTTGGGCTGAAATTTTCATGACTCAGGTGCCTAGGCGAGGAGAATATATGCAGGCGATCATATTTCCACCATCTTCAATATTTCTTCTCAACATAATTCCTCTCCGAATGTCATCAACATGCAGTGTATGGACTATGTACAATCTTATTAAGAATGTTTTGGAGAAAAAGACTTTTCTGACAGTGATGCCGAGGTGCATTGAGTGGGAGGGGCTAGGGATATCCAATTCAAGATATTTTCTGTCACTCTTAGCAAACATAATATGTCTGTTTGTCAGATCACTATGCAGAATATTGGCTATTTACAATCGAAATAAGAAAGTTTCGAGAAGACAGAATTTTTCGGGCCAGGACACTCAGATAGGGTGGGGAGGGGGGGGGGGGGGGGTGTCGGTGGTTGGGGTGTGTGTTTGCATGCCTCGATATTTTCCTCCGCCATACCCTAATATTTTCCTTAATAGAGTATCTCACTGTGTGTCATTATTTTTCAGTGTGTGGGCTACGTATGTTTAGCATTGGGGTGTGCGTTAGTTCATTGGCCAGAGCATCGAACAAGAAACCGAACGGACATCCGTTCGATCATGACCAGCGCCATCTGTGTTGAGTTCACGCAGAATACACTTAATTCCGATTGCCCTCGTTGAGGCCCGATGTTGTTGTGTACTAAGGCATACTGTACTTCGATGCTGAACGTTGCATCTACCTCAGCTAATCCTGCTATTGCCGAGTTAGTGGGGGTGGGGGTAAGTGGTATGGGTGTATTCACGCCATGATATTTTCCTCCTCCATACCCTAATATTTTCCTGAACAGAGTATCTCACTGAGTGTCGTCAATTTTTAGTAGGTGGGCTACGTATGTATAGGATCGCGGAGTGCGGTAGCTCATTGGCTAGAGCATTGGACATGAAACTGAAAGGTCACCCGTTTGATCATGACCGGCGTCACATGTGTTGGGCCCAAGTAGAAGACTTTATCCCGGTTGCCCATGTGGGGTACGGTGTCATTTACTAAGGCATATGGTACTTCAATGTTGCACATGCCCTCAACTGCGGCTCACCCTTTTTCTGTCGGGTTCGTAATTTGGAGAACTTCTCCGTTGCTCGTCAGTGCTCGGTGGTTCTTTCCGGATTGTCTGGCTCTTTCTACACCTGCGAAACTATCTACCACCACACGACCTTGATGTTAAATATGTTGTAAAATCCCAATATAAAATATGTGTTGGACCAATCAAGTACTTCACTCATTATTGCTAGTACATGTTTGTTCATATTTATGTGGTGATGTTTTAAACATATTCTATCAAAGCTGAACCAAATTCATGACGACGCTTCCAGAGTTGTAAGAAAATATGCAGCCCATAATATTCTCTCCCATCTCAAGTATTTAGGTCAAGGTAGCGCCATGTACATTGCCTTGAAAAGACTGGGAAAACAGGTTAATATGATTGAGAAGCAGGCCCGTCGAAGGGAGGGGGGGGGGGGGGAGGGGGGGGGATCGGCAGAGACGGGCGATCAGTAACAATACCGGGTCCGGGGTTATTGGGGGCCGATCCCTGGGTGCGATTGACCTTTAACATGGACAAACAAATATAATATTTCAGGCTGTCATGTTTGTGGCTATTTATAAACAATTTTATGTTACGCCAATTGCGCCCCCACCCCCTCCTCCTCCTCCCCCCCCCCCCCCCCCTTCGCGAGAATAAGTGGCCATGTGTAAGTTCCCAAGCTTTTATTATGGCTAAAAATCGAGGAGCCCTTTCACACCCTGAAAAAAATGTTCTGGACACCATCGATGAGGTGGCGACAACCCCTGTCATGCTCGCCCCTAAACTGCCCCTTCATGGCTCATTTGATCGTTGCAGACACACCACGCAACTACAAAGTTTCATAGTGTTGTAGTTACGTTGTATGTTTGCAGGGATGCCACGGGAAAGGATCGAACCGTCGACCTCTCGGTTTTAAGTTCAATGCGATGCATGAGTTAATGTTTACTGAACAAATGCTGATGTATTCAGCCTATTGTAAGGTGCTTTTAAAGTGTAAACATGAGATATTCCTAAACCAATGCTCTAGCGATTTCCCTCTGGGATAGTTAGGCATTTCCAGATACCCAGTTCAAGAATATCTTTCTATCTGAATACAAAATAAAGAGACCTCAAATAAACATATTTATAATAATACGGCCAGAACAAAACCTAAAAAAATGGGATGGACAGGAGAGGGTTTTGCCATCACTCACCCAATTATTGCTTTGGAATGCAAATTATTTTTTTCAGGAAGCGAAGTTCTTGTTTTGAGAACAGAAGTTTATATCCCAAAACAACCTTACGGAGACTTATACAATATCAATATAGAAAAAGTCTACGTAATGTATGTTTCGGGGAAAGAAAACATTAGGGCGTCGCCATTAGGGGGACATGGGTAATATATCTCGTTTTTTCCGTCATATCGTACATTGCTTCACAATTAAAACATCGGTTTGTTCAAAGGGTTAATAATGCTGACAGGCTTGTAAATAGGATGTATAGAAAGCAATGTCCCTCTAAGGGCGGTTTTTTGACCATGTCCCCTTAATGTATGTTACAAGGTTATATATATATATATATATATATAGATAAGTAGCCGTATAGGTCTGGTTGACGTATAAAATATTAGTAAGTAACACCTTGAAGACCTATTTTAGTCATTTAGTCACGAGCTTTCGGCTTTCAAAGCCTTCATCAGGTGACAGACGAACAACAATGAGACAAAATAAACCAGTACTGTAAGAGTTAAGTACCGTACTTAACTTTTACAGTACTGGTTTATTTTGTCTCATTGTTGTTCGTCTGTCACCTGATGAAGGCTTTGAAAGCCGAAAGCTCGTGATTAAATGACTAAAATAGGTCTTCAAGGTGTTACTTACTAATATTTTATATATATATAATATATATATATATATAATATATATATATATATATATATATATATATATATATATATATATAGATAGTATAGTGGTATAATTACTAACACCTTAATATTCTCATGAATTATTTATATAGATAGTATAGTGGTATAATTACTAACACCTTAATATACTCATGAATTATTTATGTCATATAATTACTAACACCTCAATATACTCATGAATTATTTATGTCGTATAATCACTAACACCTTAATATACTCATGAATTATTTATGTCGTATAATTACTAACACCTTAATATACTCATGAATTATTTATATAGATAGTATAGTGGTATAATTACTAACACCTTAATATACTCATGAATTATTTATGTCATATAATTACTAACACCTTAATATACTCATGAATTATTTATATAGATAGTATAGTGGTATAATTACTAACACCTTAATATACTCATGAATTATTTATATGGATAGTATAGTGGTATAATTACTAACACCTTAATATACTCATGAATTATTTATATAGATAGTATAGTGGTATAATTACTAACACCTTAAAATACTCATGAATCATTTATATAGATAGTATAGTGGTATAATTACTAACACCTTAATACACTCATGAATTATTTATGTTGTATAATTACTAACACCTTAATATACTCATGAGTTATTTATGTTGTATTATTACAAACACCTTAATATACTCATGAATTATTTATGTCGTATAATTACTAACAGCTTAATATACTCATGAATTATTTATATAGATAGTATAGTGGTATAATTACTAACACCTTAACATACTCATGAATTATTTATGTTGTATAATTACTAACACCTTAATATACTCATGAATTATTTATGTCGTATAATTACTAACACCTTAATATACTCATGAATTATTTATGTTGTATAATTACTAACACCTTAATATACTCATGAGTTATTTATGTTGTATAATTACTAACACCTTAATATACTCATGAGTTATTTATGTTGTATTATTACTAACACCTTAATATACTCATGAATTATTTATGTCGTATAATTACTAACACCTTAATATACTCATGAATTATTTATGTCGTATAATTACTAACAGCTTAATATACTCATGAGTTATTTATGTTGTATAATTACTAACACCTTAATATACTCATGAGTTATTTATGTTGTATTATTACTAACACCTTAATATACTCATGAATTATTTATGTTGTATAATTACTAACACCTTAATATACTCATGAATTATTTATGTTGTATAATTACTAACACCTTAATATACTCATGAATTATTTATGTTGTATAATTACTAACACCTTAATATACTCATGAGTTATTTATGTTGTATAATTACTAACACCTTAATATACTCATGAGTTATTTATGTTGTATTATTACTAACACCTTAATATACTCATGAATTATTTATGTTGTATAATTACTAACACCTTAATATACTCATGAATTATTTATATAGATAGTATAGTGGTATAATTACTAACACCTTAATATACCCATGAATTATTTATATAGATAGTATAGTGGTATAATTACTAACATCTTAATATACTCATGAATTATTTATATAGATAGTATAGTGGTATAATTACTAACACTTTAATATACTCATGAATTATTTATATAGATAGTATAGTGGTATAATTACTAACACCTTAATATACTCATGAATTATTTATGTCGTATAATTACTAACAGCTTAATATACTCATGAATTATTTATATAGATAGTATAGTGGTATAATTACTAACACCTTAATATACCCATGAATTATTTATATAGATAGTATAGTGGTATAATTACTAACATCTTAATATACTCATGAATTATTTATATAGATAGTATAGTGGTATAATTACTAACACCTTAATATACTCATGAATTATTTATATAGATAGTATAGTGGTATAATTACTAACACCGTAAAACTACTCATGAATTAATTATGTCGTATAATTACTAACACCTTAATATACTCATGAATTATTTATGTCGTATAATTACTAGCACCTTAATATACTCATGAATTATTTATATAGATAGTATAGTGGTATAATTACTAACACCTTAATATACTCATGAATTATTTATGTCGTATAATTACTAACACCTTAATATACTCATGAATTATTTATATAGATAGTATAGTGGTATAATTACAAACACCTTAACATACTCATGAATTATTTATATAGATAGTATAGTGATATAATTACTAACACCATAATATACTCATGAATTATTTATATAGATCGTATAGTGGTATAATTACTAACACCATAATATACTCATGAATTATTTATATAGATAGCATAGTGGTATAATTACTAACACCTTAATATACTCATTAATTATTTATATAGATAGTATAATGGTATAATTCCTAACACCTTAATATACTTATGAATTATTTATATAGATAGTATAGTGGTATAATTACTAACACCATAATATACTCATGAATTATTTTTTAGATAGTATAGTTGTATAATATACTCATGAATTATTTATATAGATAGTATAGTGGTATAATTACTAACACCTTATTATACCCATGAATTATTTATATAAATAGTATAGTGGTATAATTACTAACACCTTAATATACTCATGAATTATTTATATAGATAGTATAGTGGTATAATTACTAACACCTTAATATACTCATGAATTTTTTATATAGACAGTATAGTGGTATAATTACTAACACCTTAATATACTCATGAATTATTTATATAGATAGTATAGTGGTATAATTACTAACAACTTAATATACCCATGAATTATTTATATAGATAGTATAGTGATATAATTACTAACATCATAATATACTCATGAATTATTTATATAGATAGTATAGTGGTATAATTACTAACAGCTTAATATACTCATGAATTATTTATATAGATACTATAGTGGTATAATTCCTAACACCTTAATATACTCATGAATTATTTATATAGATAGTATAGTGGTATAATTACTAACACTTTAATATACCCATGAATTATTTATATAGATAGTATAGTGGTATAATTACTAACACCTTAATATACTCATGAATTATTTATGTTGTATAATTACTAACACCTTAATATACTCATGAGTTATTTATATAAATAGTATAGTGGTATAATTACTAACACCTTAATATACTCATGAATTATTTATATAGATAGTATAGTGGTATAATTACTAACACCTTAATATACTCATGAATTATTTATATAGATAGTATAGTGGTATAATTACTAACACCTTAATATACTCATGATCTAATTATATAGATAGTATAGTGGTATAATTACTAACACCTTAATATACTCATGAATTATTTATATAGATAGTATAGTGGTATAATTACTAACACCATAATATACTCATGAATTATTTATATAGATAGTATAGTGGTATAATTACTAACAGCTTAATATACTCATGAATTATTTATATAGATACTATAGTGGTATAATTCCTAACACCTTAATATACTCATGAATTATTTATATAGATAGTATAGTGGTATAATTACTAACACTTTAATATACCCATGAATTATTTATATAGATAGTATAGTGGTATAATTACTAACACCTTAATATACTCATGAATTATTTATGTTGTATAATTACTAACACCTTAATATACTCATGAGTTATTTATATAAATAGTATAGTGGTATAATTACTAACACCTTAATATACTCATGAATTATTTATATAGATAGTATAGTGGTATAATTACTAACACCTTAATATACTCATGAATTATTTATATAGATAGTATAGTGGTATAATTACTAACACCTTAATATACTCATGAATTATTTATATAGATAGTATAGTGGTATAATTACTAACACCTTAATATACTCATGAATTTTTTATATAGATAGTATAGTGGTATAATTACTAACACCTTAATATACTCATGAATTATTTATATACATAGTAGAGTGGTATAATTACTAACACCTTAATATACTCATGAATTATTTATATAGATAGTATAGTGATATAATTACTAACATCATAATATACTCATGAATTATTTATATAGATAGTATAGTGGTATAATTACTAACACCATAATATACTCATGAATTATTTATAAAGATAGTATAGTGGTATAATTACTAACAGCTTAATATACTCATGAATTATTTTTTAGATAGTATAGTTGTATAATTACTAACACCTTAATATACTCATGAATTATTTATGTCGTATAATTACTAACACCTTAATATACTCATGAATTATTTATATAGATAGTATAGTGGTATAATTACTAACACCTTAATATACTCATGAATTATTTATATAGATAGTATAGTGGTATAATTACTAACACCTTAATATACTCATGAATTATTTATATAGATAGTATAGTGGTATAATTACTAACACCATAATATACTCATAAATTATTTATATAGATAGTATAGTGGTATAATTACTAACAGCTTAATATATTCATGAATTATTTATATAGATACTATAGTGGTATAATTCCTAACACCTTAATATACTAATGAATTATTTATATAGATAGTATAGTGGTATAATTACTAACACTTTAATATACTCATGAATTATTTATATAGATAGTATAGTGGTATAATTACTAACACCTTAATATACTCATGAATTATTTATGTTGTATAATTACTAACACCTTAATATACTCATGAGTTATTTATATAAATAGTATAGTGGTATAATTACTAACACCTTAATATACTCATGGATTATTTATATATATAGTATAGTGGTATAATTACTAAAACCTTAATATACTCATGAATTATTTATATAGATAGTATAGTGGTATAATTACTAACACCTTAATATACTCATGAGTTATTTATATAAATAGTATAGTGGTATAATTACTAACACCTTAATATACTCATGGATTATTTATATAGATAGTATAGTGGTATAATTACTAACACCTTAATATACCCATGAATTATTTATATAGATAGTATAGTGGTATAATTACTAACACCTTAATATACCCATGAATTATTTATATAGATAGTATAGTGGTATAATTACTAACACCTTAATATACTCATGAATTATTCATATAGATAATATAGTGGTATAATTACTAACACCTTAATATACTCATGAATTATTTATATAGATAGTATAGTGGTATAATTACTAACACCTTAATATACCCATGAATTATTTATATAGATAGTATAGTGGTATAATTACTAACACCTTAATATACCCATGAATTATTTATATAGATAATATAGTGGTATAATTACTAACACCTTAATATACCCATGAATTATTTATATAGATAGTATAGTGGTATAATTACTAACACCTTAATATACTCATGAATTATTCATATAGATAATATAGTGGTATAATTACTAACACCTTAATATACTCATGAATTATTTATGTCGTATAATTATTAACAACTTAATATACTCATGAATTATTTATATAGATAGTATAGTGGTATAATTCCTAACACCTTATTATACCCATGGATTATTTATATAGATAGTATAGTGGTATAATTACTAACACCATAATATACTCATGAATTATTTATATAGATCGTATAGTGGTATAATTCCTAACACCTTAATATACTCATGAATTATTTATATAGATAGTATAGTGGTATAATTCCTAACACCTTATTATACCCATGAATTATTTATATAGATAATATAGTGGTATAATTACTAACACCATAATATACCCATGAATTATTTATATAGATAGTATAGTGGTATAATTACTAACACCTTAATATACTCATGAATTATTTATATAGATAGTATAGTGGTATAATTCCTAACACCTTATTAAACCCATGAATTATTTATATAGATAGTATAGTGGTATAATTACTAACACCTTAATATACTCATGAATTATTTAAATAGATAGTATAGTGGTATAATTACTAACACCTTAATACACTCATGAATTATTTATATAGATAGTATAGTGGTATAATTACTAACAGCTTAATATACTCATGAATTATTTATATAGAGAGTATAGTGGTATAATTACTAACAGCTTAATATACTCATGAATTATTTATATAGATAGTATAGTGGTATAATTACTAACAGCTTAATATACTCATGAATTATTTATATAGATAGTATAGTGATATAATTACTAACACCATAATATACTCATGAATTATTTATATAGATAGTATAGAGATATAATTACTAACATCATAATATACTCATGAATTATTTATATAGATAGTATAGTGGTATAATTACTAACACCATAATATACTCATGAATTATTTATATAGATAGTATAGTGGTATAATTACTAACAGCTTAATATACTCATAAATTATTTATATAGATAGTATAGTGGTATAATTACTAACAGCTTAATATACTCATGAATTATCTATATAGATAGTATAGTGGTATAATTACTAACAGCTTAATATACTCATGAATTATTTATATAGATAGTATAGTGATATAATTACTAACACCATAATATACTCATGAATTATTTATATAGATAGTATAGTGATATAATTACTAACATCATAATATACTCATGAATTATTTATATAGATAGTATAGTGGTATAATTACTAACACCATAATATACTCATGAATTATTTATATAGATAGTATAGTGGTATAATTACTAACACCTTAATATACTCATGAATCATTTATATAGATAGTATAGTGGTATAATTACTAACACCTTAATATACTCCTGAATTTTTTTAGATAGTATAGTGGTATAATTACTAACACCTTAATACACTCATGAATTATTTATATAGATAGTATAGTGGTATAATTACTAACAGCTTAATATACTCATGAATTATTTATATAGATAGTATAGTGGTATAATTACTAACAGCTTAATATACTCATGAATTATTTATATAGATAGTATAGTGGCATAATTACTAACAGCTTAATATACTCATGAATTATTTTTATAGATAGTATAGTGGTATTATTACTAACACCTTAATATACTCATGAATTATTTATATAGATAATATATTGCTATAATTACTAACACCTTAATATACTCATGAATTATTTATATAGATAGTATAGTGGTATAATTACTAACACCTTAATATACTCATGAATTATTTATATAGATAGTATAGTGATATAATTACTAACACCATAATATACTCATGAATTATTTATATAGATAGTATAGTGGTATAATTACTAACACCATAATATACTCATGAATTATTTATATAGATAGTATAGTGGTATAATTACTAACAGCTTAATATACTCATGAATTATTTTTTAGATAGTATAGTTGTATAATTACTAACACCTTAATATACTCATGAATTATTTATGTCGTATAATTACTAACACCTTAATATACTCATGAATTATTTATATAGATAGTATAGTGGTATAATTACTAACACCTTAATATACTCATGAATTATTTATATAGATAGTATAGTGGTATAATTACTAACACCTTAATATACTCATGAATTATTTATATAGATAGTATAGTGGTATAATTACTAACACCATAATATACTCATGAATTATTTATATAAATAGTATAGTGGTATAATTACTAACAGCTTAATATACTCATGAATTATTTATATAGATACTATAGTGGTATAATTCCTAACACCTTAATATACTCATGAATTATTTATATAGATAGTATAGTGGTATAATTACTAACACTTTAATATACTCATGAATTATTTATATAGATAGTATAGTGGTATAATTACTAACACCTTAATATACTCATGAATTATTTATGTTGTATAATTACTAACACCTTAATAAACTCATGAGTTATTTATATAAATAGTATAGTGGTATAATTACTAACACCTTAATATACTCATGGATTATTTATATAGATAGTATAGTGGTATAATTACTAAAACCTTAATATACTCATGAATTATTTATATAGATAGTATAGTGGTATAATTACTAACACCTTAATATACTCATGAATTATTTATATAGATTGTATAGTGGTATAATTACTAACACCTTAATATACTCATGAATTATTTATATAGATAGTATAGTGGTATAATTACTAACACCTTAATATACTCATGAATAATTTATGTCGTATAATTATTAACATCTTAATATACTCATGAATTATTTATATAGATAGTATAGTGGTATAATTCCTAACACCTTATTATACCCATAAATTATTTATATAGATAGTATAGTGGTATAATTACTAACACCATAATATACTCATGAATTATTTATATAGATCGTATAGTGGTATAATTCCTAACACCTTAATATACTCATGAATTATTTATATAGATAGTATAGTGGTATAATTACTAACACCTTAATACACTCATGAATTATTTGTATAGATAGTATAGTGGTATAATTACTAACACCTTAATATACTCATGAATTATTTATATAGATAGTATAGTGGTATAATTCCTAACACCTTATTATACCCATGAATTATTTATATAGATAGTATAGTGGTATAATTACTAACACCATAATATACCCATGAATTATTTATATAGATAGTATAGTGGTATAATTACTAACACCTTAATATACTCATGAATTATTTATATAGATAGTATAGTGGTATAATTCCTAACACCTTATTATACCCATGAATTATTTATATAGATAGTATAGTGGTATAATTACTAACACCTTAATATACTCATGAATTATTTAAATAGATAGTATAGTGGTATAATTACTAACACCTTAATACACTCATGAATTATTTATATAGATAGTATAGTGGTATAATTACTAACAGCTTAATATACTCATGAATTATTTATATAGAGAGTATAGTGGTATAATTACTAACAGCTTAATATACTCATGAATTATTTATATAGGTAGTATAGTGGTATAATTACTAACAGCTTAATATACTCATGAATTATTTATATAGATAGTATAGTGGTATAATTACTAACAGCTTAATATACTCATGAATTATTTATATAGATAGTATAGTGGTATAATTACTAACACCTTAATATACTCATGAATTATTTATATAGATAGAATAGTGGTATAATTACTAACACCTTAATATACTCAGGAATTATTTATATAGATAGTATAGTGGTATAATTACTAACACCATAATATACTCATGAATTATTTATATAGATAGTATAGTGGTATAATTACTAACACCTTAATATACTCATGAATTATTTATATAGATAGTATAGTGGAATAATTACTAACAGCTTAATATACTCATGAATTATTTATATAGATAGTATAGTGGTATAATTACTAACACCTTAATATACTCATGAATTATTTATATAGATAGTATAGTGGTATAATTACTAACACCTTAATATACTCATGAATTATTTATATAGATAGTATAGTGGTATAATTACTAACACCTTAATATACTCATGAATTATTTATATAGGTAGTATAGTGGTATAATTACTAACAGCTTAATATACTCATGAATTATTTATATAGATAGTATCGTGGTATAATTACTAACAGCTTAATATACTCATGAATTATTTATATAGATAGTATAGTGGTATAATTACTAACAGCTTAATATACTCATGAATTATTTATATAGATAGTATAGTGGTATAATTACTAACACCTTAATATACTCATGAATTATTTATATAGATAGTATAGTGGTATAATTACTAACAGCTTAATATACTCATGAATTATTTATATAGATAGTATAGTGGTATAATTACTAACACCTTAATATACTCATGAATTATTTATATAGATAGTATAGTGGTATAATTACTAACAGCTTAATATACTCATGAATTATTTATATAGATAATATATTGCTATAATTACTAACACCTTAATATACTCATGAATTATTTATATAGATAGTATAGTGGTATAATTACTAACACCTTAATATACTCATGAATTATTTATATAGATAGTATAGTGATATAATTACTAACACCATAATATACTCATGAATTCTTTATATAGATAGTATAGTGGTATAATTACTAACACCATAATATACTCATGAATTATTTATATAGATAGTATAGTGGTATAATTACTAACAGCTTAATATACTCATGAATTATTTTTTAGATAGTATAGTTGTATAATTACTAACACCTTAATATACTCATGAATTATTTATGTCGTATAATTACTAACACCTTAATATACTCATGAATTATTTATATAGATAGTATAGTGGTATAATTACTAACACCTTAATATACTCATGAATTATTTATATAGATAGTATAGTGGTATAATTACTAACACCTTAATATACTCATGAATTATTTATATAGATAGTATAGTGGTATAATTACTAACACCATAATATACTCATGAATTATTTATATAGATAGTATAGTGGTATAATTACTAACAGCTTAATATACTCATGAATTATTTATATAGATACTATAGTGGTATAATTCCTAACACCTTAATATACTCATGAATTATTTATATAGATAGTATAGTGGTATAATTACTAACACTTTAATATACTCATGAATTATTTATATAGATAGTATAGTGGTATAATTACTAACACCTTAATATACTCATGAATTATTTATGTTGTATAATTACTAACACCTTAATATACTCATGAGTTATTTATATAAATAGTATAGTGGTATAATTACTAACACCTTAATATACCCATGGATTATTTATATAGATAGTATAGTGGTATAATTACTAAAACCTTAATATACTCATGAATTATTTATATAGATAGTATAGTGGTATAATTACTAACACCTTAATATACTCATGAATTATTTATATAGATTGTATAGTGGTATAATTACTAACACCTTAATATACTCATGAATTATTTATATAGATAGTATAGTGGTATAATTACTAACACCTTAATATACTCATGAATTATTTATATAGATAGTATAGTGGTATAATTACTAACACCTTAATATACCCATGAATTATTTATATAGATAGTATAGTGGTATAATTACTAACACCTTAATATACTCATGAATTCTTTATATAGATAGTATAGTGGTATAATTCCTAACACCTTATTATACCCATGAATTATTTATATAGATAGTATAGTGGTATAATTACTAACACCTTAATATACTCATGAATTATTTATATAGATAGTATAGTGGTATAATTACTAACACCTTAATATACTCATGAATAATTTATGTCGTATAATTATTAACATCTTAATATACTCATGAATTATTTATATAGATAGTATAGTGGTATAATTCCTAACACCTTATTATACCCATAAATTATTTATATAGATAGTATAGTGGTATAATTACTAACACCATAATATACTCATGAATTATTTATATAGATCGTATAGTGGTATAATTCCTAACACCTTAATATACTCATGAATTATTTATATAGATAGTATAGTGGTATAATTACTAACACCTTAATACACTCATGAATTATTTGTATAGATAGTATAGTGGTATAATTACTAACACCTTAATATACTCATGAATTATTTATATAGATAGTATAGTGGTATAATTCCTAACACCTTATTATACCCATGAATTATTTATATAGATAGTATAGTGGTATAATTACTAACACCTTAATATACTCATGAATTATTTAAATAGATAGTATAGTGGTATAATTACTAACACCTTGATATACTCATGAATTATTTAAATAGATAGTATAGTGGTATAATTACTAACACCTTAATACACTCATGAATTATTTATATAGATAGTATAGTGGTATAATTACTAACAGCTTAATATACTCATGAATTATTTATATAGATAGTATAGTGGTATAATTACTAACACCTTAATATACTCATGAATTATTTATATAGATAGAATAGTGGTATAATTACTAACACCTTAATATACTCATGAATTATTTATATAGATAGTATAGTGGTATAATTACTAACACCATAATATACTCATGAATTATTTATATAGATAGTATAGTGGTATAATTACTAACACCTTAATATACTCATGAATCATTTATATAGATAGTATAGTGGTATAATTACTAACACCTTAATATACTCATGAATTTTTTTAGATAGTATAGTGGTATAATTACTAACACCTTAATACACTCCTGAATTATTTATATAGATAGTATAGTGGTATAATTACTAACACCAATAATATACTCATGAATTATTTATATAGATAGTATAGTGGTATAATTACTAACACCTTAATATACTCATGAATCATTTATATAGATAGTATACTGGTATAATTACTAACACCTTAATATACTCATGAATTATTTATATAGATAGTATAGTGGTATAATTACTAACACCTTAATATACTCATGAATTATTTATATAGATAGTATAGTGGTATAATTACTAACACCTTAATATACTCATGAATTATTTATGTCGTATAATTACTAACACCTTAATATACTCATGAATTATTTTTATAGATAGTATAGTGGTATAATTACTAACACCTTAATATACTCATGAATTATTTATATAGATAATATATTGGTATAATTACTAACACCTTAATATACTCATGAATTATTTATATAGATAGTATAGTGGTATAATTACTAACACCATAATATACTCATGAATTATTTATGTTGATTAATTACTAACACTTTAATACACTCATGAATTATTTATGTCGAACTAGCTTTCGGCTTGCACTTTCATCAGGTTCAAGGCAATACAACTCACACAAAGTATATATAGTAAAAACTGTAATGAGCAACAACTGTACCAAACTGTACCAAACTCTTGTTGCTCATTAGAGTTTTTACTATAATTTTAATGAAGAGACTTTATATATATTTATATCAAACATATGGGGAGAGGGTGCATTCCAGTTACTTCAGAAGCTGGAAGTTCACAGGTAGCACTTAGAAGATTTTCACTCAAAGGAGTGGGTTTGCAAATGGATTTCTGAAAAGTTGAAGGTTTGGTAGTTGAAAGTTGAGGATAGAGTTGGAAATTCATAGGCATCACATCCACTGAAGAAAGATCCTACAACCATGTCCCTGTTCAGAAGAAAGGTGGCTGAATTTGAAAGGAATTTAACATTTTCAGAACTGAGAGGAGACTTAATCGCTCACCTAATAAAACTGTTTAAAGAAGGATTTAAGGTCACATTCAGTATTAACATGCTAATATAGTAAATCTAATTTAGCTAGAGAAGTGGTGAATTGTTTTGTTTTTTTGTTTTTTTTTGCATACAATCACTCAAACCCCTTCAAAACTCACTATGAAGTGAAAAGAAAACAAGAAGCCCAAAGGGATCTTAATCACTCACCTGATAAAATTGATTAATGAAGGATTTAAGGCCAAATTAAGCATATATATATTAATATAGCTAATCTAATTAGGCTAAGAGAGTGGGGTGGATAGAAAGGGGTATGTTTGGTGAACTGTTGTTTTGTTTTGGCATAAAATCACTTGAATCCCTTCAAACAAAAAGTCACTTCCCAACCACTACCCCTCCCCAAGAGAGTGAAAGCTTTTTTTTTTAAATCAGTCGAAATCCTCCAAATTTTGTTCTCAAGCAAAAGTATTTTGTCCCTCCTCCCCATCCCATAGGCCTCAAGTGGACAAACGTTAATCTTATGTACCCACATTTACATCAAACTCAAGTTTACCAGCTCAGTCATTCGCTGGCACAGTTAATTTAAACAAATAGTAAATTCTCCATCGGGTTCCATGTTAAATTTCAAACCCCTCTTGTGACCATCAAAATCACTCAAGAGTAACACTCTCAACAAACTTTAATCTATAAGTCATAGTAATGCTATTTTCTGTCTGGTGGATCTGAATAAAATCTTTCAAGAATATTCCTCATGCAGCACTAAGTTAAAAATTCCGGCTCCCATAGAGAGCCTAAATATGAGCCTAGAGAATTCAGGCTCCCATACAGAGCCCAAATATGAGCCTAGGGAATTGAGTTGAATAAACCTGAATCTCACCACACTAATACTGTGTAACAAAAAGAATCTGACTTGTGAGTGTGAAGAAGATTTTTTAAAGAAAAGTTCTAATATGGCATCAAGTTAAAAGTTGTGATCCCACAGGTAGCCAAAATAGGACCCAGGGGACTTGATTTGAACAGACCAAAATCTGAACCTCCTAAAGATACTACATATCAAATATCAAAAGATTTGCACTGGTAGATCAGAAGATGGGAGATTTTTCAAGTAATTTTCGCATATTGCACCGAGTTAAAACTTAGGTTGCCATAGGGAGCCCAATATGAACCCAGGGACTTGATTTCAACAACAATTCAGATGGACAATAGGCAGAAAATGATCATTTATGTTCCCCTTGTGCTTCACTCAGGGAAGCTAAAAATTATGGAACATTTTTTTGTGATCGAAATGAAGGAATTTTTGCCAGTCAGATGTTGAACAATTATTTCCTATTGTAAACAAGATCACTTGCCTGAACTGGTGGAGCAAAGTTTTGTGGAATCAAAACAATATGTTTCTACACATTCTATATTCCATGCTTTCAGATTATTCTGAATTCTCTCAACCTTCTGTCGTGTTTTATCAATTGCCACAACCCTTCCCTAAACAAAATAAATACACAATTAAGCGTACATGTAACAAAAGGATTTACAAAATAAGGTAAAATGATGAAAATGGCAACATTCCTTTCAAGTGTTTCAAGGGTTTCAAGTGCGATGTTGAAGAGCTTTCGCTCCATACAATCTGAACCCTAACAAGGACCCTCCATTGGTTATCTCCTCTCTTCCCTTCTCTGCAAGAGAGTGAGAGGCGAGGGTGATGGCCACAGTCTTCAAGGGAAAGAGAGGTGAGTGTGATGGACACAGTCTTCAAGGGAGAGAGAGGTGAGTGTGATGGACACAGTCTTCAAGGAAGTGAGAAATAAGGGTGATGACCACAGTCTTCAAGGAAGTGAGAGGTGAGGGTGATGCACACAGTCTTCAAGGAAGTGAGAGGTGCGGGTGATGCACACAGCCTTCAAGGAACTGAAAGGTGAAGGTGATGGCCTCAGTCTTCAAGGAAGTGAGAGGTGATGGTGACGGCAACAGTCTTCATGGGTGTGAGAGTGATGGCCAGTCTTCAAGGAATTAAGAGGTGAAGGTGATGGACAGTCTTCAAGGGAATGAGAGATGAGGATGATGGCCAGTCTTCAAGGGCACGAGATAGCCCCTGGAGAATCGCAGATTTCCTCTCGAATCGAGTCTTGAATCAAATCAGGACATAGATTTCACATCAAATCGAATCACAAATCGAATTAGAAATTAAAAAATCTGGCATTCAAAGAACACAAACCTCAACTTCGTGATAGCTTACTTACAGCTCAAATATTCATTACCAAGTTACAATAATTACACATGCCACTCTTATTCATAATTACGTACTAGTATTTTTCATATAGATTTTTCATACTGATTTTAACATTTTATGGAGGGGGAGGGGGTGGCAATATAAACACATGCAGTTGATCGTTATATCCGAATTATGTATTGAATTCAAAGCCACAGAAGAGGAATTGGAAAAAGTAAGCAATTTTGTGAACAGCAGAGATGAAGTTTTCTATCATAGGCTGAACATCAAGGAATGAGTTTATACAAAGCTGCAAAACATGAGCAGTGTCATACACATCCAGGGTATGTTTAACATTTTCATGGTGCAGCCTATCCAGGGTATTCCAACATTCTCACAGTGCAGCTCATAAAGGGTACATCTAACATTCTCACGGTGCAGCCCATCCAGGGTATGTCTAACATTCTCACCATGCAGCCCATCCAGGATATGTCTAACATTCTAGTTGTGCAGCCCATCCAGGGTATGTCTAACATTCTCGCGGTGCAGCCCATCCAGGGTACGTCTAACATTCTCACAGTGTCATACCTATCCAGGGTATGTCTAACATTCTCATGGTGCAGCCTATCCAGGGTATGTCTAACATTCTCGCAGTGTCATACATATTCAGGGTATGTCTAAGTCTAACATTCTCGTGGTGTCATACCTATCCAGGGTATGTCTAACATTCTTGTGGCGCAGTCCATCCAGGGTATGTCTAACATTCTCACGGTGTCATACCTATCTAGGGTATGTATAACATTCAAACGGTGCAGCCTATCCTGGGTATGTCTAACATTCTCGCAGTGTCATACCTATTCAGGGTACGTCTAACATTCTCACGGTGTCATACCTATCTAGGGTATCTTTAACATTCTCATGGTGAAGCCTATCTGGGGTATGTCTAACATTCTCGTGGTGTCATACCAATCCAGGGTATGTCTAACATTCTTGCAGTGCAGTCCATCCAGGGTATGTCTAACGTTCTTGCCCATCCAGGGTATGTCTAACATTCTCACAGTGCAGACCATCCAAGGTATGTCTAACATTCTTGCGGTGTCATACCTATCCAGGGTATGTCTAACATTTTTGCGGTGCAGCCCATCCAGGGTATGTCTAACATTCTCGCGGTGTCATACCTATCCAGGGTATGTCTAACATTCTCGTGGTGCAGCCTATCCAGGGAATGTGTAACATTCTTGCTGTGTCATACCCATCCAGGGTATGTCTAATATTTTCGCAGTGCAGCCCATCCAGGGTATGTCTAACATTCTCGCAGTGTCATACCTATCCAGGGTATGTCTAACATTCTCGTTGTGCAGTCCATCCAGGGTATATCTAACATTCTTGCGGTACAGCTCATCCAGGGTATGTCTAACATTCTCGCGGCGTAGCCCATCCAGGGTATGTCTAACATTCTTGTGGTGTAGCCCATCCAGGGTATGTCTAACATTCTCGCAGTGCAACCCGTCCAGGGTATGTCTAACATTCTCGTGGTGCCGTCCATACAGGGTATATCTAATATTCTTGTGGTGCAAACCGTCCAGGGTATGTCTAACATTCTTGCGGTGTTGTCATACCTATCCAGGGTATGTCTTATATTCTCGCAGTGCAGCCCATCCAGGGTATGTCTAATAGTCCGTGAGCTAGGAAGGTCTACTGTGCACCCCCACTACTTAACTTCCTTGGTACCAAAATGTGCGCCAATGTATACTATTTACAAAACAAGTTATTAACAGAAAAAATTTTGGAATGCAATATGCTAACCAGGTAGATGTTTAACCCTACCCTACCCTAAAATTTGCTCCAATCCGTTAGGGGTAGGGGTAACTTTTTTGTCATGTAAGCTATCAAAATATGGTTCAAACCCATAGTATTTGGTATCATTTTAAAGCTAATACAACAAGGAACAATATTATTACTAAACTTGTTCACGTGGGTCCAAGGTGATGACGTCAGAGGTCAAAAGGTCATCGACTGAAACTGAAAACGCAAATTTCAGAGTTTTTGTTGCATGTTTTTCACATGTGTAGTTTGTCCAAATGACTAATATCTTACTTTCTTTGTGTTTTCAGATTGCACAGAGTATACTTGATAAAAATAAATCTGATTTAGTTCATTGATTAGTGAACTATACTTACCGGGGGGATACTTAACCCTACCCTCCTTTCAGGCTTGATCAATTTTGTTAGGGGCAGGGGTAACTGTTTTGTCTCTTAATCTATCAAAATATGGGCAAACCCTATTTTTTACAGTATTGCAATGCTTTTATTGAAAAACTTTCCAAAACTGAATTTTAATTTTTGACTCAAACCACATTTAATTATCTTCAAAATGGTACCTACCATTGTATTGTTGATATTGGCTGACAATGGACAATCAAAAAGTTTACATTCCCATAGCCTGAATTTTTTCATAGAAGTGAATCTACTAGGAGCAGATTGTTAGACCTGAAAGTCTAGAATATGTAATTCTGATGAACAAAATCATTTTTTATTTTGGGCGAATATACTCCATATAATCTAAAAACACAGAGAATTTTAGACATTACGTCCCCTGAGTTCCAAGGTTGTCCAATCTACCTACTGTATCAGTTGATAGACAGAAGAACCTGGAACTCGGGGGACGATTAGTCAATTGTGCAAAGTACACATTTGCCAATATTGCAAAAATGCCTTTCAATTTGCGTTTTGACTTTTTTCGGTGACCTTTTGACCTCTGACATCATCACTCTGGATTTGTATAATCAGTTTTAGTGCTAATGTTGTTGCATGGTCAATTAGCTGTTAAATGATGCCACACACAATAGGGTTTGCCCATATTTTGATAGGTTAAGAGACAAAACAGTTACCCCTACCCCCAACAAAATTGATTGAGCCCAAAAGGAGGGTAGGGTTAAGTATCCCCCTGGTAAGTACAGTTCACTAATCAATGAATTAAATCAGTTTTATTTTGATCAAGTATACTCTGTGCAATCTGAAAACACAAAGAAAGTAAGATATTAGTCATTTGGACAAACAACACATGTGAAAAACATGCAACAAAAACTCTGAAATTTGCGTTTTCAGTTTCAGTCGATGACCTTTTGACCTCTGACGTCATCACCTTGGACCCACATGAACAAGTTTAGAAATAATATTGTTCCTTGTTGTATTAGCTTTAAAATGATACCAAATACTATGGGTTTGAACCATATTTTGATAAAAAAGTTACCCCTACCCCTAATGGATTGGAGCAAATTTTAGGGTAGGGTAGGGTTAAACATCTACCTGGTTAGCATATTGCATCCCAAAATTTTTTCTGTTAACAACTTGTTTCGTAAATAGTATACATTGGCACACATTTTGGTACCAAGGAAGTTAAGTAGTGAGGGGGTGCACAGAAGACCTTCCTAGCTCACGGACTATAACATTCTCATGGTGCAGCCCATCCAGGGTATGTCTAACATTCTCATGGTGCAGTATGTCCAGGGTATGTCTAACATTCTCATAGTGCAGCCCATCCAGGGTATGTCTAACATTCTCGCGGTGCAGCCCATCCAAAGTATGTCTAACATTCTCGCAGTGAAGCCCATCCAGGGTATGTCTAACATTTTCGCAGTGCAGCCCATCCAGGGTATGTCCAACATTCTCGCAGTGCAGCCCTTCCAGGGTATGTCTAACATTCTCATGGTGCAGTATATCCAGGGTATGTGTAACATTCTCGTGGTGTAGCCCAACCAGGGTATGTCGTAACATTCTCGTGGTGCAGCCCATCCAGGGTATGTCTAACATTCTCACGGTGCAGTCCATACAGGGTATGTCTAATATTCTTGCAGTGCAGCCCGTCCAGGGTATTTTTAACATGCTTGCGGTGTCATACCTATCCAGGGTATGTCTAACATTCTCATGGTGCAGTACGTCCAGGGTATGTCTAACATTCTTGTGGTACAGCCCGTCCAGGGTATGTCTAACATCCTCACGGTGTAGCCCATCCAGGGTATGTCTAACATTCTTGTGGTGTAGCCCAACCAGGGTATGTCTAATATTTTTGTGGTGCAGCCCGTCCAGGGTATGTCTAACATTCTTGCGGTACAGCCCGTCCAGGGTATGTCTAACATTCTCACGGTGTAGCCCATCCAGGGTATGTCTAACATTCTTGTGGTGTAGCCCAACCAGGGTATGTCTAACATTCTCATGGTGCAGTCCATACAGGGTATGTCTAATATTCTTATGGTGCAGCCCGTCCAGGGTATGTCTAACATTCTTGCGGTGTCATACCTATCCAGGGTATGTCTAACATTCTTGCAGTGCAGCCCATCCAGGGTATGACTAACATTCTCGCGGTGCAGCCCATCCAGGGTATGTCTACCATTCTCGCTGTGAACCCCATCCAGGGTATGTCTAACATTCTCGCAGTGCAGCCCATCCAGGGTATCTCTAACATTCTTGGGGTGCAGCCAATCCAGGGTATGTCTAACATTCTCACAGTGCAGCCCATCCAGGGTATGTCTAACATTCTCATGGTGTCATACCTTTCCAGGGTATGTCTAACATTCTCGCAGTGCAGCCCATTCTTGTGGTGTCATACCTATCCAGGGTATGTCTAACATTCTCGCGGTGCAGCCCATCCAGGAGATGTCTAACATTCTCATGTTGCAGCCCATCCAGGGTCAGTCTAACATTCTCATGGTGTCATACCTATCCAGGGTATGTCTAACATTCTCACGGTGCAGCCCATCCAGGGTATGTCTAACATTCTCACGGTGCAGCCCATCCAGGGTATGTCTAACATTCTCACAGTGCAGGCTATCTAGGGTATGTCTAACATTCTCATTGTGCAATGGTGCAGCCCATCCAGGGTATGTCTAACATTCTGGCGGTGCAGCCCATCCAGGGTATGTCTAACATTCTCACAGTGCAGCCCATCTAGAGTATGTCTAACATGCTCATGGTGCAGCCCATCCAGGGTATGTCTAACATTCTGGCGGTGCAGCCCATCCAGGGTATGTCTAACATTCTCACAGTGCAGCTCATCCAGGGTATGTCTAACATTCTCGTGGTGCAGCCCATCCAGGGTATGTCTAACATTCTTGCGGTGTCATACCTATCCAGGGTATGTCTAACATTCTCGTGGTGCAGCCCATCCAGGGTATGTCTAACATTCTCACCATGCATGGCATCATGTTGGATGTATCAGTTGTGGCATACATGATATTTTTCGAATTTAAGCCATATTTTGTGAGTTGCTCATTTATAATGGTTTGTGTGGCAATAGCAGTATGATCAGTGTCTATGTCTTCGAGGATGACGTTGGACAAACATTTGGTGACAAATTCCTATTAAGTGTTAACATAGTGTAGTGTAGTGTGAGGACTAAATTGGTCCTCTTATTCTCTGACTTCCAGTGATCAAATGTTATTGATGATCGAGCATTTTCCATGTCAGACCTCATATTTTGTTTGCTACTTGCTGCTTCACGGCTCGGATGATGCTTTGCATCAAGTGGTCAATTGGTGCCCCCTCTCCCCCATTCCAAATTCCTGTAATCGCCCCTGACTCCATTTCATTTTGAAGAATGGTCCTTCTCCTTAGATTTGTTGTGAAGTTTGGGATGTTTTTGACTTAAGTGTGCCCACAAATGGGAGGTTATACCAGCTGTTTGGATGGTTAAAACCATAGTGCATGAGTGCATGATTTGCATTTGATCTGTTTGTCACAAAACTCGAGCTCGCCTTTAAAAATAAGAGAAATTTTGAATCAATTTTCTAGAAACTAAGATAACATGGGGATTCATAGTTTTGGCAAACTTTCCGATGGATGTCCAATCAAATGAGGAGTGATGCAATAACAGGAAGGAATCAAAGATCCAGATTTCGAACTCATCTAGGAAGAAGAAATTTATGTAGCAGTGAAAAATGACAAACTCAAACAGAAAATACTTGAAAATCTTGATCAAAAATTGGAACGAATCTCATTGAAAAACACGAGTGCTCATGAAATTGAAGAGGGAGAGCTGAGATGCCAAGTGGAATTGAAGATCGAATTCCAGGATGGAAAAAAATGTTTTTACACCAAATTTTTTTTTTCACTTATCAGAAATAAAAAAAAAATAATAAAATTTGATTTGAAGAAGAAAAAACAAAACATAAAGACCCAGTAATACCCAGTTATTCAATCAAGTTTCTATAGAAAGACATAACACCAAAGCTACATATGAAATCTGAAAAAGATTGTATGAGGGATGGAGCCTGTTGGGTGTACTAATGGAATTATTGTATGAGGCATGAAGCCTGTTGGGTGTACTAATGGAATTATTGTATGAGGCATGAAGCCTGTTGGGTGTACTAATGGAATTATTGTATGAGGGATGAAGCCTGTTGGGTGTACTAATGGAATTATTGTATGAGGCATGAAGGCTGTTGGGTGTACTAATGGAATTATTGTATGAGGCATGAAGCCTGTTGGGTGTACTAATGGAATTATTGTATGAGGCATGAAGCCTGTTGGGTGTACTAATGGAATTATTGTATGAGGCATGAAGCCTGTTGGGTGTACTAATGGAATTATTGTATGAGGCATGAAGCCTGTTGGGTGTACTAATGGAATTATTGTATGAGGCATGAAGCCTGTTGGGTGTACTAATGGAATTATTGTATGAGGCATGAAGCCTGTTGGGTGTACTAATGGAATTATTGTATGAGGGATGAAGGCTGTTGGGTGTACTAATGGAATTATTGTATGAGGGATGAAGCCTGTTGGGTGTACTAATGGAATTATTGTATGAGGCATGAAGGCTGTTGGGTGTACTAATGGAATTATTGTATGAGGCATGAAGCCTGTTGGGTGTACTAATGGAATTATTGTATGAGGGATGAAGCCTGTTGGGTGTACTAATGGAATTATTGTATGAGGGATGAAGGCTGTTGGGTGTACTAATGGAATTATTGTATGAGGGATGAAGCCTGTTGGGTGTACTAATGGAATTATTGTATGAGGGATGAAGGCTGTTGGGTGTACTAATGGAATTATTGTATGAGGGATGAAGGCTGTTGGGTGTACTAATGGAATTATTGTATGAGGGATGAAGCCTGTTGGGTGTACTAATGGAATTATTGTATGAGGCATGAAGCCTGTTGGGTGTACTAATGGAATTATTGTATGAGGGATGAAGGCTGTTGGGTGTACTAATGGAATTATTGTATGAGGGATGAAGCCTGTTGGGTGTACTAATGGAATTATTGTATGAGGGATGAAGGCTGTTGGGTGTACTAATGGAATTATTGTATGAGGCATGAAGCCTGTTGGGTGTACTAATGGAATTATTGTATGAGGGATGAAGGCTGTTGGGTGTACTAATGGAATTATTGTATGAGGGATGAAGCCTGTTGGGTGTACTAATGGAATTATTGTATGAGGGATGAAGCCTGTTGGGTGTACTAATGGAATTATTGTATGAGGCATGAAGGCTGTTGGGTGTACTAATGGAATTATTGTATGAGGGATGAAGCCTGTTGGGTGTACTAATGGAATTATTGTATGAGGGATGAAGCCTGTTGGGTGTAGTAATGGAATTATTGTATGAGGGATGAAGCCTGTTGGGTGTACTAATGGAATTATTGTATGAGGCATGAAGCCTGTTGGGTGTACTAATGGAATTATTGTATGAGGGATGAAGCCTGTTGGGTGTACTAATGGAATTATTGTATGAGGCATGAAGGCTGTTGGGTGTACTAATGGAATTATTGTATGAGGGATGAAGCCTGTTGGGTGTACTAATGGAATTATTGTATGAGGGATGAAGCCTGTTGGGTGTACTAATGGAATTATTGTATGAGGGATGAAGCCTGTTGGGTGTACTAATGGAATTATTGTATGAGGGATGAAGCCTGTTGGGTGTACTAATGGAATTATTGTATGAGGGATGAAGGCTGTTGGGTGTACTAATGGAATTATTGTATGAGGGATGAAGGCTGTTGGGTGTACTAATGGAATTATTGTATGAGGGATGAAGCCTGTTGGGTGTACTAATGGAATTATTGTATGAGGCATGAAGGCTGTTGGGTGTACTAATGGAATTATTGTATGAGGCATGAAGCCTGTTGGGTGTACTAATGGAATTATTGTATGAGGCATGAAGCCTGTTGGGTGTACTAATGGAATTATTGTATGAGGGATGAAGCCTGTTGGGTGTACTAATGGAATTATTGTATGAGGCATGAAGGCTGTTGGGTGTACTAATGGAATTATTGTATGAGGGATGAAGCCTGTTGGGTGTACTAATGGAATTATTGTATGAGGCATGAAGCCTGTTGGTTGTACTAATGGAATTATTGTATGAGGGATGAAGCCTGTTGGGTGTACTAATGGAATTATTGTATGAGGGATGAAGCCTGTTGGGTGTACTAATGGAATTATGGTATGAGGCATGAAGCCTGTTGGGTGTACTAATGGAATTATTGTATGAGGGATGAAGCCTGTTGGGTGTACTAATGGAATTATTGTATGAGGGATGAAGCCTGTTGGGTGTACTAATGGAATTATTGTATGAGGGATGAAGCCTGTTGGGTGTACTAATGGAATTATTGTATGAGGCATGAAGCCTGTTGGGTGTACTAATGGAATTATTGTATGAGGGATGAAGCCTGTTGGGTGTACTAATGGAATTATTGTATGAGGCATGAAGCCTGTTGGGTGTACTAATGGAATTATTGTATGAGGCATGAAGCCTGTTAGGTGTACTAATGGAATTATTGTATGAGGGATGAAGCCTGTTGGGTGTACTAATGGAATTATTGTATGAGGGATGAAGCCTGTTGGGTGTACTAATGGAATTATTGTATGAGGGATGAAGCCTGTTGGGTGTACTAATGGAATTATTGTATGAGGCATGAAGCCTGTTGGGTGTACTAATGGAATTATTGTATGAGGGATGAAGCCTGTTGGGTGTACTAATGGAATTATTGTATGAGGCATGAAGGCTGTTGGGTGTACTAATGGAATTATTGTATGAGGCATGAAGGCTGTTGGGTGTACTAATGGAATTATTGTATGAGGGATGAAGCCTGTTGGGTGTACTAATGGAATTATTGTATGAGGGATGAAGCCTGTTGGGTGTACTAATGGAATTATTGTATGAGGCATGAAGGCTGTTGGGTGTACTAATGGAATTATTGTATGAGGCATGAAGCCTGTTGGGTGTACTAACGGAATTATTGTATGAGGCATGAAGCCTGTTGGGTGTACTAACGGAATTATTGTATGAGGGATGAAGCCTGTTGGGTGTACTAACGGAATTATTGTATGAGGCATGAAGCCTGTTGGGTGTACTAATGGAATTATTGTATGAGGGATGAAGCCTGTTGGGTGTACTAATGGAATTATTGTATGAGGCATGAAGGCTGTTGGGTGTACTAATGGAATTATTGTATGAGGGATGAAGCCTGTTGGGTGTACTAATGGAATTATTGTATGAGGGATGAAGCCTGTTGGGTGTACTAATGGAATTATTGTATGAGGGATGAAGCCTGTTGGGTGTACTAATGGAATTATTGTATGAGGCATGAAGCCTGTTGGGTGTACTAATGGAATTATTGTATGAGGCATGAAGGCTGTTGGGTGTACTAATGGAATTATTGTATGAGGCATGAAGCCTGTTGGGTGTACTAATGGAATTATTGTATGAGGCATGAAGCCTGTTGGGTGTACTAATGGAATTATTGTATGAGGGATGAAGCCTGTTGGGTGTACTAATGGAATTATTGTATGAGGGATGAAGCCTGTTGGGTGTACTAATGGAATTATTGTATGAGGGATGAAGCCTGTTGGGTGTACTAATGGAATTATTGTATGAGGGATGAAGCCTGTTGGGTGTACTAATGGAATTATTGTATGAGGGATGAAGCCTGTTGGGTGTACTAATGGAATTATTGTATGAGGCATGAAGCCTGTTGGGTGTACTAATGGAATTATTGTATGAGGCATGAAGGCTGTTGGGTGTACTAATGGAATTATTGTATGAGGGATGGAGCCTGTTGGGTGTACTAATGGAATTATTGTATGAGGGATGGAGCCTGTGGGGTGTACTAATGGAATTATTGTATGAGGCATGAAGCCTGTTGGGTGTACTAATGGAATTATTGTATGAGGGATGGAGCCTGTGGGGTGTACTAATGGAATTATTGTATGAGGGATGAAGGCTGTTGGGTGTACTAATGGAATTATCGTATGAGGCATGAAGCCTGTTGGGTGTACTAATGGAATTATTGTATGAGGGATGAAGCCTGTTGGGTGTACTAATGGAATTATTGTATGAGGCATGAAGCCTGTTGGGTGTACTAATGGAATTATTGTATGAGGGATGAAGCCTGTTGGGTGTACTAATGGAATTATTGTATGAGGCATGAAGCCTGTTGGGTGTACTAATGGAATTATTGTATGAGGCATGAAGCCTGTTGGGTGTACTAATGGAATTATTGTATGAGGGATGAAGCCTGTTGGGTGTACTAATGGAATTATTGTATGAGGCATGAAGCCTGTTGGGTGTACTAATGGAATTATTGTATGAGGCATGAAGCCTGTTGGGTGTACTAATGGAATTATTGTATGAGGGATGAAGCCTGTTGGGTGTACTAATGGAATTATTGTATGAGGCATGAAGCCTGTTGGGTGTACTAATGGAATTATTGTATGAGGGATGAAGCCTGTTGGGTGTACTAATGGAATTATTGTATGAGGCATGAAGCCTGTTGGGTGTACTAATGGAATTATTGTATGAGTCATGAAGCCTGTTGGGTGTACTAATGGAATTATTGTATGAGTCATGAAGCCTGTGGGGTGTACCAATGGAATTATTGTATGAGGCATGAAGCCTGTTGGGTGTACTAATGGAATTATTGTATGAGGGATGAAGCCTGTTGGGTGTACTAATGGAATTATTGTATGAGTCATGAAGCCTGTTGGGTGTACTAATGGAATTATTGTATGAGGCATGAAGCCTGTTGGGTGTACTAATGGAATTATTGTATGAGTCATGAAGCCTGTTGGGTGTACTAATGGAATTATTGTATGAGGCATGAAGCCTGTTGGGTGTACTAATGGAATTATTGTATGAGGGATGAAGCCTGTTGGGTGTACTAATGGAATTATTGTATGAGGGATGAAGCCTGTTGGGTGTACTAATGGAATTATTGTATGAGGCATGAAGCCTGTTGGGTGTACTAATGGAATTATTGTATGAGTCATGAAGCCTGTTGGGTGTACTAATGGAATTATTGTATGAGGCATGAAGCCTGTTGGGTGTACTAATGGAATTATTGTATGAGGGATGAAGGCTGTTGGGTGTACTAATGGAATTATTGTATGAGGGATGAAGCCTGTTGGGTGTACTAATGGAATTATTGTATGAGGCATGAAGGCTGTTGGGTGTACTAATGGAATTATTGTATGAGGCATGAAGCCTGTTGGGTGTACTAATGGAATTATTGTATGAGGGATGAAGCCTGTTGGGTGTACTAATGGAATTATTGTATGAGGGATGAAGCCTGTTGGGTGTACTAACGGAATTATTGTATGAGGGATGAAGCCTGTTGGGTGTACTAATGGAATTATTGTATGAGGGATGAAGCCTGTTGGGTGTACTAACGGAATTATTGTATGAGGGATGAAGCCTGTTGGGTGTACTAACGGAATTATTGTATGAGGCATGAAGCCTGTTGGGTGTACTAATGGAATTATTGTATGAGGCATGAAGCCTGTTGGGTGTACTAACGGAATTATTGTATGAGTCATGAAGCCTGTTGGGTGTACTAATGGAATTATTGTATGAGGCATGAAGCCTGTTGGGTGTACTAATGGAATTATTGTATGAGGGATGAAGCCTGTTGGGTGTACTAATGGAATTATTGTATGAGGGATGAAGCCTGTTGGGTGTACTAATGGAATTATTGTATGAGGCATGAAGCCTGTTGGGTGTACTAATGGAATTATTGTATGAGTCATGAAGCCTGTTGGGTGTACTAATGGAATTATTGTATGAGGCATGAAGCCTGTTGGGTGTACTAATGGAATTATTGTATGAGGCATGAAGCCTGTTGGGTGTACTAATGGAATTATTGTATGAGGCATGAAGCCTGTTGGGTGTACTAATGGAATTATTGTATGAGGCATGAAGCCTGCTGGGTGTACTAATGGAATTATTGTATGAGGGATGAAGCCTGTTGGGTGTACTAATGGAATTATTGTATGAGGCATGAAGCCTGTTGGGTGTACTAATGGAATTATTGTATGAGGCATGAAGCCTGTTGGGTGTACTAATGGAATTATTGTATGAGGCATGAAGCATGTTGGGTGTACTAATGGAATTATTGTATGAGTCATGAAGCCTGTTGGGTGTACTAATGGAATTATTGTATGAGGGATGAAGCCTGTTGGGTGTACTAACGGAATTATTGTATGAGGGATGAAGCCTGTTGGGTGTACTAATGGAATTATTGTATGAGGGATGAAGCCTGTTGGGTGTACTAACGGAATTAAAGTATGAGGCATGAAGCCTGTTGGGTGTACTAATGGAATTATTGTATGAGGCATGAAGCCTGTTGGGTGTACTAATGGAATTATTGTATGAGGGATGAAGCCTGTTGGGTGTACTAATGGAATTATTGTATGAGGCATGAAGCCTGTTGGGTGTACTAATGGAATTATTGTATGAGGCATGAAGCCTGTTGGGTGTACTAATGGAATTATTGTATGAGGCATGAAGCCTGTTGGGTGTACTAATGGAATTATTGTATGAGGCATGAAGCCTGTTGGGTGTACTAATGGAATTATTGTATGAGGGGTGAAGGCTGTTGGGTGTACTAATGGAATTATTGTATGAGGGATGAAGCCTGTTGGGTGTACTAATGGAATTATTGTATGAGGCATGAAGGCTGTTGGGTGTACTAATGGAATTATTGTATGAGGCATGAAGCCTGTTGGGTGTACTAATGGAATTATTGTATGAGGGATGAAGCCTGTTGGGTGTACTAATGGAATTATTGTATGAGGGATGAAGCCTGTTGGGTGTACTAACGGAATTATTGTATGAGGGATGAAGCCTGTTGGGTGTACTAATGGAATTATTGTATGAGGGATGAAGCCTGTTGGGTGTACTAATGGAATTATTGTATGAGGGATGAAGCCTGTTGGGTGTACTAACGGAATTATTGTATGAGGCATGAAGCCTGTTGGGTGTACTAATGGAATTATTGTATGAGGCATGAAGCCTGTTGGGTGTACTAACGGAATTATTGTATGAGTCATGAAGCCTGTTGGGTGTACTAATGGAATTATTGTATGAGGCATGAAGCCTGTTGGGTGTACTAATGGAATTATTGTATGAGGGATGAAGCCTGTTGGGTGTACTAATGGAATTATTGTATGAGGGATGAAGCCTGTTGGGTGTACTAATGGAATTATTGTATGAGGCATGAAGCCTGTTGGGTGTACTAATGGAATTATTGTATGAGTCATGAAGCCTGTTGGGTGTACTAATGGAATTATTGTATGAGGCATGAAGCCTGTTGGGTGTACTAATGGAATTATTGTATGAGGCATGAAGCCTGTTGGGTGTACTAATGGAATTATTGTATGAGGCATGAAGCCTGTTGGGTGTACTAATGGAATTATTGTATGAGGCATGAAGCCTGTTGGGTGTACTAATGGAATTATTGTATGAGGGATGAAGCCTGTTGGGTGTACTAATGGAATTATTGTATGAGGCATGAAGCCTGTTGGGTGTACTAATGGAATTATTGTATGAGGCATGAAGCCTGTTGGGTGTACTAATGGAATTATTGTATGAGGCATGAAGCCTGTTGGGTGTACTAATGGAATTATTGTATGAGGGATGGAGCCTGTTGGGTGTACTAATGGAATTATTGTATGAGGCATGAAGCCTGTTGGGTGTACTAATGGAATTATTGTATGAGACATGAAGCCTGTTGGGTGTACTAATGGAATTATTGTATGAGGGATGGAGCCTGTTGGGTGCACTAATGGAATTATTGTATGAGGCATGAAGCCTGTTGGGTGTACTAATGGAATTATTGTATGAGGCATGAAGCCTGTTGGGTGTACTAATGGAATTATTGTATGAGGGATGAAGCCTGTTGGGTGTACTAACGGAATTATTGTATGAGGGATGAAGCCTGTTGGGTGTACTAATGGAATTATTGTATGAGGGATGAAGCCTGTTGGGTGTACTAACGGAATTAAAGTATGAGGCATGAAGCCTGTTGGGTGTACTAATGGAATTATTGTATGAGGCATGAAGCCTGTTGGGTGTACTAATGGAATTATTGTATGAGGGATGAAGCCTGTTGGGTGTACTAATGGAATTATTGTATGAGGCATGAAGCCTGTTGGGTGTACTAATGGAATTATTGTATGAGGCATGAAGCCTGTTGGGTGTACTAATGGAATTATTGTATGAGGCATGAAGCCTGTTGGGTGTACTAATGGAATTATTGTATGAGGCATGAAGCCTGTTGGGTGTACTAATGGAATTATTGTATGAGGGATGAAGGCTGTTGGGTGTACTAATGGAATTATTGTATGAGGGATGAAGCCTGTTGGGTGTACTAATGGAATTATTGTATGAGGCATGAAGGCTGTTGGGTGTACTAATGGAATTATTGTATGAGGCATGAAGCCTGTTGGGTGTACTAATGGAATTATTGTATGAGGGATGAAGCCTGTTGGGTGTACTAATGGAATTATTGTATGAGGGATGAAGCCTGTTGGGTGTACTAACGGAATTATTGTATGAGGGATGAAGCCTGTTGGGTGTACTAATGGAATTATTGTATGAGGGATGAAGCCTGTTGGGTGTACTAATGGAATTATTGTATGAGGGATGAAGCCTGTTGGGTGTACTAACGGAATTATTGTATGAGGCATGAAGCCTGTTGGGTGTACTAATGGAATTATTGTATGAGGCATGAAGCCTGTTGGGTGTACTAACGGAATTATTGTATGAGTCATGAAGCCTGTTGGGTGTACTAATGGAATTATTGTATGAGGGATGAAGCCTGTTGGGTGTACTAATGGAATTATTGTATGAGGGATGAAGCCTGTTGGGTGTACTAATGGAATTATTGTATGAGGCATGAAGCCTGTTGGGTGTACTAATGGAATTATTGTATGAGTCATGAAGCCTGTTGGGTGTACTAATGGAATTATTGTATGAGGCATGAAGCCTGTTGGGTGTACTAATGGAATTATTGTATGAGGCATGAAGCCTGTTGGGTGTACTAATGGAATTATTGTATGAGGCATGAAGCCTGTTGGGTGTACTAATGGAATTATTGTATGAGGCATGAAGCCTGTTGGGTGTACTAATGGAATTATTGTATGAGGCATGAAGCCTGTTGGGTGTACTAATGGAATTATTGTATGAGGGATGAAGCCTGTTGGGTGTACTAATGGAATTATTGTATGAGGCATGAAGCCTGTTGGGTGTACTAATGGAATTATTGTATGAGGCATGAAGCCTGTTGGGTGTACTAATGGGATTATTGTATGAGGGATGGAGCCTGTTGGGTGTACTAATGGAATTATTGTATGAGGCATGAAGCCTGTTGGGTGTACTAATGGAATTATTGTATGAGGCATGAAGCCTGTTGGGTGTACTAATGGAATTATTGTATGAGGCATGAAGCCTGTTGGGTGTACTAATGGAATTATTGTATGAGGGATGAAGCCTGTTGGGTGTACTAATGGAATTATTGTATGAGGGATGAAGGCTGTTGGGTGTACTAATGGAATTATTGTATGAGGCATGAAGCCTGTTGGGTGTACTAATGGAATTATTGTATGAGGCCTGAAGCCTGTTGGGTGTACTAATGGAATTATTGTATGAGGGATGAAGCCTGTTGGGTGTACTAATGGAATTATTGTATGAGGGATGAAGGCTGTTGGGTGTACTAATGGAATTATTGTATGAGTCATGAAGCCTGTTGGGTGTACTAATGGAATTATTGTATGAGGCATGAAGCCTGTTGGGTGTACTAATGGAATTATTGTATGAGGCATGAAGCCTGTTGGGTGTACTAATGGAATTATTGTATGAGGCATGAAGCCTGTTGGGTGTACTAATGGAATTATTGTATGAGGCATGAAGCCTGTTGGGTGTACTAATGGAATTATTGTATGAGGCATGAAGCCTGTTGGGTGTACTAATGGAATTATTGTATGAGGGATGAAGCCTGTTGGGTGTACTAATGGAATTATTGTATGAGGCATGAAGCCTGTTGGGTGTACTAATGGAATTATTGTATGAGGCATGAAGCCTGTTGGGTGTACTAATGGGATTATTGTATGAGGGATGGAGCCTGTTGGGTGTACTAATGGAATTATTGTATGAGGCATGAAGCCTGTTGGGTGTACTAATGGAATTATTGTATGAGGCATGAAGCCTGTTGGGTGTACTAATGGAATTATTGTATGAGGCATGAAGCCTGTTGGGTGTACTAATGGAATTATTGTATGAGGGATGAAGCCTGTTGGGTGTACTAATGGAATTATTGTATGAGGGATGAAGGCTGTTGGGTGTACTAATGGAATTATTGTATGAGGCATGAAGCCTGTTGGGTGTACTAATGGAATTATTGTATGAGGCCTGAAGCCTGTTGGGTGTACTAATGGAATTATTGTATGAGGGATGAAGCCTGTTGGGTGTACTAATGGAATTATTGTATGAGGGATGAAGGCTGTTGGGTGTACTAATGGAATTATTGTATGAGGCATGAAGCCTGTTGGGTGTACTAATGGAATTATTGTATGAGGGATGAAGGCTGTTGGGTGTACTAATGGAATTATTGTATGAGGCATGAAGCCTGTTGGGTGTACTAATGGAATTATTGTATGAGGCATGAAGCCTGTTGGGTGTACTAATGGAATTATTGTATGAGGGATGAAGGCTGTTGGGTGTACTAATGGAATTATTGTATGAGGGATGAAGGCTGTTGGGTGTACTAATGGAATTATTGTATGAGGGATGAAGGCTGTTGGGTGTACTAATGGAATTATTGTATGAGGCATGAAGCATGTTGGGTGTACTAATGGAATTATTGTATGAGGCATGAAGGCTGTTGGGTGTACTAATGGAATTATTGTATGAGGGATGAAGCCTGTTGGGTGTACTAATGGAATTATTGTATGAGGCATGAAGCCTGTTGGGTTTACTAATGGAATTATTGACACTTTATATTCCAAATCTAAGATCGTTGGTGGTGCCGCCATGTTTTTAAATTTAATTCAGATTATATTCCAAATCTAAGACAGATGGTGGTGGCCATGTTTTTAAATGAAATTCAGAAACATTTGAGAACTCCCATTGAGATATCACACCAAAACTACATATGAAATTTGAAAAAAAGATCATTGAGAAGTGTGGCCTGTAGGGTGTGCTAATGGAATTGTTGACAATGTATATGCAAAACTAAGATGGCTGCTGGCGGCCATGTTTCTCAACAAAATTTGGAAAAATCTGAATCCTTCAGACATTTCCCCAAAGCCATGTACAAAATTTGGAACTGATCGGGTGAGAGCTGCTGCTTGTAGGGTGTGCTAAAGGAATTGTGGATGGTTTGACGGACATACAAAGTACAGACGGATGACAGATCACAACCCATCCCCGTAGCTCATACTTGATGTCAAGTTGAGCTAAAAATAATAATAATAATAAAAAAATAATACATTAATTCAATAACATTTTAAAATTTGTCAAAAAAAAATAAATCAATGTCAACGGCAAGAAAAATCGAGTTAAAAAGAATCATTCCAAACAAGAAATATGAGAGTAAATCTTTATATTTGAAACCTCATCCCATCGAGACACTGAGGTGACAAATTGTGAATAAAAATACGAAAATTATAATACAGGATTAATATTGAATGAAAATCAAAATCGATTTGTTTCTAGATTTGGAAAAATCAAGAATGAAGAAGAGAAAGATTTCGAGGATGATGATTTTATACTGATCTACCTAAAGACAAGATATATTCGTAAAATCAATAAAGATGGCGTAATGTGGTAAAAGCTCTCGAAAATGTGGAAAAAGTTAAAAAATTTATAGTAATTTATATATTTTTTATACTTACCAATGACCCAGACATAGCTGGTGCTAACTCTTAAAATATAGGGCCAAACACAAATTTTGCCCCCCAATCCCCAAAATTTGCATCTAAAACTAAAGAAAACATGTCCTGAAAGGCCCTCCACACTTCGCCCCTACTGCGCATGCGCAGTGTCAAGGACGTTCCGAAATTGGCGCCATTAATCATTCTAATAACCAGTGCCTAGTAAGCGCTATGTACTCAGCGGGGAGGCAAGAGTTCCCAACTCCTGGGAGGGCCATCCCCGTCTGGGTCATTGGTAAGTATAAAAAATATATAAATTACTATAAATTTTTTAACATTTTTATACTGTACCAATGACCCAGACATAGCTGAATAGTAAAAAGGCTGGAGGGCCAAGGACATAGAGCAAAATGGAATACGCTCAATAAAATAAAATAGAGTCATCCCCTGTAGGGAAAAGAAGTAATAGGCCTTACATGTATCTTTCTTATTTATGATAAATTAGAAAGATACAACACCTTCCAAAATTCAGCTTCATACATCCATGTACTCTATTAATATCCAATATAATCCTTATACTAATAATTTTTAAAGTAAGCCAATAAATAAAGTAAGTCTAGAGAATAGAGACTCTTATACTCCTAAAAGTGTCTGAGGATTGCATAATCATGTCCGTTGACATATGCAATATTCAAAAGCTATACTTTAAAAACTAAGACTTGAATGAATTTTAAAAACCTAAACTTCTCACTAAACAACCATCCCAATAACAGCTCAGAATTACTAACTCCGGAGGAGGTATCCCCTTGTTTTCATAGTAAAACAGGTGACCCAAGGGAACACCCTCCCCCCCCCCCCCCCCCCCCTTTTTCTTGCCCTGGGTCAAATAGCCCAGAGCGAAGAGGGCAGCCGAACGGAGACACTGCCGAAACAGACAGCCTACCTAGCTATAGTAGCAACTGTTAAGTGAATGACATTCTGAGCAGTAGATAATAGACCTAACAATAGAGGCCTCCAGAAATGGACTCGATATTTCTGAGATAAAATTCATGAATGTGGATGGCTGAGCGCAATGAGCGGCCTTCAAAAATCTATAATAGCGACACTATTAATGTAAGCCCAAGAAGTAGAAGAACTCTTACTTCATGAGCCGAAATCTTAAGCACAACTGCTAAGTCAATGATATACTATAAGCAGTACCGATAGTTAATAGAATCCATTAACAATAAAATGGAGCGTAACGTCCTTCTACTAGACATCAAAGACAGAAGAAGCTTACGCCCATAGTAATAAACAGAAATCTGTTTATAAATACATAAACTGTACCCGGAAAGAGTAAAGGCCTATGCCCATACGAAGACGGAAGGACCTTAAAATAATAGGTTCCGGATAATAGGAGCCTAACTCTTATGCAACAATCCAACCTAAATAGTAACGGAAGTATTGATTCCGAAACTATGAAAGTGAAAATCATCCATCGATAGTGCATGAAACTCACTGACTCTACAGTAAAAGAGAAACCAACAGAATTACTGTCTAAAAGGTCAGAATTTGAATACTACTGTTTCCAGAGGCTCAAATGATTACTTAGCTAAATAAGAACCGAAGTTAAAATCCGTATAGGAATTTAATCTAAAGATTCTAAGTCTATTTATCAAAAAGTTACTAACTGACTTAGATAAAGAGACAAAAGACTCAATTGTAAACTATCGTAGAGTGCATAGGTATGAGGTAACATAAACCTATAACCTAAATAATAACAGGCTGCAGTAGATCTTGTGAAACAAGTATACTAAAAAATAGCAATGAGTAGTATGGAGGGATCAACAATATGAACATAATGATCCCTACACCACGACGGAAGAGCCTCCACTTTAGCCGCATAGAATAGCGAAGAAGAGGATCTCCTATAGTAAGAAATCGCGTCCAAAGCTCGTCCAGTACAGTGCTTACAATGCAATACGGACCACACAACGGAATACATGAAGGTTGCGACCTTGCAGGTTGTGATAAAGATGACACGATTTACCCAGTGAAAAAGATCCTCACATAGAGGAAGATTTCACGTTAAAACCCACAATAGACAAGAGAGAAAATTACTCATGATCTCTGTGAAGATAGAGATGCTATGAACAGAAATGTATTGTGGTTGTTTATCTTAGCAATACCTGCTAAAACAACAGCGCCGGAGGATACGCGTATCCTATCATTCCGTCCTATAGATCAATAGAGTGTTAAGAATATTAGCTCAGAGATCTGGACAAGCCAACCCATACGTCTGCAATTGATTAGCAAGCTGTGTCATAAATAAATCATCATTGGGCGCTCCCATAGATAGCAAATCTGATTGAATACTTGTTTGTTGAGAGTCCATTCTGACAGCAACAAGCGACCCGTAAGAGAACGGGAGTCCGATAAAACAATCAGACGACCCGGAATATGACGGACCAAAACTGAACTTGGTGTACTATAACCAACAGATGGATTCTTTCCATTAAATTGAATAACGGAAACGAAAGAGTGCCTCCCTGGTTCCGGAGATACGCCACTACTGTCGAATTAAAGGACAGGAATTTGGGCATGCGTTTCTGAATAATGTTCATGCAATGACATAAAGCAAGCCTAAAAAACATTATTCCGCAGAAGAAAACTGATTGCTAAAAGACTGCGGAACCCAAAGACCCTGGCACTTCGAATCCGTAGGGATCAGTATTATATCCCAATCTGTATGACTGGCAACCGTCATAACAGCCACACTCGGGTCCGGCAACTGCGGCGGCACTCTCTGAGTCAACCACCGAATGTTTGCCCCAGTCTGAATCTCTTGTAACACTAGATAGACAAGAGAACGTGTAAATCGAGCAATTCATGGATTGCCGAAAAGTTGCCGTCGAAGAGAAGCTCCTCCGAGAACGAAGCGACTCTGAGAGAGTTCTTAACCTTACTATCCACGCGAGTGGATGTAGCTAGGGCTGCGTCACGTCTAACTAACTCCAATCAGCCACTGAAGGGCGGAGTTATACGTGAACAAACTACTGCCCTCAAAAGAAATTACATTGAGAATAATATCCTGTAAATCTTTTCTTGAAGACGTAATGATAACGCCTCAGTAAGGCGGATTACGTATAATAAAGCGTCTAAGTTAAGTCAACTATACATAATGTCGTTCCCAACATTGAAATTGGAAAAGACATAAACGGCGAAAAAGAATATATGCAGTTTTTAATCACACCGTCTAGACGCATATGAACTCTCGGTATGCCCTGCTCTGCCAAAATAAACTATTTGTATAAATGATAAAATGGCAGAAATGAGCAACGCGGACAAGAAACTAAACTATCATGCTTAGTAGCAGGCTTGTATATATATATATAGCGTCGAAAAATAAAACACATGTTGTAATGACAATATTGGACTACGTCGGTAAGTCAGGGACAATGTCCCCGAACCGATCGAAAAATCCGAGTCCAATGACGCTATAAGTCTCTTATCCAAGATCGCAGCAATGAAGTCCGAAATAATAATCACTGGAAGATAATGCCAAAAGATATGAAAGGCATCTTCCGATACTACTAAAGGGAAAACTCGAAATCTTTCGAATCCCTTTCGCCATCCTGTCGGACCCTATAAAGCGTTCGGTCGTCCGTACCTGATGCAACCGCGGACCGCACCGACCCAGCGCCGTCGGATAATTCCTGATTCGACCGAGAAACTGTCAATTGCTGGGATGCTGCGAAACAACTGTGCTAACTCGGATAGCACGTCCGTCACTGAGGCCTGAGGAGAAGCGGTCTTACGATGCATTGCCGCTGGAAGCTCCGTGATCGCTACCCCGTGCATACTACCAATATGCGAGCGAACAGAGTGTATAGGCCTCGTGTCCCTTGGCTACCGGATGGCGCGACCTATTCGCCGTGGAATCACTGAATGCCGAAACTGATCGGATACTCGAGGTCACGTAGCCAATGTGCGGTCGTGTGCCCTGGTGTGAGGATGAGGAAGCATTAAAGACAGTCTCTCGGACTGTCAATATAACGGAGCGTCCCGACCAACGGACATATGCTCCGAATGTAAAATATCTGAACCACAACATGCGGTCCCCTATGTTGTTGGGCGAGAGAGGGACCTCTCTCGCTCACAGCCCGGACGGACCTGGACCAGCCAGGAACCGGACTAACAGGCTTCCTCTGATCTGTCCTCAATCTGCCGTCACTGGGTGAGTACTAAAGTAATTAAAGTGCTCGCATCACCCAAATCTCCTTCCTAGACCGCAACGGACGAACCCGGCAGCCGAACCATTCGATGAATGTACGCTACACCGGGTGAGCTAGCGAATGTCACTCCGTAGGCGATAGACATATTCCATGAGCACTTATTGCCGCTAACTCTTCATTAACTATGACGACAGAGGCACACTTTTGAAAGACATCTCCATAACTCTTCGAACAAGAAACCAGAAATGCTTGGTTAGCAAGCATAAAATAATAATATATATAGCGTCGTTCAATAATTCAAAAGTTTGTGTGACATTATTGGACTATGTCGGAACTGAGGGACGATGTCCCTGAACCGAACCAAAAATTTCTAAGTCCACCGACGCTATCAGTTTCTTATCCGGCATCACAGCATTCTGGTCCGACGAAAGAAGCTGGAGAAGACCAAGTCAGATGACATACACAACAGCATATGTTGTTCCGAAAGGGAAAGCTCGAAATCCTCCGAATCCCTTTCGGTATCCCGTTGGACCGGATGAAACTTTCGGACGTCCGTACCCGCTTCCGCAGAGCGTCCCGACCCAGCATCGTCGGATAAAATATATGCGACAGATTCAGTTGATGCTGGGATGCTGCGATAAACTGTGCTATTAAGGAAAGCACGTCCGTTCCCGAGGCCTGTGCAGTAGCGGTCTTACGATGCATTGCCGCCGGAAGCTCCGTGTACGTTGACTCCTGCACACTTCCTATGCGAACGTCCGGAGTCTGCAGGCCTCGTGTCCCTGGCTACCGGATGGTGTGACCTGGTCGCCGAAGAATCCTTGATCGGCGAAGCTGGTAATATATCGGCGGTCACGCAGCCAAGGTGCGGTCGTGTGCGCTGACGAGAAGAGGAAGCCTTAGCAGTCTCAGCGGACTGCCTATACAACGGAGCGTCCCGAGCGACGGACGTATGCTCCGCTTACGACACATTTTGTACCACAACATCTGGGGCCAGATGTTGTTGAACGAGAGAGGGGCCTCTCTCGCTTGCCGTCCGGATGGACCGGAACGAGCTATGAACCGGACTAAAAGGCTTCCTGCGTTCTCCCTCCGATCCGCCGTCACTGGGTGTGCATTAGGTTAGTTTATAGTGCTCGCATCACCCCAAAATTCCTTCTAGACCGCAGCGGACGAACCCGGCTGCCGAACCATTCGGTGAATGGACGCTACACCGGGCGAGCTAGCGGACGTCAAAGGCCGTCGAACCTACTAGGGTCCTCTTAGGCAATTGGCGCATTTACATGAGCACTTTTCCGCTAGCCCTTCATTAATTGTGACGACGGAGGCACACTGTTGGAAGACATCACAGATACATCACCCTAATCTTGATCGTCTGAAATAGAAATTGATAAAGTAGAGTGACCCTGCGGGGAAAGGACCGGAGTGTCCAAATCCCCAACAACATACCGTTCCCATATTGTCATCGAAATCATACGATACAGAACAGGAGTTAATGCGAGTACACTGACCACATATAGAATGATAATAAAGTCAGAGGAAGACTTCCTCTTAAAACAATTGATCAATATCCTTTCAATGTGAAAAGAAAACAAGTCCTGGTACTCGCACTAACCCCTGGCAATCAAAATACATAATAATAATATGATCCATTGATATAGAAAAAATAATTGAAATAAAAATATTTTGAAAAAATATTTTTTCAGAACAGCCCAAGTTTCTGAAAAGTAACGTTGAGCCCCAATGGATCCCAAGCCTAAGTGTGGACAAAAATTTTAAAAATATTTTAAACAATTTATTCAACACTTACGAACAATAATAATGTATCTAGTTATGATTAAAATAACATCAAGATATTATTTTTTAGAAATCCCCCCCTCACACAGAGGGCTGTTGAAAATGTAAACAATGAGTGTAAAAACACTAAAATAAGACTCCAGGCACCCAGGCCCGAAATCAGTTACCAAAAATACACTATCTGATGCAAAACAGAGACTTCCAGGGAAGAAACTGCAGAACATCAGATGGTAGATGCAGAACACAACGCCTAACCACCCCTAGGTGAAGACGTAAACATGGGGAAAGAACAGAATTCATTCTGTTATTCAGCTAAAACTCCCAAGAAAATTTAGTAATAATAATTACAAAAACTATGCCAAAAGCATGGGAGAATAGCAAGGGGGAACTTAAAGGACAGGGAGAGAGGAAAACACTTAAAAAAACAGTGTAACTAAATAATCAGAATGACAACAAAATGGCTGCTGCCTTGAAAATAGGTAACTTAACATAATTTCATTAAAAAAATTTAAGTTACAGCCCTGATAATATTCTGTCACACATTCTTTTCCTCTCCTCCTTCTCTATCCTCCTTAGAATCACCATTTCACTAATATTTATGTGTCTGGCATCATTTAAACTGAGATTTATAAGCACAAAGATCAGTCAGATGTTAACTGATGAAGGGCCAAACTTAGAATGATTAATGGCGCCAATTTCGGAACGTCCTTGACACTGCGCATGCGCAGTAGGGGCGAAGTGTGGAGGGCCTTTCAGGACATGTTTTCTTTAGTTTTAGATGCAAATTTTGGGGATTGGGGGGCAAAATTTGTGTTTGGCCCTATATTTTAAGAGTTAGCACCAGCTATGTCTGGGTCATTGGTACAGTATAAAAATGTAATGAAATTGGACATGGTCTTAAAGTATCTCGACATAAATAAAGCAAGGAGAGTGACAGCTTGCATACTAGTAAAAGATATGACATTGTAAAAAAAAAAAAAAAATGTTAAATTTTTTATTTCGTAAATAAATATATATAATATCGATTTTTTTTATTTTAATTTTTTTTTCGTTCTCTGTCTTCTTCTTAGAACACTCACAAATTGGGAAAACAACTTCAGTCTCTCTTCTTTCACCAATTTTAGTAACTAATAAGGTTTTGCCATAATATTTAAAATGAGTGTTACCACATGCATTTGGAGGCAGATTTTTTTTTTCATTATTTTTCTATAATATTCTGCCATTCCATGATAATATCAAGATATTTATTGCATATTTTTCTTTTCTGTTTTTTTTAATATAAAATTTTCTTTTTTCCTCTTTAATTTTGTTTTTTTCCTTCAGAAGATCTGATTTGGATTTTCTCTATCCAGTAATAAGTGCAAAATACTTCCTCGATCGTAGTTAGTGAGGTTCCTAAGCATTTTCTGAAATTCCTCAATTTTGAAATCCAAAGGCTTTGCTTGCCCTCGATCATTGTCTTTCACCAATCTATCACGTCATCCTTATCGAGTGATGCAAAACACAGGGCTATGGCATCTTTGTATTCTGTAGTGAAACAGATGTGTGCTTCGATCTTACATGCAAACCGGACATATTTTGGTCTTCATTCTACCGATATTTAAATCCGCCAGATGGGCACATGCCCTGTAGATAGAAGATATCTGTGAGACACACTTCTCATGCAGAAGATCTCCTTTCATATTCTTCGATTTTTCTTTGGGACCCTTGCTCTTTAAATATGACATATTTAATATTTTTTCAGTATTTTTTTTAATTAAAATATTTTGATTTATTTATTTTTTCCTATTTCATTTAAATATATGTGAGAGAAACCCAAGAATTAGTGAATAAAAAAAAAACAACCAAAAAAAAATCTGTCTAAAACACCTATTAGATTTCACATTTCCCATATGAATGGGGATAATAAATGCAATACTTTTTTATCCAGAAACTTACTAATACATATATACTCACGTATATTCTACATACATGAATTTAACTATTATGTTCACAGGGCAGAGTCCTTTATTGTTCATTAATATTTCTAGATTGGTGAATGTCAATTATGGAGAGCAAGACAAAATTCTCGTGTCTCTGTACATTGTCAATAATAAAGATGTGAGAAAATATTGGAAAACTTGATAGAGGTATGTAACAGAAAATCATTTATTTCACAATACAGAGTTTAGTGTATTATTACAAAGGATTTTTTCTGCTATCGTGAGTATACAGTACGTTCAAGGTGGGTTGTAACAAAAACACCTGTCACTGTGGAGGATTAAAATCCAGCAAGAGGATCACAGATCCAGAAGTCAAGTTTTGACATTAAATTCTGAAGAAATATAAATTTTATAGTAAATTTCTTTTCTTATTATACCTACCGAAATTGTTTACTACAGGCTTGCACTACAGTGGAAGAACCTAACTCGGATAAAATACTCTCTATTTTAATCTTTCCCAAGATTTAGGAAAGAAAAGTGGTGTAAAAAAACACCACGAAAAAATAAGACAAAACTGGGTCGAGCGCCATTGGCGCACACCCAGTATGGGACGCTCTTCCATAGTGCAAATCCACGACTTCCGTAAAACAATGCGCAAAGCATCAATTCGTCATTCTTTTGATTCCGAACAACACAGGAGTTATGTGATCAGCGGGGCGGAAGGATTCTTACCCAAATAAGAAGACAGGGGGCCTCCATGTAAACAATTTTGGTAGGTATAATAAGAAAGGAAATTTACTATAAAATTTATATTTCTTATCAACCTACCTCAATTGTTTACTACAGGCTGAATAGACAAAAGGCTGGAGGGAATCACATAACCAACCCACACATAACTCAATAGCACTGGGACCGTGGACAGAGGAAGAGATCCCTAGGCCTATCAAACCATAGCATCACAAACATAGAAAAGAGAATGTATTATGCGTATGGTGAAGTGCGACGCACAGACAGAAAGGGCAGTAACAGCACAAAGCTGGAAATGACCCTGAAAAAAGCTGAAAGGCTGGGATAGACAACAGCCTGAGCCGAAGAAAGAGGGCCCCAAGGTTCTCTGTCGGCTCCTGCAACTGTCGCAGATAAAAGGAGAAAGTAGCATTTCTCGAGAAGGCTGCCAGAATAACATCCGTCATCTGACAACATGACAAAGTTATTAAAAGAGGAAGACAATGCACGCACCTCGTGGCAGAAAAAAACAATTGGTAAAACAATTACCAGTAGCTAGACGAGCGGAAGCAGCACGAATAGCAAGACAAATCCATCAAGAAATGGATGCAGGAGAGATCTGGCATGTGAGAGAACGCATATTCATCCAGGATAAAGGCGTGAACGCCCCCCCACCCACAAGCAGAGCAGCGCCCAAGAAAGTGAACATCTTGGAGGAAACTGCAAAGTCCTAGGCCTTTTCAAGGAAAAGAGCTGAACAAGCTTGGAGAGGCAAGGATGAGTGTCAAAACAATGCGGTATCACATATGAAAAAATGTCTCCGAAGCATGGACATGGACCCATTGCTGGAGACCCCCAGAAACAAACATATACCAGAAACTCCGCAAACGGTGTGATCGAAGGAGTGACAGAAGCAACAGAATGATCGCACACCATCGACAGAAGAACCTTCCACTTAGCCACAGAGGCTAAACCAGTGGAGTGAGTGCCTCCTTGAAGAAAAGCAACTCCACTACGTGTCTCGAAAAACCACTATAGAGGAGACAGGATCCGATAAAAGACATGTGCGAAGGCACAATGAAGTCGGGTCAACATAAAACCTCCTCGGGCGACTTTGGCAAAGAAAGTCGCGAGGTAGAGGGAGACATGCCGGAACCGCCGCTAACAGAGAGCGGAGCAGATTGATCCACACCCACCAAGGCGACGGGTGTGATCGAAAGGATTCGACGACTGCAGGTTCATATCTGGGCGAGAACCTGAGGCAGAATCGGAACCAGCAGGAAGACGTAGCCGACAAGACCATCCCAAAGGAGGGCCAGATCGTCCACGGCGAAAGCCAGAGCATCTGGACACAGGGACACAAAAGTGTCCACCGGATGGTTCCAATGAGTCGCAAGAGAGCGATGGAACCCGCCATGTGGAGCATCCACCTGGTGGAAATGACCCTGCCCCGATGGGACAGGGAGTTGGCTAGGACGTTCAGACGACCGGGAATGTGACGAACAGCCACCCTGGCGTGGACATCCTGAGCGAGCAGTAGAAGATCCCGAGCCAATTTGTACATTGGAACAGAGTGCGTGCCGCCCTGATTCCGAATGTAAGCAACCACCGTCGAATGATCGGACAACAGAAGGACCTGGCGATTCGACAGGTGAGGGATCCACTGCCTGAAACTCAGAAGAAGAGCAAGAAGCTCCTTCTGGTTGATGTGTAGAGCTGCATGATCCTGGTCCCACATCCTGTGAATGGAAAGACCTCGAGGATCCAACGTCACACCCCATCCGAGATCGCAGGCATCTGCCATCAGAACGCGATCGAACGTGGGAAAGTCCAACGGAATACCCTGCGAAAGCCACTGGACATCCGCCCAGAGGAGAAGGTGAGGATAAAGATATTCTGGAAACTGAAGCACCAGATCCAGAAAATCGACATTCGGCCTCCAACGACTGAGCAGAAAGTGTTGGAGAGGTCAGACATGCAGCCGACCTAGAGGAATGAGATCCATCACCGAACAGCAGAGACTGCATAGCCGGAGAATACTCCGAGCCGTCGAAGAAGTGGACTGGGACAGAGTCATAGTAAAAGCTGAGAGAATCACAGCCTTGGTCTGGGGAACTGCCACCAAATTGAATTGTGTGCGGAAAGCCATCCCCAGATGATAAAACGACTGAGAAGGGACCAGGTCCGACTTCTCCTCGTAGACTCTGAAACCTAGCGACGTGAGCAGGCTCAACAGAGTGGCGACATCTGACTCCAGTAAGGCAGCATTGGAAAGCCCCTGGAGGATATCGTCCAGATATGCCGAAGTAGTCACCCTGGACTGTGTGCGATGGAAAGCTATCACATGCGACATCAGTCTGGTGAAGGCCCAAGGAACCAGGTTGAGCCTGAAAGGCATGGCCTTCAACTGGTAAACTCGCCCCAGAAAAACGAAACCTGAGATACTTCCGTAACGCCCAATGAATCAGAACATGAAAGTAAGCGTCTCGCAGGTCGAAGCTGGAAGCGAAAACTCCCTGGTGAATTGAACGGAGGACCGACCTGAAAGTCTCCATGCTGAACTTGGGAGCAATGATAGACTGGTTCAGGAAACCCAGATTGAAACCGGTCGGAGTTGGCCGTCCTTCTTCGGCACCAAGAACTGGCGGGAATAGAAACCCACTGACGTAATGTTCTTGATGACCTCAATCGCCCCCTTTGTCAGGAGATTGTCTATCTCCATGGACAAAAGTTCCCGACGTAAAATGTCTGAAGGAACTGCGGTTGGAAGAGGCACCCTGGACAGAGTGGGGTGTCTTCGGAAGGATATTCGCAGCCCGGACCAAACAACATCTAACACCCAAGGATCGGATGTGATGGTGGCCCAACGGTCTGTGAACTCTGCCATCCTTCCTCCAACCTGGGTCGAGGTGAGGACCTTCATTTCGAACCCCGGCGAGGCTCACGAGAGGAGAAAACACCTCCTCTACTGAATGAAGAATCCTGGGACTTCCCTCAAGACTACCGACGCTTACCCTTACCCCTTGAGTAAGAAGTAGAAGCGGAGACAGAAGGATCAGCCCCTTTGCTTCACAGAGGAAGCAGAGGGTACTTGTTAGGCTTGATTTCGGAGTCAAGCTGAAGAAACAGCAGCTGATCGTTGGAATGACGTAGGACGTCATTCCGGACCGTCAACACAGAACCATGGAAAAGTTGCGGACCTGCCAAAGAAGCAGATCGAAGAGTAGTGCACTGCTCCTCAGGAAGGGATCGGCCTGTGTCCAGTACAGAGTCCCCTCGAACTAATTCAAGAGTAGCCGTGTTACAGGCAAGCGTGTGAGTAAGATGCATGAGCGCCTTGGACAGCACACGCAAAGGAGCCTGTACCTCGTCAAACTTATCTGGGGGCAGATAAGCAGCTAAAGCTGAGACGACGTGATCGGAGAGAGAAAGCATACCAAGCATCTCTCTCGATAAGCCCAATGTGGACTCCAGAGTCGTCATCAGAATGACGGCAGACTTGGACTTGGAAAGCCCGAGGGAAGTGGAGTCCTGATCCAAAACTGTCAAAGTCTGGTAGACCGACGGATTGGCGGAATCGTAGGAACGATAACGCGCCAGAGGCAAAAAGGTGTCAACCCTGGTGAAGAATGGAGCCTTCATAGCCTTGGAACTTAGCTTAGAGTCCAAGGCGGAAAATGCTTCAACCAACTGTACCGAATGGCACGGTCGAAGATGCCCAGAAGCGGGTTGCTCCATAGGCTGTTGGCGCACGACCGATGATTGCGACCTGGCTGACACTGTCGACTGGTTAGATGGTTTGAGATCCGGAAGGAACCCAAACACGAAATCAAGAGCTGCCCCCAAGTACGCAGACAGCTGGCTCTCGACATCAAGCATGTCTGACTCTTCCTCTGAGTCGGAAGACACATAGCCCATCGTGGGCAAACCAGCTGACGCCTCCCATGGTGTCGGAACACCAGAGGGATCAGAAAGTGGCCTGTTTCCAATCCTGGGAGGCGGCGCCATAGGGGGCGCCTGGAAACCACTCGCTGCCTTGCTGGAAGCAACAGGAAGGCTCTTTGACAGAGCCTGAGTGAGTAAGGAAAGGGCCTCCCTATGCTCACTGCCCGTACTGGCCGGTTCGACAGGGGAACGAACCGACAAAGTGGCTTCACCTCTGACCCTCTTAACCAGCGAAGGGTCACGATCCTCCAAAACATCTGATGTGGGACAACAGGCGGCAGCCGATACATCTGAAGGCAGACGTGTATAGGGGTGTGACACACCCCGAGGATCAACATAGCGGGAACTCATGAGAGTCACCGCAGACCTCTGCAGGGCAGAAGATCCAGGCTGCACAAAAGACGTTGGTCCCCCAAAACTGGTCGTGGGCCAGAATTTGTGGACGGAAACGCCAGAGTTCATAGTGTCCCACTAAGAACATCCGAATCCAATGACAACTGTGGTGCACGACGGCGCAGAGACCACAGCAGAGGGTCCAGCCGGCAGCCACTTCCAACTTCGCCGAGTTGAAGTCAGGGAAGGCTGAGGCCGATACCCCCACGTCTACACAACCGGACACCGCAGCAGACCACTGCAGGTATAAAACTACTGTGCTCAATGGCTGAGAGGACACAGTAGGGGGTTCAGCCGGCAACCCCATCCAACTTCGCTGAGTTGAAGTCAGGGAAGGCTGAGGCCGATACCCCACAACCACACTACTAAAAACGGTGCCCAATGACGTTGTAGACGGAACAGCAGTAGCAGCAGATACGACGAGAGCTGTTGGAACTGGCGGAAAAGCGGAGCGAGCCACCAAGCTCGGCCTCCAAAGGAGGAGTCACAACCCTAGTGACAGCCTCAGATGTTGACTGGAGAGTGCGCATAGTCCCGGAACCAGGCATCTCTTCACCAGAAATCCAATAGCTCCTGCAGTATCCACCACGGTAAAAAACTGCACATTCCCTATGGAAGGGGAATAACTCTCACCAGACATGGTCGAGTCGGGAAGCCCCGAAACGACAGCATTCCCCAACCCCCGCTGGTGTGGGAGGAGCTGCACATCCCCCACGGAGGGGGAGCAATTCTCACCAGACATGGTCGAATCGGGCGACCCCGAAACGATAGCATTCCCCACCCCCGCGGGAGTGGGAGGAGCTGCACATCTCCCACAGAGGGGGTCAAACTCACACCAGACGTGGTCGAGTCTGGGGGGCCCTGAAACGACAGTGTCCCCCCCCCCCCCCTGTGGGGGCGGGAGGAGCTGCACATCCCCAGATATGTCGGATAAAAAAAGAATGACGAATTGACGCTTTGCGCACTGTTTTACGGAAGTCGTGGATTTGTACTATGGAAGAGTGTCCCATACTGGGTGTGCGCCGATGGCGCTCGACCCAGTTTTGGCTTATTTTTTGGTGGTGTTTTTTTACACCACTTTTCTTTCCCAAATCTTGGGAAAGATTAAAATAGAGAGTATTTTATTTGAGTTATGTTCTTCCACTGTAGTGCAAGCCTGTAGTAAACAATTGAGGTAGGTTGATAAGAAATAAGCTAATCATAGTAACAGTGACCTTGACCTTGGAGTCCCAGACACCGAAATCAATAGGTGTCTTCCCTTCCTATAAGGTAACCTCTGGTATAAGTTTGGTAAAGGTGCGTCAAATAGAACTAAAGTTATTGCCCGGAAACCAATTTGTCACAAAATATTCTATTGATAGTAACAGTGACCTTGACCTTGGGGCCCCAGACTCCAAAATCGATAGGTGTCTTCCCTTCCTATAGGGTAACCTGTGGTATAAGTTTGGTGAAGATACTCGGATTAGAACTAAAGTTATTGCCCGGAAACCAATTTGTCACAAAATATTCTATTTATAGTAACAGTGACCTTGACCTTGGAGTCCCAGACTCCGAAATCAATAGGTGTCTTCCCTTCCTATAGGGTAACCTCTGGTATAAGTTTGGTAAAGGTGCGTCAAATAGAACTAAAGTTATTGCCCGGAAACCAATTTGTCACAAAATATTCTATTTATAGTAACAGTGACCTTGACCTTGGGGCATGAGACTCTGAAATCGATAGGTGTCTTCCTTTCCTATAAGGTAACCTCTGGTATAATTTTGGTAAAGGTGCATCAAACAGAACTAAAGTTATTGCCCGGAAACCAATTGTTTACGCCCGCCGCCCGTCCGCCACTTCATCAAACTATAAGTCGAGTTTGACTTCATCAAAACTCGACTAAAAACCCACGGTGGATCCACTCGACTTAATTACTGACCACTGCGACAACAAGTGTTGGGGATTAACGAGAATTAATTAGCAGTGCAACCAGTATGCAATCGCAAGTACTGTGACGAGTGACTCCACCACAATGACCAGTGATTGAGACTACTGAACACAGAAAATATCGCTTACCCAAGAATCCTTGACTGTTGGGGCAAGCATGTGGCCCCCAAAGTTTTGAGTCTCTCTCCCCACCCCACCCCGCCTCTGCTTCTGTTGTATTCAGAAAATATTTACATGTACTTACTTGACAGGAAAAAAGAATATGAAATATACAAAAGGATACAAAGGTGAATTTTTGATGCCAAGCATAAAGTTTTTTTCCCTATTTTGACTCCAACCATAAAGTTTTCAGCAATGCACAGCCAAGTTGGTGAGGTTTTGCTTTCGTAGCCAAGTTGGTGAGGTTTTGCTTTCGTAGTATTCCAGGATGGGGAGGGGTATCAGGGGAAAACGTGGCCTGAAAGACCTATTTTAAGTTTTGGGGTTTCAAGACATGTGTGGGTGGACAAAACAAAAAAATTAAAATACGAAATTTCGGGGCATGTTTGAGCTAGGGTTATGATGTGTGGTGGTTTGGCTTGTCGATCGGCATGTCATTATTGAAAAATAAAAAAAATTATTTTCTGTTGATTTTATTTACATATCGTTATAATTATGATTGCTGAATTAATAAAAAGTAATTCAAAATGTTGATTTGTCTCTTATTTTTTCTCAAGGTTGAAATGTGCAGAGGTGTTAAAACAGATGTTGGTTTGAAGAACAACTTCTGTGCTTTGTCGCGCCACTCAAATGTTATTTCACACCTTGTGCACGTGGTAGTTTAATCTACTATATTTAATTAATCACTTCAATCCCGACTACTTTAATGTAGTAGAATATTTTATTTAAGTGTCACATTTCAATATACATACATAATATACATAGAGTATTTACAAAATATTTATATGAAATCCATGAGACACACTTTCATCAGAGGTAGGTCATTTTTAAACCCACGAAACAAAAAAACCCAAACCCAAAAAACCAAAACACATACATGCACACCAACACACACACACACAACACACACACTTGCGCACACTGGTCTAGTGGTTGTATGTAGACATACGCCCACATGCACATATTTTCATGTACTAATTTTCTTTCACTTTTTCCTACTACCCACCCCCACACCCATCACGTATATCTGTCTCTCTCTATCTCTTTCTTTAGAATGGCACATTTGCAGATATTTTAATTCGGTATCACCCTTACATTCACCCACATATTTTTACATACACACAGCCTTAGCTATTTCAATTGATATTACAAATAACAACAATGTAGAGGAACGTTGAAAAATCTGCAAATGCAAAGAGTATACAAGTATGTACAAACCCTTACAAAACTGGATGAAGGATATTTGTTTCAGTATGCAAATATCTCCCCTACACCCCACCCCCCCCCACCCCCCTCCTGTGAAATAATCATTAGTTTCAGTCACGAGTGAGATACCTTTTGGTATCCATTCAAAATACTATATTTTCTTTTTACTGTATCCTTTTTATAAGAATCTTTAATTGCGTAGCCCGACAAGAGAAAGATGGGAAAGGGGATGGGCTGGTCGAGCTGACTCAATGTCGTAAAGTGGTATCACTTCGATCATTAGCCACGCGCTGTGGGTTTCGTGATGCAGGAGGCTTTTTCATCCCAACTTCCGGCCCAAGAAAAGCACGGTTCATCACGTGTTGGCCTACAGCTGTAAACAAAATGTGAAATTGGGCACTGCGTAAATATTAGTTGTTTTTCTCAAGTCTGGTTTATTTATTTCCTCGATCAAATCGATCGCGCAAACACAACAGTTTAGTTGCGAAAGCGACGAGGACTTTGTACATAACGAAATGGAACTGACTGTTCTATTCCCAATTTACAAATTCAAACCACAGAAAAAGTCGCCGTCTGCCTCCTCTAAATTCCAATTTAAATTTAAAATAAATTATCTACTACCAGTAACAAACGCAGTTGTCTTTCCAGTTGACGTCACAAGACAGTATTTATTAATCAGCAGAGAAACAGACATGCAAAGGCAATTAAGCTAATCCTTAACGCTCATGACCACGGTCGGTCACAGTGTTTTGAAAACTGTCTTCCACTGATCAAACACTACTGTGGTCCACTGGAACTCCACAGAGGAGAACACACAGCGGCGGCGTTTTTGTTACAATCCACGTTGAACATACTGTATGTGATCTTTTTTTTTCTCTCTCTCCCGCCTGAAATCACCTCTCGTCTGCATGGTGGTGGTGATGTTATTATTATGCTTAGTCCCGCAATGTCTAAAGAGATTTCTCGACTTGACAAAAGACAAGAAAAAACCCGTTTCTACATTTTTAAAAAATTTTCTCATTGGAATAACACTGAGCAAAACGGCAATAAATTGGGATCTGATGGATATCATGACCGCAAAAGTAGAAAAATAAAAGGCGGAAAATCTACCGTCTCTAGAATTCTCCAAAAATTTCACATTGAAATAACATTGAGCTAAAAAAGACGATAATGTGAAAAATTTATTCTCGCAAAATATATGAGGCGATTGATTTCATGCCGTCGTTCGCATTTTTACAAATTCCAATGAGAAATTTGTGTGGGAAAAAAGTCTCCAATCTCGAAGTGGGCTGGAACAGATGATCTCAGAGATTTATTAATTTTTTTTTTATTTTCTAAAATACTCCTCATTGGATTAAACTTAGCTGATCTCTCCTCGAACACCAGAAATTGGATTGTTTTTTTTAAGCTGGACTAGAAAACTTTTCAAACTAAATTTTTATTGCTTTTGAGCTTGATTTTTTTACTGGGCAAGAACTGAAATTTTGATGGGCTTAACTCTCTTATGCACACAACTTAAAGCATAAGACACTTTCCTCTGTAGATGTAGTGTACCCTGATTTGGTCATATAGGTTATATAGCTATAGCATAAGACACTTTCCTTGTAGATGCAGTGGCCCCTGCATTGCTGGTGTAGGTTATATACCAATAGCATAAGACACTTTCCTTTGTAGATGCAGTGGATCCTGTTTTACCGGTATAGGTTATATACCTATAGCATAAGATATGTTCCCCTGCAGAGGCAGTGAATCCTGTGTTGGTGGTATAGGTTACATACCTATAGCATAAGGCACTTTCCCCTTAGACAAAGTAGACCCTGTTTTGGTGGTATAAGTTATATACCTATAGCATAAGACAATTTTGCCTGTAGATGTAGTGGACCCAGTTTTGGTGGTATAGGTGTATATACCTATAGCATAAGACACTTTCCTTTGTAGATGTAGTGGCCCCTGTTTTGGTGGTATATATTATATACCTATAGCAAAAACCACTTTTCCCCGTAGATGTAGTGGACACTGTTTTGGTGGTATAGGTTATATGCCAGTACCTATAGCATAAGACACTTTCCTTTGTAGATGTAGTGGACCCTGTTTTGGTGGTATAGGTGTATATACCTATAGCAAAAGACACTTTCCCTGTAGATGTTGTGGACACTGTTTTGGTGGTACAGGTTATATGCCAGTACCTATAGCATAAGACACTTTCCTTTGTAAATGCAGTGGACCCTGTTTTGGTGTTATGGGTTAGTATAGGTTATATAACTACAGCATAAGACACTTTCCCCTGTAGATGTAGTGGACCCTGTTTTGGTGGTATAGGTTATATACCTATAGCATAAGACACTTCCACCTGTAGATGTAGTGAACCCTGTTTTGGTGGTATAGGATATATACCTTTAGCCTAAGACACTTTCCCCTGTAGATGTAGTGGACCCTGTTTTGGTGGTATAGGTTATATACCTTTAGCCTAAGACACTTTCCCCTGTAGATGTAGTGGACCCTGTTTTGGTGGTATAGATGTATATACTTATAGCACAACACCTTCCCCTGTAGATGTAGTGGGCCCTGTCTTGGTGTTTTAGGTTATATACCAACAACATAAGGCACTTCCCCCTGTAGATGTAGTGGACTCTGTTTTGGTGGTATAGGTTATATACCTATAGCATAACGCCTTTCCCCCTGTAGATGTAGTGGACTCTGTTTGGGTGGTATAGGTTATATACCTATAGCATAACGCCTTTCCCCCTGTAGATGTAGTGGACTCTGTTTTGGTGGTATAGGTTATATACCTATAGCATAACGCCTTTCCCCCTGTAGATGTAGTGGACTCTGTTTGGGTGGTATAGGTTATATACCTATAGCATAACGCCTTTCCCCCTGTAGATGTAGTGGACTCTGTTTTGGTGGTATAGGTTATATACCTATAGCATAACGCCTTTCCCCCTGTAGATGTAGTGGACTCTGTTTTGGTGGTATAGGTTATATACCTATAGCATAACACCTTTCCCCCTGTAGATGTAGTGGACCCTGTTTTGGTGGTATAGGTTATATACCTATAGCATAACACCTTCCCCCTGTAGATGTAGTGGACCCTGTTTTGGTGGTATAGGTTATATACCTATAGCATAACGCCTTTCCCCCTGTAGATGTAGTGGACCCTGTTTTGGTGGTATAGGTTATATACCTATAGCATAACACCTTCTCCCTGTAGATGTAGTGGACCCTGTTTTGGTGGTATAGGTTATATACCTACAGCATAAGGCACTTCCCCCTGTAGATGTAGTGGACCTTGTTTTGGTGGTATAGGTTATATACCTACACCATAAGGCACTTCCCCCTGTAGATGTAGTGGACCCTGTTTTGGTGGTATAGGTTATATACCTACAGCATAAGGCACTTCCCCCTGTAGATGTAGTGGACCCTGTTTTGGTGGTATAGGTTATATACCTATAGCATAAGACACTTTCCCCTGTAGATGTAGTGGCCCCAGTTTTGGTGGTATAGGTTATATACCTATAGCATAAGACACTTCCCCCTGTAGATGTAGTGGACCCTGTTTTGGTGGTATAGGTTATATACCTATAGCATAAGACACTTTCCCCTGTAGATGTAGAGGCCCCGATTTTGGTGGTATAGGTTATATACCTTTAGCCTAAGACACTTTCCCCTGTAGACATAGCAGACCCTGTTTTGGTGGTATAGGTTATATACCTTTAGCATAAAACACTTCCAGCCTGTAGATGTAGTGGACCCTGTTTTGGCGGTATAGGTTATATACCAATAGGATGATACACTTTTCTTTGTACATGAAGTGAAGCCTGTTTTGCTGATATAGGGTATATACCTATTGTTTTTGTATTTATTGGGGTTTAATGACACTTTTGACAGCTAGATTCACATTGGTGTTGGACAGTTTTATAGGTGGAGGAACCCAGAGTTCCCAGGAAGAACCACTGAGCAGTGGCAAGCAACTAACACACTCCCAAACATAACTACCTCCCCACTGGTTTGTCTGCATAGGTATTGTTGTTTTTTGTCACCAATTATAAGAGCCTTGCATTATATATTGATTGTGTAGGTATTATTGTTTTATGTCACTAATTATAAAATCCTTGTATAATATATATTGACTGTGTTGGTATTATTGTTTTATGTCATTAATTATAAAAGCCTTGTATTATATACTGACTGTGTTGGTATTATTGTTTTATGTCATTAATTATTAAAGCCTTGTATTATATACGGACTGTGTTGGTATTATTGTTTTATGTCACTAATTATAAAAGCCTTGTATTATATATTGACTGTGTTGGTATTATTGTTTTATGTCACTAATTATAAAAGCCTTGTATTATATACGGACTGTGTTGGTATTATTGTTTTATGTCACTAATTATAAAATCCTTGTATTATATATTGACTGTGTAGGTATTATTGTTTTATGTCACTAATTATATAAGTCTTTTGTTATATATTGTTTAGTTGATATATATATTTATAGTTCTATTTTTTTTTCAATATGGAATTTTCTCAATAGCATGTACAGTTGGTGTAATAGGTGTGCAAAGAAATAAGACTTCCTAGAAAATTTTAATATTTTTAAAACAATCAATTTACTAGAAGACCTCTTTGTTGCAAATTAACAGTTCCAGCTTGTACAGATATTATGATAAATGGTTTTGGTTATAATAAATTAACATGCAATAATATCCATTTACGGCAGACATGAATAGCCTGGAAACAAATGCCAAGGTACTTAGCAGGTAATTGTGAATTTATCTAGGAACTCAATGTAGAAGCACCTGTTCTTTTTCAGTAAAAAGTGAAATAAGTGGAAATTTGGCATTTAAAGGTTAATAGGGACAAACTGTACTTATATACTCCTAATACAGGGCATTTAAAGGTTAATAGGGACAAACTGTACTTATATACTCCTAATACAGGGCATTTAAAGGCTAATAGGGACAAACTGTACTTATATACTCCTAATTCAGGGCATTTAAAGGTTAATAGGGACAAACTGTACTTATATACTCCTAATACAGGGCATTTAAAGGTTAATAGGTACAAACTGTACTTATATACTCCTAATACAGGGCATTTAAAGGTTAATAGGGACAAACTGTACTTATATACTCCTAATACAGGGCATTTAAAGGTTAATAGGGACAAACTGTACTTATATACTCCTAATACAGGGCATTTAAAGGTTAATAGGGACAAACTGTACTTATATACTCCCAATACAGGGCATTTAAAGGTTAATAGGGACAAACTGTACTTATATACTCCTAATAGAGGGCATTTAAAGGTTAATAGGGACAAACTGTACTTATATACTCCCAATACAGGGCATTTAAAGGTTAATAGGGACAAACTGTACTTATATACTCCTAATACAGGGCATTTAAAGGTTAATAGGGACAAACTGTACTTATATACTCCCAATACAGGGCATTTAAAGGTTAATAGGGACAAACTGTACTTATATACTCCTAATACAGGGCATTAAGGGTTAATAGGGACAAACTGTGCTTATATACTCCTAATACAGGGCATTTAAAGGTTAATAGGGACAAACTGTACTTATATACTCCTAATACAGGGCATTTAAAGGTTAATAGGGACAAACTGTACTTATATACTCCTAATACAGGGCATTTAAAGGTTAATAGGGACAAACTGTACTTATATACTCCTAATACAGGGCATTAAGGGTTAATAGGGACAAACTGTGCTTATATACTCCTAATACAGGGCATTTAAAGGTTAATAGGGACAAACTGTACTTATATACTCCTAATACAGGGCATTTAAAGGTTAATAGGGACAAACTGTACTGATATACTCCCAATACAGGGCATTAAGGGTTAATAGGGACAAGCTGTACTTATATACTCCTAATACAGGGCATTTAAAGGTTAATAGGGACAAACTGTACTTATATACTCCTAATACAGGGCATTTAAAGGTTAATAGGGACAAACTGTACTTATATACTCCTAATACAGGGCATTTAAAGGTTAATAGGGACAAACTGTACTTATATACTCCCAATACAGGGCATTTAAAGGTTAATAGGGACAAACTGTACTTATATACTCCTAATACAGGGCATTAAGGGTTAATAGGGACAAACTGTGCTTATATACTCCTAATACAGGGCATTTAAAGGTTAATAGGGACAAACTGTACTTATATACTCCCAATACAGGGCATTAAGGGTTAATAGGGACAAACTGTACTTATATACTCCTAATACAGGGCATTAAGGGTTAATAGGGACAAACTGTGCTTATATACTCCTAATACAGGGCATTTAAAGGTTAATAGGGACAAACTGTACTTATATACTCCCAATACAGGGCATTAAGGGTTAATAGGGACAAACTGTACTTGTATACTCCCAATACAGGGCATTTAAAGGTTAATAGGGACAAACTGTACTTGTATACTCCCAATACAGGGCATTTAAAGGTTAATAGGGACAAACTGTACTTATATACTCCCAATACAGGGCATTAAGGGTTAATAGGGACAAACTGTACTTATATACTCCTAATACAGGGCATTTAAAGGTTAATAGGGACAAACTGTACTTGTATACTCCCAATACAGGGCATTTAAAGGTTAATAGGGACAAACTGTACTTGTATACTCCCAATACAGGGCATTTAAAGGTTAATAGGGACAAACTGTACTTATATACTCCCAATACAGGGCATTAAGGGTTAATAGGGACAAACTGTACTTATATACTCCCAATACAGGGCATTTAAAGGTTAATAGGGACAAACTGTGCTTATATACTCCTAATACAGGGCATTTAAAGGTTAATAGGGACAAACTGTACTTATATACTCCCAATACAGGGCATTAAGGGTTAATAGGGACAAACTGTACTTATATACTCCTAATACAGGGCATTTAAAGGTTAATAGGGACAAACTGTACTTATATACTCCTAATACAGGGCATTTAAAGGTTAATAGGGACAAACTGTACTTATATACTCCCAATACAGGGCATTCAAAGGTTAATAGGGACAAACTGTACTTATATACTCCTAATACAGGGCATTTAAAGGTTAATAGGGTCAAACTGTACTTATATACTCCTAATACAGGGCATTTAAAGGTTAATAGGGACAAACTGTACTTATATACTCCTAATACAGGGCATTTAAAGGTTAATAGGGACAAACTGTACTTATATACTCCTAATACAGGGCATTAAGGGTTAATAGGGACAAACTGTGCTTATATACTCCTAATACAGGGCATTTAAAGGTTAATAGGGACAAACTGTACTTATATACTCCCAATACAGGGCATTAAGGGTTAATAGGGACAAACTGTACTTATATACTCCTAATACAGGGCATTAAGGGTTAATAGGGACAAACTGTACTTATATACTCCTAATACAGGGCATTTAAAGGTTAATAGGGACAAACTGTGCTTATATACTCCTAATACAGGGCATTTAAAGGTTAATAGGGACAAACTGTACTTATATACTCCCAATACAGGGCATTTAAAGGTTAATAGGGACAAACTGTACTTATATACTCCTAATACAGGGTAGTTAAAGGTTAATAGGGACAAACTGTACTTATATACTCCCAATAAAGGGCATTTAAAGGTTAATAGGGACAAACTGTACTTATATACTCCTAATACAGGGCATTTAAAGGTTAATAGGGACAAACTGTACTTATATACTCCCAATACAGGGCATTCAAAGGTTAATAGGGACAAACTGTACTTATATACTCCTAATACAGGGCATTTAAAGGTTAATAGGGTCAAACTGTACTTATATACTCCTAATACAGGGCATTTAAAGGTTAATAGGGACAAACTGTGCTTATATACTCCTAATACAGGGCATTTAAAGGTTAATAGGGACAAACTGTACTTATATACTCCTAATACAGGGCATTTAAAGGTTAATAGGGACAAACTGTACTTATATACTCCTAATACAGGGCATTTAAAGGTTAATAGGGACAAACTGTACTTATATACTCCTAATACAGGGCATTAAGGGTTAATAGGGACAAACTGTACTTATATACTCCTAATACAGGGCATTTAAAGGTTAATAGGGACAAACTGTGCTTATATACTCCTAATACAGGGCATTTAAAGGTTAATAGGGACAAACTGTACTTATATACTCCCAATACAGGGCATTTAAAGGTTAATAGGGACACAAACTGTACTTATATACTCCTAATACAGGGTAGTTAAAGGTTAATAGGGACAAACTGTACTTATATACTCCCAATAAAGGGCATTTAAAGGTTAATAGGGACAAACTGTACTTATATACTCCTAATACAGGGCATTTAAAGGTTAATAGGGACAAACTGTACTTATATACTCCCAATACAGGGCATTCAAAGGTTAATAGGGACAAACTGTACTTATATACTCCTAATACAGGGCATTAAAGGTTAATAGGGTCAAACTGTACTTATATACTCCTAATACAGGGCATTTAAAGGTTAATAGGGACAAACTGTGCTTATATACTCCTAATACAGGGCATTTAAAGGTTAATAGGGACAAACTGTACTTATATACTCCTAATACAGGGCATTTAAAGGTTAATAGGGACAAACTGTACTTATATACTCCTAATACAGGGCATTTAAAGGTTAATAGGGACAAACTGTACTTATATACTCCCAATACAGGGCATTTAAAGGTTAATAGGGACAAACTGTACTTATATACTCCCAATACAGGGCATTTAAAGGTTAATAGGGACAAACTGTACTTATATACTCCCAATACAGGGCATTTAAAGGTTAATCAGAGGACAAACTGTACTTATATACTCCTAATAGAGGGCATTTAAAGGTTAATAGGGACAAAACTGTACTTATATACTCCTAATACAGGGCATTTAAAGGTTAATAGGGACAAACTGTACTTATATACTCCCAATACAGGGCATTTAAAGGTTAATAGGGACAAACTGTACTTATATACTCCTAATACAGGGCATTTAAAGGTAATAGGGACAAACTGTACTTATATACTCCTAATACAGGGCATTTAAAGGTTAATGGGACAAACTGTACTTATATACTCCCAATACAGGGCATTTAAAGGTTAATAGGGACAAACTGTACTTATATACTCCTAATACAGGGCATTAAGGGTTAATAGGGACAAACTGTACTTATATACTCCCAATAGAGGGCATTTAAAGGTTAATAGGGACAAACTGTGCTTATATACTCCTAATACAGGGCATTTAAAGGTTAATAGGGACAAACTGTACTTATATACTCCCAATACAGGGCATTTAAAGGTTAATAGGGACAAACTGTACTTATATACTCCTAATACAGGGCATTTAAAGGTTAATAGGGACAAACTGTACTTATATACTCCTAATAAAGGGCATTTAAAGGTTAATAGGGACAAACTGTACTTATATACTCCTAATACAGGGCATTTAAAGGTTAATAGGACAAACTGTACTTATATACTCCCAATACAGGGCATTTAAAGGTTAATAGGGACAAACTGTACTTATATACTCCTAATAAAGGGCATTTAAAGGTTAATAGGGACAAACTGTACTTATATACTCCTAATACAGGGCATTAGGGGTTAATAGGGACAAACTGTACTTATATACTCCCAATACAGGGCATTTAAAGGTTAATAGGGACAAACTGTACTTATATACTCCTAATACAGGGCATTTAAAGGTTAATAGGGACAAACTGTACTTATATACTCCTAATACAGGGCATTTAAAGGTTAATAGGGACAAACTGTACTTATATACTCCCAATACAGGGCATTTAAAGGTTAATAGGGACAAACTGTACTTATATACTCCTAATACAGGGCATTTAAAGGTTAATAGGGACAAACTGTACTTATATACTCCCAATACAGGGCATTTAAAGGTTAATAGGGACAAACTGTACTTATATACTCCTAATAAAGGGCATTTAAAGGTTAATAGGGACAAACTGTACTTATATACTCCTAATACAGGGCATTAAGGGTTAATAGGGACAAACTGTAGTTATATACTCCCAATACAGGGCATTTAAAGGTTAATAGGGACAAACTGTACATATATACTCCTAATACAGGGCATTTAAAGGTTAATAGGGACAAACTGTACTTATATACTCCTAATACAGGGCATTTAAAGGTTAATAGGGACAAACTGTACTTATATACTCCCAATACAGGGCATTTAAAGGTTAATAGGGACAAACTGTACTTATATACTCCTAATACAGGGCATTTAAAGGTTAATAGGGACAAACTGTACTTATATACTCCCAATACAGGGCATTTAAAGGTTAATAGGGACAAACTGTACTTATATACTCCTAATACAGGGCATTTAAAGGTTAATAGGGACAAACTGTACTTATCTACTCCCAATAGAGGGCATTTAAAGGTTAATAGGGACAAACTGTACTTATATACACCTAATACAGGGCATTAAGGGTTAATAGGGACAAACTGTACTTATATACTCCCAATACAGGGCATTTAAAGGTTAATAGGGACAAACTGTACTTATATACTCCCAATACAGGGCATTTAAAGGTTAATAGGGACAAACTGTACTTATATACTCCTAATACAGGGCATTTAAAGGTTAATAGGGACAAACTGTACTTATATACTCCCAATAGAGGGCATTTAAAGGTTAATAGGGACAAACTGTACTTATATACTCCCAATACAGGGCATTTAAAGGTTAATAGGGACAAACTGTACTTATATACTCCTAATACAGGGCATTTAAAGGTTAATAGGGACAAACTGTACTTATATACTCCTAATACAGGGCATTAAGGGTTAATAGGGACAAACTGTACTTATATACTCCCAATACAGGGCATTTAAAGGTTAATAGGGACAAACTGTACTTATATACTCCTAATACAGGGCATTAAGGGTTAATAGGGACAAACTGTACTTATGTACTCCTAATACAGGGCATTTAAAGGTTAATAGGGACAAACTGTACTTATATACCCCTAATACAGGGCATTTAAAGGTTAATAGGGACAAACTGTACTTATGTACTCCTAATACAGGGCATTAAGGGTTAATAGGGACAAACTGTACTTATATACTCCCAATAGAGGGCATTTAAAGGTTAATAGGGACAAACTGTACTTATATACTCCCAATAGAGGGCATTTAAAGGTTAATAGGGACAAACTGTACTTATATACTCCTAATAAAGGGCATTTAAAGGTTAATAGGGACAAACTGTACTTATATACTCCTAATACAGAGCATTTAAAGGTTAATAGGACAAACTGTACTTATATACTCCTAATACAGGGCATTTAAAGGTTAATAGGGACAAACTGTACTTATATACTCCTAATAAAGGGCATTTAAAGGTTAATAGGGACAAACTGTACTTATATACTCCTAATACAGGGCATTTAAAGGTTAATAGGGACAAACTGTACTTAATACAAGGGCATTTAAAGGTTAATAGGGACAAACTGTACTTATATACTCCTAATACAGGGCATTTAAAGGCTAATAGGGACAAACTGTACTTATATACTCCTAATACAGGGTATTTAAAGGTTAATAGGGACAAACTGTACTTATATACTCCTAATACAGGGTATTTAAAGGTTAATAGGGACAAACTGTACTTATATACTCCTAATACAGGGCATTTAAAGGTTAATCGAGACAAACTGTACTTATATACTCCTAATACAGGGTATTTAAAGGTTAATAGGGACAAACTGTACTTATATACTCCTAATACAGGGCATTTAAAGGTTAATCGAGACAAACTGTACTTATATACTCCTAATACAGGGCATTTAAAGGTTAATAGGGACAAACTGTACTTATATACTCCTAATACAGGGCATTTAAAGGTTAATAGGGACAAACTGTACTTATATACTCCTAATACAGGGCATTTAAAGGTTAATAGGGACAAACTGTACTTATATACTCCCAAACAGGGCATTTAAAGGTTAATAGGGACAAACTGTACTTATATACTCCTAATACAGGGCATTTAAAGGTTAATAGGGACAAACTGTACTTATATACTCCTAATACAGGGCATTTAAAGGTTAATAGGGACAAACTGTACTTATATACTCCTAATACAGGGCATTTAAAGGTTAATAGGGACAAACTGTACCTATATACTCCTAATACAGGGTATTTAAAGGTTAATAGGGACAAACTGTACTTATATACTCCTAATACAGGGTATTTAAAGGTTAATAGGGACAAACTGTACTTATATACTCCTAATACAGGGCATTTAAAGGTTAATAGGGACAAACTGTACTTATATACTCCTAATAAAGGGCATTTAAAGGTTAATCGAGACAAACTGTACTTATATACTCCTAATACAGGGCATTTAAAGGTTAATAGGGACAAACTGTACCTATATACTCCTAATACAGGGTATTTAAAGGTTAATAGGGACAAACTGTACTTATATACTCCTAATACAGGGTATTTAAAGGTTAATAGGGACAAACTGTACTTATATACTCCTAATACAGGGCATTTAAAGGTTAATAGGGACAAACTGTACTTATATACTCCTAATACAGGGCATTTAAAGGTTAATAGGGACAAACTGTACTTATATACTCCCAATACAGGGCATTTAAAGGTTAATAGGGACAAACTGTACTTATATACTCCTAATACAGGGCATTTAAAGGTTAATAGGGACAAACTGTACTTATATACTCCTAATACAGGGCATTTAAAGGTTAATCGAGACAAACTGTACTTATATACTCCTAATACAGGGTATTTAAAGGTTAATCGAGACAAACTGTACTTATATACTCCTAATACAGGGCATTTAAAGGTTAATCGAGACAAACTGTACTTATATACTCCCAATACAGGGCATTTAAAGGTTAATAGGGACAAACTGTACTTATATACTCCTAATACAGGGCATTTAAAGGTTAATAGGGACAAACTGTACCTATATACTCCTAATACAGGGTATTTAAGGTTAATAGGGACAAACTGTACTTATATACTCCTAATACAGGGTATTTAAAGGTTAATAGGGACAAACTGTACTTATATACTCCTAATACAGGGCATTTAAAGGTTAATAGGGACAAACTGTACTTATATACTCCTAATACAGGGTATTTAAAGGTTAATAGGGACAAACTGTACTTATATACTCCTAATACAGGGCATTTAAAGGTTAATAGGGACAAACTGTACTTATGTACTCCTAATACAGGGCATTAAGGGTTAATAGGGACAAACTGTGCTTATATACTCCTAATACAGGGCATTTAAAGGTTAATAGGGACAAACTGTACTTATGTACTCCTAATACAGGGCATTAAGGGTTAATAGGGACAAACTGTACTTATATACTCCTAATACAGGGCATTTAAAGGTTAATAGGGACAAACTGTGCTTATATACTCCTAATACAGGGCATTTAAAGGTTAATAGGGACAAGCTGTACTTATATACTCCCAATACAGGGCATTTAAAGGTTAATAGGGACAAACTGTACTTATATACTCCCAATACAGGGCATTTAAAGGTTAATAGGGACAAACTGTACTTATATACTCCTAATACAGGGCATTAAGGGTTAATAGGGACAAACTGTACTTATATACTCCTAATACAGGGCATTTAAAGGTTAATAGGGACAAACTGTACTTATATACTCCTAATACAGGGCATTTAAAGGTTAATAGGGACAAACTGTGCTTATATACTCCTAATACAGGGCATTTAAAGGTTAATAGGGACAAACTGTACTTATATACTCCCAATACAGGGCATTTAAAGGTTAATAGGGACAAACTGTACTTATATACTCCTAATACAGGGTATTTAAAGGTTAATAGGGACAAACTGTACTTATATACTCCCAATACAGGGCATTTAAAGGTTAATAGGGACAAACTGTACTTATATACTCCTAATACAGGGCATTTAAAGGTTAATAGGGACAAACTGTACTTATGTACTCCTAATAGAGGGCATTAAGGGTTAATAGGGACAAACTGTACTTATATACTCCCAATACAGGGCATTTAAAGGTTAATAGGGACAAACTGTACTTATATACTCCCAATACAGGGCATTTAAAGGTTAATAGGGACAAACTGTACTTATATACTCCCAATACAGGGCATTTAAAGGTTAATAGGGACAAACTGTACTTATATACTCCCAATACAGGGCATTAAGGGTTAATAGGGACAAACTGTACTTATATACTCCTAATAAAGGGCATTAAGGGTTAATAGGGACAAACTGTACTTATATACTCCTAATACAGGGCATTAAAGGTTAATAGGGACAAACTGTACTTATATACTCCTAATACAGGGCATTTAAAGGTTAATAGGGACAAACTGTACTTATGTACTCCTAATAGAGGGCATTAAGGGTTAATAGGGACAAACTGTACTTATATACTCCTAATACAGGGCATTAAAGGTTAATAGGGACAAACTGTACTTATATACTCCTAATACTGGGCATTTAAAGGTTAATAGGGACAAACTGTACTTATATACTCCTAATACAGGGCATTTAAAGGTTAATAGGGACAAACTGTACTTATATACTCCCAATACAGGGCATTTAAAGGTTAATAGGGACAAACTGTACTTATATACTCCTAATACAGGGCATTTAAAGGTTAATAGGGACAAACTGTACTTATATACTCCTAATACAGGGCATTTAAAGGTTAATAGGGACAAACTGTACTTATATACTCCTAATACAGGGTATTTAAAGGTTAATAGGGACAAACTGTACTTATATACTCCCAATACAGGGCATTAAGGGTTAATAGGGACAAACTGTACTTATATACTCCTAATAAAGGGCATTAAGGGTTAATAGGGACAAACTGTACTTATATACTCCCAATACAGGGTATTTAAAGGTTAATAGGGACAAGCTGTACTTATATACTCCCAATACAGGGCATTTAAAGGTTAATAGGGACAAACTGTACTTATATACTCCTAATACAGGGCATTAAGGGTTAATAGGGACAAACTGTACTTATATACTCCTAATACAGGGCATTTAAAGGTTAATAGGGACAAACTGTACTTATATACTCCTAATACAGGGTATTTAAAGGTTAATAGGGACAAACTGTACTTATATACTCCTAATAAAGGGCATTTAAAGGTTAATAGGGACAAACTGTACTTATATACTCCTAATACAGGCATTTAAAGGTTAATAGGGACAAACTGTACTTATATACTCGTAATACAGGGCATTTAAAGGTTAATAGGGACAAACTGTACTTATATACTCCTAATACAGGACATTTAAAGGTTAATAGGGACAAACTGTACTTATATACTCCCAATACAGGGCATTTAAAGGTTAATGGAGACAAACTGTACTTATATACTCCTAATACAGGGCATTTAAAGGTTAATAGGGACAAACTGTACTTATATCCTCCTAATACAGGGCATTTAAAGGTTAATAGGTACAAACTGTACTTATATACTCCTAATACAGGGCATTTAAAGGTTAATAGGGACAAACTGTACTTATATACTCCAATACAGGGCATTTAAAGGTTAATAGGGACAAACTGTACTTGTTACTCCCAATACAGGGCATTAAGGGTTAATAGGGACAAACTGTACTTGTATACTCCCAATACAGGGCATTTAAAGGTTAATAGGGACAAACTGTACTTGTATACTCCCAATACAGGGCATTTAAAGGTTAATAGGGACAAACTGTACTTGTATACTCCCAATACAGGGCATTTAAAGGTTAATAGGGACAAACTGTACTTATATA
>CM062288.1:334617249-334937665 GCA_031216915.1 Pictodentalium vernedei | reverse complement strand
TTGCCTTGTCCTTGAAGGAGACAGGAAGGTGCACTTGTGCTGATGTACTGTAGATATTGGGAAAACTGCACGATACGCTGCTTATTTTGAAATACAGTTTGGCTTTGGTCTGGTCTAAACCCAAAACTCTGGCAGTTACACGCGGCAATGATTACAACTCGCCTGCGTGGTACTCGGTTTCCTACACGTCATAAGATAGTTGTATCTTTATGGTTTCTGAGCTGCTGTGTAGAGGGAATGGGAGGGAGTGTGGGGTGGGGGGGGGGGGGGGGCATGAATTCAATTCCAGCCTCAGTTGATAATCTCATTATCGGCATTTAGTCTAATGAAAAGAAAAATAAGCCCTAAAAGTTTCTAGATTGGGTGAAGATATACAACAATCTCACCCGTCCTCCCCCAAAGATCAGAACGGATTATCCTGTTGGACGTGGGGGGGGGGGGGGGGGGTGTATAGGCTCAGCCTGTTCGCCAAGCCCTATTTCATCATAAAGGAAATAGAGTTACTTTTGGAAAAAGATCAGGGATGTAACCTCTGGTGTGGGGTGCCCCACCACAAGAAATAAAACAAGATTTAAACTAGACTTTATGATTCTGGAGAATCATGGCTTTTCCCGATGAGATTCCATGATTTGTCATGACCCCACAGTGTATGATGAATTTCTTTTGACTGTCTCACTGAAGTTCCTTCATTAATGTCATGAAAAAGGTGAGTCTAGAAGTCTCAAATAACTCAGTTTGATAAAAAAAATTGTTTAGGTAAAAACCATCATTAACGGTGGAGAGGGTTAATATCAATATCGTCGTCCAACAAGTTAATGACCGACAAATGGAGTTATGTTTGTTTGACAAATACCCACTGAGTGCTGTATCTATTTGAAAATGGTCCGTATTATCTCAAATATATCCAAAATATTGATGGCTGGCAGCTTGTTAAGGGTTAACAAGTGCTAACAGGGATATTTATTCATGCAACTTGTAATTTCACACCAAAAAACTGTGAATGGCCATTTTTACTTAAAAATCTACGAGATGTTTTCAGAGAAATCCAGGGAGAACATCAATTTTAAGCTGTTGATGGGTATAATTGTTTATCCAGCCCAACACGGGTTAAGGGTTGTTTTTTTTAATACGCTTATTACTTATAAAAATAATTCTCAGTGAATTCTACTTCAACTTATGTTGATTTCTCCTCTTAACTTTGGGCACTGTTGGTATGCAAACACAGCCCACTTTTTCAACATTTTTATGTTTGAGAACCAGCATAGGGTTAACAAATGCTTACTGGAATATTTTGTACATGCAAATTGTAATTCACATTAAGATCTGAGAATGGCCAATTCTTCTTGAAAATCTACGGGATGTTTTTAGAGAAATCCTCGGATAACATGAATTTTTACCCTTTGCTGGCTCTGGATGGTTAACAAACGCTTACCGGAATCTTTTGTTCATGCAACTTGTAATGTCACTCCAAGACCTGCAAATGGTCAATTTCTCTTGAATACTTACTAGATTGTTTGGAGAAATCCCCAGAAAATAGGAATTTTAAGCTTTTAAGGGGTACATCTCCTTAACCGGGTAAAAATGGGTTAAGACCTCAATTTTTGAATACCCTTACTACTTACCAAAAAATTTCCCTATCAGTTTTGCGTCCGGTAAAAGAAGTTATGTTTCTCTGCAGCATTCCCATTTGATGTTGTTGGTGTCCAAAAACAGACTATTTTTTTCTCGAAATTTTGACATTTAGGAGTTCATGGAGGGTTAACAAATGCTTATCTGAATATTTTATCCGTGCAACTGGTAATGTGACTCTAAGACCTATCAACGGCCATTTTTTTCTTGAAACCCTACAAGACATTTGTAAAGAAATTCAGGGAAAATATGATTTTTTAAGCTTTTGATGGGTATTGCTATTAACCATCCCAAAAGGGGTTAATGCTTGGTTTTTTGAATACCCTTATTACTAACAAATTTGGACCTCGGTGAATTCCACTTCCAACAAAGTAGATTATGTTTATCTCTCGGGTATGCATTGGGTGCTGTGCGCGTCTGAAAACAGCCTATTTCAACAAAATTACGATGCTTAGCACCCTTTAGAGGATTAATAAATGCTCACTGGAATATTTTGTCCATGCAGCTTGTAATGTCATACAATGACCTGCGAATAGTCAATTTTTCCTGAAAACCTACAAGTTGCTTTTAGAGAAATCCACAGAAAATGGGAATTTTAAGCAGCTAAGGGGTATCTCTCTACAACCAGTCCAAAATGGGTTAAGACTTCGACTTTTGAATACCCTTACCACTATCAAAAATGTCTACCCATCAATTTTGCGTCCGATAAAAGAAGGAACCTTTCTCGGTGGTACACCAAGTGGGTGCTGTTGGCGTTCAAAAACAGCCCATTTTATCACAATTTTGACTTTCAGCAACCTGTTGAGGGTTATCAAATGCTCATCGCAGTATTTTGTCCATGCAACTTCTATTGTCACACCAAGACCTGGGAGTGACAAATTTTTTCTTGAAAATCTACGAGACTCGTTTAGAGAAATCCATGGAAAATACGAATTTTTTAGCTTTATGGGGGTATTGCTGTTTAACCAGCCCAAACGGGTTAACGCTTGGTTTTTTGAACACCCTTATTACTGACAAAAATGATTCTCGGTGAATTCCACTCCCAATAAAAGAAGTTATCTTTATCTCTCGTGTATTGTTTGGGTGCAGTGGGGGCCTGAAACCGGCGTATTTCATCAAAATTTCGATGTTTGGCAGCCTGTGGAGGGTTACCATATGCATCGCCTGATATGTCGTGTGTATCAAAAGGCGTGTCACAGACATGTCTAGCAATGACGAATGTATAAAAAAAATCTACAAGACATGTTTCGAGAAAGTGCCGATAAACCCCAATTTTGGCATTTTTTGCCAATTCTGACGAAATAAGGTTTAAAACGAAAATTCCGCTTCGGTACATTTTTAGATTTTGTGCCCCTCTATTTGTGTGCAAAATTTCGTGAAAATCGGTTCGAAAATGGCTTCTGAATCGTATGGACAAAATGTGTGGGAAAAAAAAACAAAAAAACTAGACTTTATGCTTCTGGAGAATCATGGCTTTTCCCGATGAGATTCTATGATTAGTCATGACCCCACAGTGTATGATGAATTGCTTTTGACTGTCTCACTGAAGTTCCTTCATTGATGTCATGAAAAAGGTGAGTATAAAAGTCTCAAATGACTCAGTTTGATAAAAAAAACTGTTTAAGTAAAAACCATCATTAACGGTGGAGAGGGTTAATATCAATATCGTCGTCCAACAAGTTAATGACCGACAGAAGGAGTTATGTTTGTTTGACACATACCCACTGAGTGCTGTATCTATTTGAAAATGGTCCGTTTTATCTCAAATGTATCCACAAAATTGATGTCTGGCAGTTTGTTAAGGGTTAACAAGTGCTAACAGGAATATTTATTCATGCAACTTGTAATGTCACACCAAGAACTGTGAATGGCCATTTTTACTTAAAAATCTACGAGATGTTTTCAGAGAAATCCAGGGAGAACATGAATTTTAAGCTGTTGATGGGTATAATTGTTTATCCAGCCCAAAACGGGTTAAGGATTGTTTTTTAATACGCTTATTACTTATAAAAATAATTCTCAGTGAATTCTATTTCCACTTATGTTGATTTCTCCTCTTAACTTTGGGTGCTGCGAGTATGCAAACACAGCCCACTTTTTCAACATTTTGAAGTTAGAGAACCAGGATAGGGTTAACAAATGCTTACTGGAATATTTTGTCCATGCAACTTGTAATTCACACTAAGATCTGAGAATGGCCAATTTTTCTAGAAAATCTACGTGATGTTTTTAGAGAAATCCTCGGATAACATGAATTTTTAACCTTTTGAGTGGTATCATCCTGTAACCAGCTCTAAACGGGTTAATGCTTGGTTTTATGAATACCTTCATTACTTACAAAAATGATCCTCGGTGAATCCCACTTCCAATGAACGTGGTTATGTTCATCTCGCAGGTACACATTGGGTGTAATGGGTGGCCAAGTACAGCCCATTTTCTCAAAATTTGCTGTCTCTTTAGGGTTAACAAACGCTTACCGGAATCTTTTGTTCATGCAACTAGTAATGTCACTCCAAGACCTGCAAATGGTCAATTTCTCTTGAATACTTACTAGATTTTTTTGAGAAATCCACAGAAAATGGGAATTTTAAGCTTTTTAGGGGTACATCTCCTTAACCGGGCGAAAATGGGTTAAGACCTCAATTTTTGAATACCCTTACTACTTACTAAAAATTTTCCCTATCAGTTTTGCGTCTGGTACAAGAAGTTATGTTTCTCTGCAGCATTCCCATTTGATGTTATTGGTTTCCAAAAACAGACTATTTTTTCGAAATTTTGATATTTAGTAGCCCATGGAGGGTTAACAAATGCTTATCTGAATATTTTATCCATGCAACTGGTAATGTGACTCTAAGACCTATCAACGGCCACTTTCTCTTGAAACCCTACGAGACGTTTGTAAAGAAATTCAGAGAAAACACGATTTTTTAAGCTTTTGATGGGTATTGCTATTAACCATCCCAAAAGGGGTTAATGCTTGGTTTTTTGAATACCCTTATTACTAACCAATTTGGTCCTCGGTGAATTCCACTTCCAACAAAGTAGTTTATGTTTATCTCTCGGGTATGCATTGGGTTCTGTGCGTGTCTGAAAACAGCCTATTTCAACAAAATTACGATGCTTAGCAGCCTGTAGAGGGTGATTAAATGCTCACTGGAATATTTTGTCCATGCAGCTTGTAATGTCACATAAAGACCTGCGAATAGTCAATTTTTCCTGAAAACCTACAAGTTGCTTTTAAAGAAATCCACAGAAAATGGGAATTTTAAGCTTTTAAGGGGTATCTCTCTTTAACCAGTCCAAAATGGGTAAGACTTCGACTTTTGAACACCCTTACCACTATCAAAAATGTTTCCCCATCAATTTTGCGTCCGATAAAAGAAGGAACCTTTCTCGGTGGTACACGAAGTGGGTGCTGTCGGCGTCCAAAAACATCCCATTTTATCACAATTTTGACTTTTATCAGCCCGTGGAGGGTTAACAAATGCTCACCGCAATATTTTTGTCCATGCAACATCCATCGTCACACCAAGGCCTGGGAGTGACAAATTTTTCTTGAAAATCTACAAGACTCATTTAGAGAAATCCACGGAAGATACAAATTTTTTAGCTTTATGGGGGTATTGCTGTTTAACCAGCCCAAAACGGGTTAACGCTTGGTTTTATGAACACCCTTATTACTGACAAAAATGATCCTCGGTGAATTCCACTCCCAATAAATGAAGTTATGTGTATCTCTTGTGAATTGTTTGGGTGCAGTGGGGGACCTGAAACTGGCCTATTTTATCAAAATTTCGATGTTTGGCAGCGTGTGGAGGGTTACCATATGCATCGCCTGATATGTCGTGTGTATCAAAAGGCGTGTCACAGACAGGTCTAGCAATGACGAATGTATAAAAAAAATCTACAAGACATGTTTCGAGAAAGTGCCGATAAACCCCAATTTTGGCATTTTTTTGCCAATTCTGACGAAATAAGGTTTAAATCGAAAATTCCGCTTCGGTACATTTTAGATTTTGTGCCCCTCTATGTGTGTGCAAAATTTCGTGAAAATCGGTTCGAAAATGGCTTCTCAATCGTATGGACAAAATGTGTGGGAAAAAAAAAACAAAAAAACTAGACTTTATGCTTCTGGAGAATCATGGCTTTTCCCGATGAGATTCTATGATTAGTCATGACCCCACAGTGTATGATGAATTGCTTTTGACTGTCTCACTGAAGTTCCTTCATTGATGTCATGAAAAAGGTGAGTATAAAAGTCTCAAATGACTCAGTTTGATAAAAAAAAACTGTTTAAGTAAAAACCATCATTAACGGTGGAGAGGGTTAATATCAATATCGTCGTCCAACAAGTTAATGACCGACAAAAGGAGTTATGTTTGTTTGACACATACCCACTGAGTGCTGTATCTATTTGAAAATGGTCCGTTTTATCTCAAATGTATCCACAAAATTGATGTCTGGCAGTTTGTTAAGGGTTAACAAGTGCTAACAGGAATATTTATTCATGCAACTTGTAATTTCACACCAAAAACTGTGAATGGCCATTTTTACTTAAAAATCTACGAGATGTTTTCAGAGAAATCCAGGGAGAACATGAATTTTAAGCTGTTGATGGGTATAATTGTTTATCCAGCCCAAAACGGGTTAAGGATTGTTTTTTAATACGCTTATTACTTATAAAAATAATTCTCAGTGAATTCTATTTCCACTTATGTTGATTTCTCCTCTTAACTTTGGGTGCTGCGAGTATGCAAACACAGCCCACTTTTTCAACATTTTGAAGTTAGAGAACCAGGATAGGGTTAACAAATGCTTACTGGAATATTTTGTCCATGCAACTTGTAATTCACACTAAGATCTGAGAATGGCCAATTTTTCTTGAAAATCTACGTGATGTTTTTAGAGAAATCCTCGGATAACATGAATTTTTAACCTTTTGAGTGGTATCATCCTGTAACCAGCTCTAAACGGGTTAATGCTTGGTTTTATGAATACCTTCATTACTTACAAAAATGATCCTCGGTGAATCCCACTTCCAATGAACGTGGTTATGTTCATCTCGCAGGTACACATTGGGTGTAATGGGTGGCCAAGTACAGCCCATTTTCTCAAAATTTGCTGTCTCTTTAGGGTTAACAAACGCTTACCGAATCTTTTGTTCATGCAACTTGTAATGTCACTCCAAGACCTGCAAATGGTCAATTTCTCTTGAATACTTACTAGATTTTTTTGAGAAATCCACAGAAAATGGGAATTTTAAGCTTTTTAGGGGTACATCTCCTTAACCGGGCGAAAATGGGTTAAGACCTCAATTTTTGAATACCCTTACTACTTACTAAAAATTTTCCCTATCAGTTTTGCGTCTGGTACAAGAAGTTATGTTTCTCTGCAGCATTCCCATTTGATGTTATTGGTTTCCAAAAACAGACTATTTTTTTCGAAATTTTGATATTTAGCAGCCCATGGAGGGTTAACAAATGCTTATCTGAATATTTTATCCATGCAACTGGTAATGTGACTCTAAGACCTATCAACGGCCATTTTCTCTTGAAACCCTACGAGACGTTTGTAAAGAAATTCAGAGAAAACACAATTTTTTAAGCTTTTGATGGGTATTGCTATTAACCATCCCAAAAGGGGTTAATGCTTGGTTTTTTGAATACCCTTATTACTAACCAATTTGGTCCTCGGTGAATTCCACTTCCAACAAAGTAGTTTATGTTTATCTCTCGGGTATGCATTGGGTTCTGTGCGTGTCTGAAAACAGCCTATTTCAACAAAATTACGATGCTTAGCAGCCTGTAGAGGGTTAATAAATGCTCACTGGAATATTTTGTCCATGCAGCTTGTAATGTCACATAAAGACCTGCGAATAGTCAATTTTTCCTGAAAACCTACAAGTTGCTTTTAAAGAAATCCACAGAAAATGGGAATTTTAAGCTTTTAAGGGGTATCTCTCTTTAACCAGTCCAAAATGGGTTAAGACTTCGACTTTTGAACACCCTTACCACTATCAAAACTGTTTCCCCATCAATTTTGCGTCCGATAAAAGAAGGAACCTTTCTCAGAGGTACACGAAGTGGGTGCTGTCGGCGTCCAAAAACATCCCATTTTATCACAATTTTGACTTTTATCAGCCCGTGGAGGGTTAACAAATGCTCACCGCAATATTTTGTCCATGCAACTTCCATCGTCACACCAAGGCCTGGGAGTGACAAATTTTTCTTGAAAATCTACAAGACTCGTTTAGAGAAATCCACGGAAGATACGAATTTTTTAGCTTTATGGGGGTATTGCTGTTTAACCAGCCCAAAACGGGTTAACGCTTGGTTTTATGAACACCCTTATTACTGACAAAAATGATCCTCGGTGAATTCCACTCCCAATAAAAGAAGTTATGTGTACCTCATGTGAATTGTTTGGGTGCAGTGGGGACCTGAAACTGGCCTATTTTATCAAAATTTCGATGTTTGGCAGCCTGTGGAGGGTTACCATATGCATCGCCTGATATGTCATGTGTATCAAAAGGCGTGTCACAGACAGGTCTAGCAATGACGAATGTATAAAAAAAATCTACAAGACATGTTTCGAGAAAGTGCCGATAAACCCCAATTTTGGCATTTTTTTGCCAATTCTGACGAAATAAGGTTTAAATCGAAAATTCCGCTTCGGTACATTTTTAGATTTTGTGCCCCTCTATGTGTGTGCAAAATTTCGTGAAAATCGGTTCGAAAATGCCTTCTGAATCGTATGGACAAAATGTGTGGGAAAAAAAAACAAAAAAACTAGACTTTATGCTTCTGGAGAATCATGGCTTTTCCCGATGAGATTCTATGATTAGTCATGACCCCACAGTGTATGATGAATTGCTTTTGACTGTCTCACTGAAGTTCCTTCATTGATGTCATGAAAAAGGTGAGTATAAAAGTCTCAAATGACTCAGTTTGATAAAAAAAAACTGTTTAAGTAAAAACCATCATTAACGGTGGAGAGGGTTAATATCAATATCGTCGTCCAACAAGTTAATGACCGACAAAAGGAGTTATGTTTGTTTGACACATACCCACTGAGTGCTGTATCTATTTGAAAATGGTCCGTTTTATCTCAAATGTATCCACAAAATTGATGTCTGGCAGTTTGTTAAGGGTTAACAAGTGCTAACAGGAATATTTATTCATGCAACTTGTAATTTCACACCAAAAACTGTGAATGGCCATTTTTACTTAAAAATCTACGAGATGTTTTCAGAGAAATCCAGGGAGAACATGAATTTTAAGCTGTTGATGGGTATAATTGTTTATCCAGCCCAAAACGGGTTAAGGATTGTTTTTTAATACGCTTATTACTTATAAAAATAATTCTCAGTGAATTCTATTTCCACTTATGTTGATTTCTCCTCTTAACTTTGGGTGCTGCGAGTATGCAAACACAGCCCACTTTTTCAACATTTTGAAGTTAGAGAACCAGGATAGGGTTAACAAATGCTTACTGGAATATTTTGTCCATGCAACTTGTAATTCACACTAAGATCTGAGAATGGCCAATTTTTCTTGAAAATCTACGTGATGTTTTTAGAGAAATCCTCGGATAACATGAATTTTTAACCTTTTGAGTGGTATCATCCTGTAACCAGCTCTAAACGGGTTAATGCTTGGTTTTATGAATACCTTCATTACTTACAAAAATGATCCTCGGTGAATCCCACTTCCAATGAACGTGGTTATGTTCATCTCGCAGGTACACATTGGGTGTAATGGGTGGCCAAGTACAGCCCATTTTCTCAAAATTTGCTGTCTCTTTAGGGTTAACAAACGCTTACCGGAATCTTTTGTTCATGCAACTTGTAATGTCACTCCAAGACCTGCAAATGGTCAATTTCTCTTGAATACTTACTAGATTTTTTTGAGAAATCCACAGAAAATGGGAATTTTAAGCTTTTTAGGGGTACATCTCCTTAACCGGGCGAAAATGGGTTAAGACCTCAATTTTTGAATACCCTTACTACTTACTAAAAATTTTCCCTATCAGTTTTGCGTCTGGTACAAGAAGTTATGTTTCTCTGCAGCATTCCCATTTGATGTTATTGGTTTCCAAAAACAGACTATTTTTTTCGAAATTTTGATATTTAGCAGCCCATGGAGGGTTAACAAATGCTTATCTGAATATTTTATCCATGCAACTGGTAATGTGACTCTAAGACCTATCAACGGCCATTTTCTCTTGAAACCCTACGAGACGTTTGTAAAGAAATTCAGAGAAAACACAATTTTTTAAGCTTTTGATGGGTATTGCTATTAACCATCCCAAAAGGGGTTAATGCTTGGTTTTTTGAATACCCTTATTACTAACCAATTTGGTCCTCGGTGAATTCCACTTCCAACAAAGTAGTTTATGTTTATCTCTCGGGTATGCATTGGGTTCTGTGCGTGTCTGAAAACAGCCTATTTCAACAAAATTACGATGCTTAGCAGCCTGTAGAGGGTTAATAAATGCTCACTGGAATATTTTGTCCATGCAGCTTGTAATGTCACATAAAGACCTGCGAATAGTCAATTTTTCCTGAAAACCTACAAGTTGCTTTTAAAGAAATCCACAGAAAATGGGAATTTTAAGCTTTTAAGGGGTATCTCTCTTTAACCAGTCCAAAATGGGTTAAGACTTCGACTTTTGAACACCCTTACCACTATCAAAACTGTTTCCCCATCAATTTTGCGTCCGATAAAAGAAGGAACCTTTCTCAGAGGTACACGAAGTGGGTGCTGTCGGCGTCCAAAAACATCCCATTTTATCACAATTTTGACTTTTATCAGCCCGTGGAGGGTTAACAAATGCTCACCGCAATAATTTGTCCATGCAACTTCCATCGTCACACCAAGGCCTGGGAGTGACAAATTTTTCTTGAAAATCTACAAGACTCGTTTAGAGAAATCCACGGAAGATACGAATTTTTTAGCTTTATGGGGGTATTGCTGTTTAACCAGCCCAAAACGGGTTAACGCTTGGTTTTATGAACACCCTTATTACTGACAAAAATGATCCTCGTGAATTCCACTCCCAATAAAAGAAGTTATGTGTACCTCATGTGAATTGTTTGGGTGCAGTGGGGACCTGAAACTGGCCTATTTTATCAAAATTTCGATGTTTGGCAGCCTGTGGAGGGTTACCATATGCATCGCCTGATATGTCATGTGTATCAAAAGGCGTGTCACAGACAGGTCTAGCAATGACGAATGTATAAAAAAAATCTACAAGACATGTTTCGAGAAAGTGCCGATAAACCCCAATTTTGGCATTTTTTTGCCAATTCTGACGAAATAAGGTTTAAATCGAAAATTCCGCTTCGGTACATTTTTAGATTTTGTGCCCCTCTATGTGTGTGCAAAATTTCGTGAAAATCGGTTCGAAAATGCCTTCTGAATCGTATGGACAAAATGTGTGGGAAAAAAAAACAAAAAAACTAGACTTTATGCTTCTGGAGAATCATGGCTTTTCCCGATGAGATTCTATGATTAGTCATGACCCCACAGTGTATGATGAATTGCTTTTGACTGTCTCACTGAAGTTCCTTCATTGATGTCATGAAAAAGGTGAGTATAAAAGTCTCAAATGACTCAGTTTGATAAAAAAAACTGTTTAAGTAAAAACCATCATTAACGGTGGAGAGGGTTAATATCAATATCGTCGTCCAACAAGTTAATGACCGACAAAAGGAGTTATGTTTGTTTGACACATACCCACTGAGTGCTGTATCTATTTGAAAATGGTCCGTTTTATCTCAAATGTATCCACAAAATTGATGTCTGGCAGTTTGTTAAGGGTTAACAAGTGCTAACAGGAATATTTATTCATGCAACTTGTAATTTCACACCAAAAACTGTGAATGGCCATTTTCACATAAAAATCTACGAGATGTTTTCAGAGAAATCCAGGGAGAACATGAATTTTAAGCTGTTGATGGGTATAATTGTTTATCCAGCCCAAAACGGGTTAAGGATTGTTTTTTAATACGCTTATTACTTATAAAAATAATTCTCAGTGAATTCTATTTCCACTTATGTTGATTTCTCCTCTTAACTTTGGGTGCTGCGAGTTTGCAAACACAGCCCACTTTTTCAACATTTTGAAGTTAGAGAACCAGGATAGGGTTAACAAATGCTTACTGGAATATTTTGTCCATGCAACTTGTAATTCACACTAAGATCTGAGAATGGACAATTTTTCTTGAAAATCTACGTGATGTTTTTAGAGAAATCCTCGGATAACATGAATTTTTAACCTTTTGAGTGGTATCATCCTGTAACCAGCTCTAAACGGGTTAATGCTTGGTTTTATGAATACCTTCATTACTTACAAAAATGATCCTCGGTGAATCCCACTTCCAATGAACGTGGTTATGTTCATCTCGCAGGTACACATTGGGTGTAATGGGTGGCCAAGTACAGCCCATTTTCTCAAAATTTGCTCTCTCTTTAGGGTTAACAAACGCTTACCGGAATCTTTTGTTCATGCAACTTGTAATGTCACTCCAAGACCTGCAAATGGTCAATTTCTCTTGAATACTTACTAGATTTTTTTGAGAAATCCACAGAAAATGGGAATTTTAATTTTTTTAGGGGTACATCTCCTTAACCGGGCGAAAATGGGTTAAGACCTCAATTTTTGAATACCCTTACTACTTACTAAAAATTTTCCCTATCAGTTTTGCGTCTGGTACAAGAAGTTATGTTTCTCTGCAGCATTCCCATTTGATGTTATTGGTTTCCAAAAACAGACTATTTTTTTCGAAATTTTGATATTTAGCAGCCCATGGAGGGTTAACAAATGCTTATCTGAATATTTTATCCATGCAACTGGTAATGTGACTCTAAGACCTATCAACGGCCATTTTCTCTTGAAACCCTACGAGACGTTTGTAAAGAAATTCAGAGAAAACACAATTTTTTAAGCTTTTGATGGGTATTGCTATTAACCATCCCAAAAGGGGTTAATGCTTGGTTTTTTGAATACCCTTATTACTAACCAGTTTGGTCCTCGGTGAATTCCACTTCCAACAAAGTAGTTTATGTTTATCTCTCGGGTATGCATTGGGTTCTGTGCGTGTCTGAAAACAGCCTATTTCAACAAAATTACGATGCTTAGCAGCCTGTAGAGGGTTAATAAATGCTCACTGGAATATTTTGTCCATGCAGCTTGTAATGTCACATAAAGACCTGCGAATAGTCAATTTTTCCTGAAAACCTACAAGTTGCTTTTAAAGAAATCCACAGAAAATGGGAATTTTAAGCTTTTAAGGGGTATCTCTCTTTAACCAGTCCAAAATGGGTTAAGACTTCGACTTTTGAACACCCTTACCACTATCAAAAATGTTTCCCCATCAATTTTGCGTCCGATAAAAGAAGGAACCTTTCTCGGTGGTACACGAAGTGGGTGCTGTCGGCGTCCAAAAACATCCCATTTTATCACAATTTTGACTTTTATCAGCCCGTGGAGGGTTAACAAATGCTCACCGCAATATTTTGTCCATTCAACTTCCATCGTCACACCAAGGCCTGGGAGTGACAAATTTTTCTTGAAAATCTACAAGACTCGTTTAGAGAAATCCACGGAAGATACGAATTTTTTAGCTTTATGGGGGTATTGCTGTTTAACCAGCCCAAAACGGGTTAACGCTTGGTTTTATGAACACCCTTATTACTGACAAAAATGATCCTCGGTGAATTCCACTCCCAATAAAAGAAGTTATGTGTATCTCTTCTGAATTGCTTGGGTGCAGTGGGGACCTGAAACTGGCCTATTTTATCAAAATTTCGATGTTTGGCAGCCTGTGGAGGGTTACCATATGCATCGCCGGATATGTCGTGTGTATCAAAAGGCGTGTCACAGACAGGTCTAGCAATGACGAATGTATAAAAAAAAATCTACAAGACATGTTTCGAGAAAGTGCCGATAAACCCCAATTTTGGCATTTTTTTGCCAATTCTGACGAAATAAGGTTTAAATCGAAAATTCCGCTTGGGTACATTTTTAGATTTTGTGCCCCTCTATGTGTGTGCAAAATTTCGTGAAAATCGGTTCGAAAATGGCTTCTGAATCGTATGGACAAAATGTGTGGGAAAAAAACCCAAAAAAACTAGACTTTATGCTTCTGGAGAATCATGGCTTTTCCCGATGAGATTCTATGATTAGTCATGACCCCACAGTGTATGATGAATTGCTTTTGACTGTCTCACTGAAGTTCCTTCATTGATGTCATGAAAAAGGTGAGTATAAAAGTCTCAAATGACTCAGTTTGATAAAAAAAACTGTTTAAGTAAAAACCATCATTAACGGTGGAGAGGGTTAATATCAATATCGTCGTCCAACAAGTTAATGACCGACAAAAGGAGTTATGTTTGTTTGACACATACCCACTGAGTGCTGTATCTATTTGAAAATGGTCCGTTTTATCTCAAATGTATCCACAAAATTGATGTCTGGCAGTTTGTTAAGGGTTAACAAGTGCTAACAGGAATATTTATTCATGCAACTTGTAATTTCACACCAAAAACTGTGAATGGCCATTTTTACTTAAAAATCTACGAGATGTTTTCAGAGAAATCCAGGGAGAACATGAATTTTAAGCTGTTGATGGGTATAATTGTTTATCCAGCCCAAAACGGGTTAAGGATTGTTTTTTAATACGCTTATTACTTATAAAAATAATTCTCAGTGAATTCTATTTCCACTTATGTTGATTTCTCCTCTTAACTTTGGGTGCTGCGAGTTTGCAAACACAGCCCACTTTTTCAACATTTTGAAGTTAGAGAACCAGGATAGGGTTAACAAATGCTTACTGGAATATTTTGTCCATGCAACTTGTAATTCACACTAAGATCTGAGAATGGCCAATTTCTCTTGAAAATCTACGTGATGTTTTTAGAGAAATCCTCGGATAACATGAATTTTTAACCTTTTGAGTGGTATCATCCTGTAACCAGCTCTAAACGGGTTAATGCTTGGTTTTATGAATACCTTCATTACTTACAAAAATGATCCTCGGTGAATCCCACTTCCAATGAACGTGGTTATGTTCATCTCGCAGGTACACATTGGGTGTAATGGGTGGCCAAGTACAGCCCATTTTCTCAAAATTTGCTGTCTCTTTAGGGTTAACAAACGCTTACCGGAATCTTTTGTTCATGCAACTTGTAATGTCACTCCAAGACCTGCAAATGGTCAATTTCTCTTGAATACTTACTAGATTTTTTTGAGAAATCCACAGAAAATGGGAATTTTAAGCTTTTTAGGGGTACATCTCCTTAACCGGGCGAAAATGGGTTAAGACCTCAATTTTTGAATACCCTTACTACTTACTAAAAATTTTCCCTATCAGTTTTGCGTCTGGTACAAGAAGTTATGTTTCTCTGCAGCATTCCCATTTGATGTTATTGGTTTCCAAAAACAGACTATTTTTTTCGAAATTTTGATATTTAGCAGCCCATGGAGGGTTAACAAATGCTTATCTGAATATTTTATCCATGCAACTGGTAATGTGACTCTAAGACCTATCAACGGCCATTTTCTCTTGAAACCCTACGAGACGTTTGTAAAGAAATTCAGAGAAAACACAATTTTTTAAGCTTTTGATGGGTATTGCTATTAACCATCCCAAAAGGGGTTAATGCTTGGTTTTTTGAATACTCTTATTACTAACCAGTTTGGTCCTCGGTGAATTCCACTTCCAACAGAGTAGTTTATGTTTATCTCTCGGGTATGCATTGGGTTCTGTGCGTGTCTGAAACAGCCTATTTCAACAAAATTACGATGCTTAGCAGCCTGTAGAGGGTTAATAAATGCTCACTGGAATATTTTGTCCATGCAGCTTGTAATGTCACATAAAGACCTGCGAATAGTCAATTTTTCCTGAAAACCTACAAGTTGCTTTTAAAGAAATCCACAGAAAATGGGAATTTTAAGCTTTTAAGGGGTATCTCTCTTTAACCAGTCCAAAATGGGTTAAGACTTCGACTTTTGAACACCCTTACCACTATCAAAAATGTTTCCCCATCAATTTTGCGTCCGATAAAAGAAGGAACCTTTCTCGGTGGTACACGAAGTGGGTGCTGTCGGCGTCCAAAAACATCCCATTTTATCACAATTTTGACTTTTATCAGCCCGTGGAGGGTTAACAAATGCTCACCGCAATATTTTGTCCATGCAACTTCCATCGTCACACCAAGGCCTGGGAGTGACAAATTTTTCTTGAAAATCTACAAGACTCGTTTAGAGAAATCCACGGAAGATACGAATTTTTTAGCTTTATGGGGGTATTGCTGTTTAACCAGCCCAAAACGGGTTAACGCTTGGTTTTATGAACACCCTTATTACTGACAAAAATGATCCTCGGTGAATTCCACTCCCAATAAAAGAAGTTATGTGTATCTCTTCTGAATTGTTTGGGTGCAGTGGGGACCTGAAACTGGCCTATTTTATCAAAATTTCGATGTTTGGCAGCCTGTGGAGGGTTACCATATGCATCGCCGGATATGTCGTGTGTATCAAAAGGCGTGTCACAGACAGGTCTAGCAATGACGAATGTATAAAAAAAAATCTACAAGACATGTTTCGAGAAAGTGCCGATAAACCCCAATTTTGGCATTTTTTTTGCCAATTCTGACGAAATAAGGTTTAAATCGAAAATTCCGCTTGGGTACATTTTTAGATTTTGTGCCCCTCTATGTGTGTGCAAAATTTCGTGAAAATCGGTTCGAAAATGCCTTCTGAATCGTATGGACAAAATGTGTGGGAAAAAAAAACAAAAAACTAGACTTTATGCTTCTGGAGAATCATGGCTTTTCCCGATGAGATTCTATGATTAGTCATGACCCCACAGTGTATGATGAATTGCTTTTGACTGTCTCACTGAAGTTCCTTCATTGATGTCATGAAAAAGGTGAGTATAAAAGTCTCAAATGACTCAGTTTGATAAAAAAAACTGTTTAAGTAAAAACCATCATTAACGGTGGAGAGGGTTAATATCAATATCGTCGTCCAACAAGTTAATGGCCGACAAAAGGAGTTATGTTTGTTTGACACATACCCACTGAGTGCTGTATCTATTTGAAAATGGTCCGTTTTATCTCAAATGTATCCACAAAATTGATGTCTGTTAGCTTGTTAAGGGTTAACAAGTGCTAACAGGAATATTTATTCATGCAACTTGTAATTTCACACCAAAAACTGTGAATGGCCATTTTTACTTAAAAATCTACGAGATGTTTTCAGAGAAATCCAGGGAGAACATGAATTTTAAGCTGTTGATGGGTATAATTGTTTATCCAGCCCAAAACGGGTTAAGGATTGTTTTTTAATACGCTTATTACTTATAAAAATAATTCTCAGTGAATTCTATTTCCACTTATGTTGATTTCTCCTCTTAACTTTGGGTGCTGCGAGTTTGCAAACACAGCCCACTTTTTCAACATTTTGAAGTTAGAGAACCAGGATAGGGTTAACAAATGCTTACTGGAATATTTTGTCCATGCAACTTGTAATTCACACTAAGATCTGAGAATGGCCAATTTCTCTTGAAAATCTACGTGATGTTTTTAGAGAAATCCTCGGATAACATGAATTTTTAACCTTTTGAGTGGTATCATCCTGTAACCAGCTCTAAACGGGTTAATGCTTGGTTTTATGAATACCTTCATTACTTACAAAAATGATCCTCGGTGAATCCCACTTCCAATGAACGTGGTTATGTTCATCTCGCAGGTACACATTGGGTGTAATGGGTGGCCAAGTACAGCCCATTTTCTCAAAATTTGCTGTCTCTTTAGGGTTAACAAACGCTTACCGGAATCTTTTGTTCATGCAACTTGTAATGTCACTCCAAGACCTGCAAATGGTCAATTTCTCTTGAATACTTACTAGATTTTTTTGAGAAATCCACAGAAAATGGGAATTTTAAGCTTTTTAGGGGTACATCTCCTTAACCGGGCGAAAATGGGTTAAGACCTCAATTTTTGAATACCCTTACTACTTACTAAAAATTTTCCCTATCAGTTTTGCGTCTGGTACAAGAAGTTATGTTTCTCTGCAGCATTCCCATTTGATGTTATTGGTTTCCAAAAACAGACTATTTTTTTCGAAATTTTGATATTTAGCAGCCCTTGGAGGGTTAACAAATGCTTATCTGAATATTTTATCCATGCAACTGGTAATGTGACTCTAAGACCTATCAACGGCCATTTTCTCTTGAAACCCTACGAGACGTTTGTAAAGAAATTCAGAGAAAACACAATTTTTTAAGCTTTTGATGGGTATTGCTATTAACCATCCCAAAAGGGGTTAATGCTTGGTTTTTTGAATACCCTTATTACTAACCAGTTTGGTCCTCGGTGAATTCCACTTCCAACAAAGTAGTTTATGTTTATCTCTCGGGTATGCATTGGGTTCTGTGCGTGTCTGAAACAGCCTATTTCAACAAAATTACGATGCTTAGCAGCCTGTAGAGGGTTAATAAATGCTCACTGGAATATTTTGTCCATGCAGCTTGTAATGTCACATAAAGACCTGCGAATAGTCAATTTTTCCTGAAAACCTACAAGTTGCTTTTAAAGAAATCCACAGAAAATGGGAATTTTAAGCTTTTAAGGGGTATCTCTCTTTAACCAGTCCAAAATGGGTTAAGACTTCGACTTTTGAACACCCTTACCACTATCAAAAATGTTTCCCCATCAATTTTGCGTCCGATAAAAGAAGGAACCTTTCTCGGTGGTACACGAAGTGGGTGCTGTCGGCGTCCAAAAACATCCCATTTTATCACAATTTTGACTTTTATCAGCCCGTGGAGGGTTAACAAATGCTCACCGCAATATTTTGTCCATGCAACTTCCATCGTCACACCAAGGCCTGGGAGTGACAAATTTTTCTTGAAAATCTACAAGACTCGTTTAGAGAAATCCACGGAAGATACGAATTTTTTAGCTTTATGGGGGTATTGCTGTTTAACCAGCCCAAAACGGGTTAACGCTTGGTTTTATGAACACCCTTATTACTGACAAAAATGATCCTCGGTGAATTCCACTCCCAATAAAAGAAGTTATGTGTATCTCTTGTGAATTGTTTGGGTGCAGTGGGGACCTGAAACTGGCCTATTTTATCAAAATTTCGATGTTTGGCAGCCTGTGGAGGGTTACCATATGCATCGCCGGATATGTCGTGTGTATCAAAAGGCGTGTCACAGACAGGTCTAGCAATGACGAATGTATAAAAAAAAATCTACAAGACATGTTTCGAGAAAGTGCCGATAAACCCCAATTTTGGCATTTTTTTGCCAATTCTGACGAAATAAGGTTTAAATCGAAAATTCCGCTTGGGTACATTTTTAGATTTTGTGCCCCTCTATGTGTGTGCAAAATTTCGTGAAAATCGGTTCGAAAATGGCTTCTGAATCGTATGGACAAAATGTGTGGGAAAAAAAACCAAAAAAACTAGACTTTATGCTTCTGGAGAATCATGGCTTTTCCCGATGAGATTCTATGATTAGTCATGACCCCACAGTGTATGATGAATTGCTTTTGACTGTCTCACTGAAGTTCCTTCATTGATGTCATGAAAAAGGTGAGTATAAAAGTCTCAAATGACTCAGTTTGATAAAAAAAACTGTTTAAGTAAAAACCATCATTAACGGTGGAGAGGGTTAATATCAATATCGTCGTCCAACAAGTTAATGACCGACAAAAGGAGTTATGTTTGTTTGACACATACCCACTGAGTGCTGTATCTATTTGAAAATGGTCCGTTTTATCTCAAATGTATCCACAAAATTGATGTCTGGCAGTTTGTTAAGGGTTAACAAGTGCTAACAGGAATATTTATTCATGCAACTTGTAATTTCACACCAAAAACTGTGAATGGCCATTTTTACTTAAAAATCTACGAGATGTTTTCAGAGAAATCCAGGGAGAACATGAATTTTAAGCTGTTGATGGGTATAATTGTTTATCCAGCCCAAAACGGGTTAAGGATTGTTTTTTAATACGCTTATTACTTATAAAAATAATTCTCAGTGAATTCTATTTCCACTTATGTTGATTTCTCCTCTTAACTTTGGGTGCTGCGAGTTTGCAAACACAGCCCACTTTTTCAACATTTTGAAGTTAGAGAACCAGGATAGGGTTAACAAATGCTTACTGGAATATTTTGTCCATGCAACTTGTAATTCACACTAAGATCTGAGAATGGCCAATTTCTCTTGAAAATCTACGTGATGTTTTTAGAGAAATCCTCGGATAACATGAATTTTTAACCTTTTGAGTGGTATCATCCTGTAACCAGCTCTAAACGGGTTAATGCTTGGTTTTATGAATACCTTCATTACTTACAAAAATGATCCTCGGTGAATCCCACTTCCAATGAACGTGGTTATGTTCATCTCGCAGGTACACATTGGGTGTAATGGGTGGCCAAGTACAGCCCATTTTCTCAAAATTTGCTGTCTCTTTAGGGTTAACAAACGCTTACCGGAATCTTTTGTTCATGCAACTTGTAATGTCACTCCAAGACCTGCAAATGGTCAATTTCTCTTGAATACTTACTAGATTTTTTTGAGAAATCCACAGAAAATGGGAATTTTAAGCTTTTTAGGGGTACATCTCCTTAACCGGGCGAAAATGGGTTAAGACCTCAATTTTTGAATACCCTTACTACTTACTAAAAATTTTCCCTATCAGTTTTGCGTCTGGTACAAGAAGTTATGTTTCTCTGCAGCATTCCCATTTGATGTTATTGGTTTCCAAAAACAGACTATTTTTTTCGAAATTTTGATATTTAGCAGCCCATGGAGGGTTAACAAATGCTTATCTGAATATTTTATCCATGCAACTGGTAATGTGACTCTAAGACCTATCAACGGCCATTTTCTCTTGAAACCCTACGAGACGTTTGTAAAGAAATTCAGAGAAAACACAATTTTTTAAGCTTTTGATGGGTATTGCTATTAACCATCCCAAAAGGGGTTAATGCTTGGTTTTTTGAATACTCTTATTACTAACCAGTTTGGTCCTCGGTGAATTCCACTTCCAACAAAGTAGTTTATGTTTATCTCTCGGGTATGCATTGGGTTCTGTGCGTGTCTGAAACAGCCTATTTCAACAAAATTACGATGCTTAGCAGCCTGTAGAGGGTTAATAAATGCTCACTGGAATATTTTGTCCATGCAGCTTGTAATGTCACATAAAGACCTGCGAATAGTCAATTTTTCCTGAAAACCTACAAGTTGCTTTTAAAGAAATCCACAGAAAATGGGAATTTTAAGCTTTTAAGGGGTATCTCTCTTTAACCAGTCCAAAATGGGTTAAGACTTCGACTTTTGAACACCCTTACCACTATCAAAAATGTTTCCCCATCAATTTTGCGTCCGATAAAAGAAGGAACCTTTCTCGGTGGTACACGAAGTGGGTGCTGTCGGCGTCCAAAAACATCCCATTTTATCACAATTTTGACTTTTATCAGCCCGTGGAGGGTTAACAAATGCTCACCGCAATATTTTGTCCATGCAACTTCCATCGTCACACCAAGGCCTGGGAGTGACAAATTTTTCTTGAAAATCTACAAGACTCGTTTAGAGAAATCCACGGAAGATACGAATTTTTTAGCTTTATGGGGGTATTGCTGTTTAACCAGCCCAAAACGGGTTAACGCTTGGTTTTATGAACACCCTTATTACTGACAAAAATGATCCTCGGTGAATTCCACTCCCAATAAAAGAAGTTATGTGTATCTCTTCTGAATTGTTTGGGTGCAGTGGGGACCTGAAACTGGCCTATTTTATCAAAATTTCGATGTTTGGCAGCCTGTGGAGGGTTACCATATGCATCGCCGGATATGTCGTGTGTATCAAAAGGCGTGTCACAGACAGGTCTAGCAATGACGAATGTATAAAAAAAAATCTACAAGACATGTTTCGAGAAAGTGCCGATAAACCCCAATTTTGGCATTTTTTTGCCAATTCTGACGAAATAAGGTTTAAATCGAAAATTCCGCTTGGGTACATTTTTAGATTTTGTGCCCCTCTATGTGTGTGCAAAATTTCGTGAAAATCGGTTCGAAAATGGCTTCTGAATCGTATGGACAAAATGTGTGGGAAAAAAACCCAAAAAAACTAGACTTTATGCTTCTGGAGAATCATGGCTTTTCCCGATGAGATTCTATGATTAGTCATGACCCCACAGTGTATGATGAATTGCTTTTGACTGTCTCACTGAAGTTCCTTCATTGATGTCATGAAAAAGGTGAGTATAAAAGTCTCAAATGACTCAGTTTGATAAAAAAAACTGTTTAAGTAAAAACCATCATTAACGGTGGAGAGGGTTAATATCAATATCGTCGTCCAACAAGTTAATGACCGACAAAAGGAGTTATGTTTGTTTGACACATACCCACTGAGTGCTGTATCTATTTGAAAATGGTCCGTTTTATCTCAAATGTATCCACAAAATTGATGTCTGTTAGCTTGTTAAGGGTTAACAAGTGCTAACAGGAATATTTATTCATGCAACTTGTAATTTCACACCAAAAACTGTGAATGGCCATTTTCACTTAAAAATCTACGAGATGTTTTCAGAGAAATCCAGGGAGAACATGAATTTTAAGCTGTTGATGGGTATAATTGTTTATCCAGCCCAAAACGGGTTAAGGATTGTTTTTTAATACGCTTATTACTTATAAAAATAATTCTCAGTGAATTCTATTTCCACTTATGTTGATTTCTCCTCTTAACTTTGGGTGCTGCGAGTTTGCAAACACAGCCCACTTTTTCAACATTTTGAAGTTAGAGAACCAGGATAGGGTTAACAAATGCTTACTGGAATATTTTGTCCATGCAACTTGTAATTCACACTAAGATATGAGAATGGCCAATTTTTCTTGAAAATCTACGTGATGTTTTTAGAGAAATCCTCGGATAACATGAATTTTTAACCTTTTGAGTGGTATCATCCTGTAACCAGCTCTAAACGGGTTAATGCTTGGTTTTATGAATACCTTCATTACTTACAAAAATGATCCTTGGTGAATCCCACTTCCAATGAAAGTGGTTATGTTCATCTCGCAGGTACACATTGGGTGTAATGGGTGGCCAAGTACAGCCCATTTTCTCAAAATTTGCTGTCTCTTTAGGGTTAACAAACGCTTACCGGAATCTTTTGTTCATGCAACTTGTAATGTCACTCCAAGACCTGCAAATGGTCAATTTCTCTTGAATACTTACTAGATTTTTTTGAGAAATCCACAGAAAATGGGAATTTTAAGCTTTTTAGGGGTACATCTCCTTAACCGGGCGAAAATGGGTTAAGACCTCAATTTTTGAATACCCTTACTACTTACTAAAAATTTTCCCTATCAGTTTTGCGTCTGGTACAAGAAGTTATGTTTCTCTGCAGCATTCGCATTTGATGTTATTGGTTTCCAAAAACAGACTATTTTTTTCGAAATTTTGATATTTAGCAGCCCATGGAGGGTTAACAAATGCTTATCTGAATATTTTATCCATGCAACTGGTAATGTGACTCTAAGACCTATCAACGGCCATTTTCTCTTGAAACCCTACGAGACGTTTGTAAAGAAATTCAGAGAAAACACAATTTTTTAAGCTTTTGATGGGTATTGCTATTAACCATCCCAAAAGGGGTTAATGCTTGGTTTTTTGAATACTCTTATTACTAACCAGTTTGGTCCTCGGTGAATTCCACTTCCAACAAAGTAGTTTATGTTTATCTCTCGGGTATGCATTGGGTTCTGTGCGTGTCTGAAAACAGCCTATTTCAACAAAATTACGATGCTTAGCAGCCTGTAGAGGGTTAATAAATGCTCACTGGAATATTTTGTCCATGCAGCTTGTAATGTCACATAAAGACCTGCGAATAGTCAATTTTTCCTGAAAACCTACAAGTTGCTTTTAAAGAAATCCACAGAAAATGGGAATTTTAAGCTTTTAAGGGGTATCTCTCTTTAACCAGTCCAAAATGGGTTAAGACTTCGACTTTTGAACACCCTTACCACTATCAAAAATGTTTCCCCATCAATTTTGCGTCCGATAAAAGAAGGAACCTTTCTCGGTGGTACACGAAGTGGGTGCTGTCGGCGTCCAAAAACATCCCATTTTATCACAATTTTGACTTTTATCAGCCCGTGGAGGGTTAACAAATGCTCACCGCAATATTTTGTCCATTCAACTTCCATCGTCACACCAAGGCCTGGGAGTGACAAATTTTTCTTGAAAATCTACAAGACTCGTTTAGAGAAATCCACGGAAGATACGAATTTTTTAGCTTTATGGGGGTATTGCTGTTTAACCAGCCCAAAACGGGTTAACGCTTGGTTTTATGAACACCCTTATTACTGACAAAAATGATCCTCGGTGAATTCCACTCCCAATAAAAGAAGTTATGTGTATCTCTTCTGAATTGCTTGGGTGCAGTGGGGACCTGAAACTGGCCTATTTTATCAAAATTTCGATGTTTGGCAGCCTGTGGAGGGTTACCATATGCATCGCCGGATATGTCGTGTGTATCAAAAGGCGTGTCACAGACAGGTCTAGCAATGACGAATGTATAAAAAAAAATCTACAAGACATGTTTCGAGAAAGTGCCGATAAACCCCAATTTTGGCATTTTTTTGCCAATTCTGACGAAATAAGGTTTAAATCGAAAATTCCGCTTGGGTACATTTTTAGATTTTGTGCCCCTCTATGTGTGTGCAAAATTTCGTGAAAATCGGTTCGAAAATGGCTTCTGAATCGTATGGACAAAATGTGTGGGAAAAAAACCCCAAAAAACTAGACTTTATGCTTCTGGAGAATCATGGCTTTTCCCGATGAGATTCTATGATTAGTCATGACCCCACAGTGTATGATGAATTGCTTTTGACTGTCTCACTGAAGTTCCTTCATTGATGTCATGAAAAAGGTGAGTATAAAAGTCTCAAATGACTCAGTTTGATAAAAAAAACTGTTTAAGTAAAAACCATCATTAACGGTGGAGAGGGTTAATATCAATATCGTCGTCCAACAAGTTAATGACCGACAAAAGGAGTTATGTTTGTTTGACACATACCCACTGAGTGCTGTATCTATTTGAAAATGGTCCGTTTTATCTCAAATGTATCCACAAAATTGATGTCTGGCAGTTTGTTAAGGGTTAACAAGTGCTAACAGGAATATTTATTCATGCAACTTGTAATTTCACACCAAAAACTGTGAATGGCCATTTTTACTTAAAAATCTACGAGATGTTTTCAGAGAAATCCAGGGAGAACATGAATTTTAAGCTGTTGATGGGTATAATTGTTTATCCAGCCCAAAACGGGTTAAGGATTGTTTTTTAATACGCTTATTACTTATAAAAATAATTCTCAGTGAATTCTATTTCCACTTATGTTGATTTCTCCTCTTAACTTTGGGTGCTGCGAGTTTGCAAACACAGCCCACTTTTTCAACATTTTGAAGTTAGAGAACCAGGATAGGGTTAACAAATGCTTACTGGAATATTTTGTCCATGCAACTTGTAATTCACACTAAGATCTGAGAATGGCCAATTTATCTTGAAAATCTACGTGATGTTTTTAGAGAAATCCTCGGATAACATGAATTTTTAACCTTTTGAGTGGTATCATCCTGTAACCAGCTCTAAACGGGTTAATGCTTGGTTTTATGAATACCTTCATTACTTACAAAAATGATCCTCGGTGAATCCCACTTCCAATGAACGTGGTTATGTTCATCTCGCAGGTACACATTGGGTGTAATGGGTGGCCAAGTACAGCCCATTTTCTCAAAATTTGCTGTCTCTTTAGGGTTAACAAACGCTTACCGGAATCTTTTGTTCATGCAACTTGTAATGTCACTCCAAGACCTGCAAATGGTCAATTTCTCTTGAATACTTACTAGATTTTTTTGAGAAATCCACAGAAAATGGGAATTTTAAGCTTTTTAGGGGTACATCTCCTTAACCGGGCGAAAATGGGTTAAGACCTCAATTTTTGAATACCCTTACTACTTACTAAAAATTTTCCCTATCAGTTTTGCGTCTGGTACAAGAAGTTATGTTTCTCTGCAGCATTCCCATTTGATGTTATTGGTTTCCAAAAACAGACTATTTTTTTCGAAATTTTGATATTTAGCAGCCCATGGAGGGTTAACAAATGCTTATCTGAATATTTTATCCATGCAACTGGTAATGTGACTCTAAGACCTATCAACGGCCATTTTCTCTTGAAACCCTACGAGACGTTTGTAAAGAAATTCAGAGAAAACACAATTTTTTAAGCTTTTGATGGGTATTGCTATTAACCATCCCAAAAGGGGTTAATGCTTGGTTTTTTGAATACTCTTATTACTAACCAGTTTGGTCCTCGGTGAATTCCACTTCCAACAGAGTAGTTTATGTTTATCTCTCGGGTATGCATTGGGTTCTGTGCGTGTCTGAAACAGCCTATTTCAACAAAATTACGATGCTTAGCAGCCTGTAGAGGGTTAATAAATGCTCACTGGAATATTTTGTCCATGCAGCTTGTAATGTCACATAAAGACCTGCGAATAGTCAATTTTTCCTGAAAACCTACAAGTTGCTTTTAAAGAAATCCACAGAAAATGGGAATTTTAAGCTTTTAAGGGGTATCTCTCTTTAACCAGTCCAAAATGGGTTAAGACTTCGACTTTTGAACACCCTTACCACTATCAAAAATGTTTCCCCATCAATTTTGCGTCCGATGAAAGAAGGAACCTTTCTCGGTGGTACACGAAGTGGGTGCTGTCGGCGTCCAAAAACATCCCATTTTATCACAATTTTGACTTTTATCAGCCCGTGGAGGGTTAACAAATGCTCACCGCAATATTTTGTCCATGCAACTTCCATCGTCACACCAAGGCCTGGGAGTGACAAATTTTTCTTGAAAATCTACAAGACTCGTTTAGAGAAATCCACGGAAGATACGAATTTTTTAGCTTTATGGGGGTATTGCTGTTTAACCAGCCCAAAACGGGTTAACGCTTGGTTTTATGAACACCCTTATTACTGACAAAAATGATCCTCGGTGAATTCCACTCCCAATAAAAGAAGTTATGTGTATCTCTTCTGAATTGCTTGGGTGCAGTGGGGACCTGAAACTGGCCTATTTTATCAAAATTTCGATGTTTGGCAGCCTGTGGAGGGTTACCATATGCATCGCCGGATATGTCTTGTGTATCAAAGGGCGTGTTACAGACAGGTCTAGAAATGACGAATGTATAAAAAAATCTACAAGACATGTTTCGAGAAAGTGCCGATAAACCCCAATTTTGGCAGTTTTTTGCCAATTCAGACGAAATAAGGGTTAAATCGAAAATTCTGCCTCGGTACATTTTTAGATTTTGTACCCCTCTATGCGTGTGCAAAATTTCGTCAAAATCGGTTCGAAAATGGCTTCTGAATCGTACGGACAAAATGTGTGGAAAAAAAAAACAAAAAAAAAACCCCAAAAAAATAATAATCCGTAGAAAAACAATAGTCTTTTCCAGAGGGAAAAGCCTAAAAAAAAAAAAAAAAAAAAATAATAATAATCCGTAGAAAAACAATAGTCTTTTCCAGAGGCAAAAGCCTAACTAGACTTTATGATTCTGGAGAATCATGGCTTTTCCCGATGAGATTCCATGATTCTTCATGACCCCACAGTGTTTGATGAATTGTTTTTAACTGTCTCACTGAAGTTCCTTCATTGATGTTATGAGAAAGGTGAGTATAGTAATCTCAGATGAGTCGGCTTGATAACCAAATTGTTTAGGTAAAAACCATCATTAACGGTGGAGTGGGTTAATGTCAATATCGTCGGCCAACAAGTCAATGACGACAAAAGGGGTTATGTTTGTTTGACACATACCCACTGAGTGCTGTGTCTATTTGAAAATGGTCCATTTTATCTAAATTGTATCCAAAATATTGATGACTGGCAGCTTGTAGAGGGTTAACAAGTGCTAACAGGAATATTGATTCATGCAACTTGTAATGTCACACCAAGAACTGCGAATGGCCATTTTTAAAAAAATCTACAAGATGTTTTTCATGCGTATCATTGTTTATCCTGCCCAGAACGGGTTAAATGTTGTTTTTGGAATACTCTTATTACTTCCAAAAAATAATTCTCAGTGAATTCTACTTCCTCTTATTTTGATCTCTCCTCTCAACTTTGGGTGCTGTGGGTACGCAAACACAGTCCATTTTATCAACATTTTGATGTTTGAGAACCTGCATAGGGTTAACAAATGCTTACAGGAATATTTTGTACATGCAACTTGTAATGTCACACTAAGATCTGAGAATGGCCATTTTTTTTTTTAAATCTATGAGATGGTTTTAGAGAAATCCTCGGATAACATGCATTTTTAACCTTTTGAGAGGTATCGCTCTGCAAACAGCCCTAAACGGGTTAATGCTTGGTTTTGTGAATACCTTCATTACTTACAAAAATGATCGTTGGTGAATTCCACTTTCAATGAAGGAGGTTATGTTTATCTCGCAGGTACACATCTGGTGTTATGGTTGCCCAAGAACAGCCCATTTTTTCCAAAATGTCTATGCTTGGCAGCCTCTGAAGGGTTAACAAATACTTACCGAAATATTTTGTCCTTGCAACTTGTAATGTCACTTCAAGACCTGCGAATGGTCAATTTGTCTTGAATTTTTTTTTTTGAGAAATCAACAGAAAACTGTAATTTTAAGCTTTTTATGGGTATATCTCCTTAACTAGACAAAAATGGGTTAAGACCTCGACTTTTGAATACACTTACTACTTACAAAAATGTTTCCCTGTCAGTTTTGCGTCCGGTAAAAGAAGTTATGTTTCTGTGTTGCATTCCCATTTGATGTTGTTGGTGTCCAAAAACAGACTATTTTTTTCAAAATTTTGACATTTAGCAGCCCATGGAGGGTTAAGAAATGCTTACCTGAATAATTTTTCCAATCAACTGGTAATGTGACACCAAGACCTATCAATGGCCATTTTCTCTTGAAAACCTTACCAGATGTTTGCAAAGAAATGCAGGGAAAACATAAATTTTTAAGTTTTTGATGGGTATCACTATTAACAACCACAAAAGGGGTTAATGCTTTGTTTTTTGAATACCCTTATTACTTACAAAAATGGTCCTCGGTGAATTGCACTTCCAACAAAGGACATTATGTTTATTTCTCGGGTACATGTTGGGTGCTGTGCGTGTCCAAAAACAGCCCATTTCAAAAAAATTACGATGTTTGGCAGCCTGTAGAGGGTTAATAAACGCTCACCGGAATATTTTGTCCATGCAGCTTGTAATGTCACACAAAGACCTGCGAGTAGTCAATTTCTTGAAAACCTACGGGTTGTTTTTAGAGAAATTCACAGAAAATGGGAATTTTAAGATTTTAAGGGGTCTCTCTCTTTAGCCTGCCAAAATGGGTTAAGACTTCTACTTTTGCATACCCTTACTACTTACAAAAATGTTTTCATATAGATTGTGCGTTTGATGAAAGAAGGCACTTTTCTTTGTGGCGTACCCATTGGGTGCTGTTGGCGTCCAAAAACAGCCCATTTTATCACAATGTTTACTTTTAGCAGCTCATGGAGGGTTAACAAATGCTCACCGCAGTATTTTGTCCATGCAACTTCTATTGTCACACCAAGGCCTGGGCGTGACAAATTTTTCTTGAAAATCTACAAGACTCGTTTAGAGAAATCCACGGAAAACATGAATTTTTTAGCTTTATGGGGGAATTTCTGTTTAACCAGCGCAAAACGGGTTAATGCTTGGTTTTTTGATCACCCTTATTACTTACAAAAATGTTTCTCGGTGAATTGCACTTCCAACAAAGGAAGTTATGTTTATCTCTCTAGTATCGTTTGGGTGCTGTGCGGGCCTGAAACCGTCCCATTTCATAAAAATTTCGATGTTTGGCAGCCTGTGGAGGGTTACCATATGCATCGCCTGATATGTCGTGTGTACCAAAGGTCGTGTCACTGGCAGGTCTAGCAATGATGAATGTTTAAAAAAAAATCTACAAGGCGTGTTTCGAGAAAGTGCCGATAAACCCCAATTTTGGCATTTTTTTTGCCAATTCTGACGAAATAAGGGATAAATCCAAAATTCCACTTTCGGTACATTTTTAGATTTTGTGCCCCTCTATGCGTGTGCAAAATTTTGTGAAAATCGGTTCGAAAATGGCTTCTGAATCGTACAGACAAAATGTGTGGAAAAAAAACAAAAAAAACAAACAATTATGATTCTGGAGAATCATGGCTTTTCCCAATGCGATTGCATGATTTGTCAGGACCCCACAGTGTATGATGAATTGCTTTTGACTGTCTCACTGAAGTTCCTTCATTGATGTCATGAAAAAGGTGAGTACAGAAGTCTCAAATGACTCAGTTTGATAAAGAAAAATGTTTAGGTAAAAACCATCATTAACGGTGGACAGGGTTAATATCAATATCGTCGTCCAACAAGTTAATGACCGACAAAAGGAGTTATGTTTGTTTGACACATACCCACTGAGTGTTGTATCTATTTGAAAATGGTCCGTTTTATCTCAAATGTATCCAAAATATTGATGTCCTGGCAGCTTGTTAAGGATTAACAAGTGCCAACAGGAATATTTATTCATGCAACTTGTAATTTCACACCAAAAACTGTGAATGGCCATTTTTACTTAAAAATCTATGAGATGTTTTCAGAGAAATCCAGGGAGAACATGAATTTTAAGCTGTTGATGGGTATAATTGTTTATCCAGCCCAACACGGGTTAAGGGTTGTTTTTTTAATACGCTTATTACTTATAAAAATAGTTCTGAGTGAATTCTACTTCCACTTATGTTGATTTCTCCTCTTAACTTTGGGAGCTGCGGGTATGCAAACACAGCCCACTTTTTCAACATTTTGATGTTTGAGAACCAGCATAAGGTTAACAAATGCTTACTGGAATATTTTGTACATGCAACTTGTAATTCACATTAAGATCTGAGAATGGCCAATTTTTCCTGAAAATCTATGAGATGTTTTTAGAGAAATCCAGGATAACATGAATTTTTAACCTTTTGAGGGGTATCAATCTGTAACCAGCCCCAAACGGGTTAATGCTTGGTTTTATGAATACCTTCATTACTTACAAAAATGATCCTCGGCGAATCCCACTTCCAATGAAGGTGGTTATGTTCATCTCGCAGGTACACATTGGATGTAATGGGTGGCCAAGTACAGCCCATTTTCTCAAAATGTTGCTTTCTCTGGAGGGTTAACAAACGCTTACCGAAATCTTTTGTTCATGCAACTTGTAATATCACTCCAAGACGTGCAAATGGTCAATTTCTCTTGAATACTTACTAGATTTTTTTGAGAAATCCACAGAAAATGAGAATTTTAAGCCTTTAAGGGGTACATCTCCTTAACCGGACGAAAATGGGTTAAGACCTCAATTTTTGAATACCCGTACAACTTACTAAAAATTTTCCCTATCAGTTTTGTGTCCGGTAAAAGAAGTTTTGTTTCTCTGCAGCATTCCCATTTAATGTTGTTGGTGTCCAAAAACAGACAACGTTTTTCGAAATTTTGATATTTAGCAGTCCATGGAGGGTTAACAAATGCTTATCTGAATATTTTATCCATGCAACTGGTAATGTGACTCTAAGACCTATCAACGACCATTTTCTCTTGAAACCCTATGAGACGCTTGTAAAGAAATTCAGGGAAAACATGATTTTTTAAGCTTTTGATGCGTATTGCTATTAACCATCCCAAAAGGGGTTAATGCTTGGTTTTTTGAATACCCTTATTACTAACAAACTTGGTCCTCGGTAAATTCCACTTCCAACAAAGTAGATTACGTTTATCTCTCGGGTATGCATTGTGTGCTGTGCGCATCTGAAAACAGCCTATTTCAACAAAATTACGATGCTTTGCAACCTGTAGAGGGTTAATAAATGATCACCGGAATATTTTGTCCATGCATCTTGTAGTGTCACACAAAGACCTGCGAATAGTCATTTTTTCCTGAAAACCTACAAGTTGCTTTTAGAGAAATCCACAGAAAATGGGAATTTTAAGCAGCTAAGGGGTATCTCTCTTTAACCAGTCCAAAATGGGTTAAGACTTCGACTTTTGAATACCCTTACCGCTATCAAAAATGTTTCCCCATCAATTTTGCGTCCGATAAAAGAAAGAACCTTTCTCGGTGGTACACCAAGTGGGTGCTGTTGGTGTCCAAAAACAGCCCATTTTATCACAACTTTTAGCAGCTCATGGAGGGTTAACAAATGCTCACCGCAGTATTTTGTCCATGCAGCTTCTGTTGTCACACCAAGGCCTGGGAGTGACAAATTTTTCTTGAAAATCTACAAGACTCGTTTAGAGAAATCCACGGAAAATACCAATTTTTGAGCTTTATGGGGGTATTGCTGTTTAACCAGTCCAAAACGGGTTAACGCTTGGTTTTTTGAACACCCTTATTACTGACAAAAATGATCCTCGGTGAATTCCACTCCCAATAAAGGAAGTTATGTGTGCCTGTGGAGGGTTACCATATGCATCGCCTGATATGTCGTGTGTTTCAAAGGGCGTGTCCACCCCGATTGCCTACATGGGGGCACGATGACGCTGTGTACTGGGGCGTACTGCACGTCGATGGTGCGCATGTCTTCAACCAATCTAACCCTGCCTGTGCTTGCTGCGGTGCAGAGTTCAGAGTTACGATGTTGGAGAGCTGACAGCTGCTCGTCGTTGCTCGGTGGTTCTCTCCGGATACTCCGGCTTCCTCCACCCGTAAAACTGTCACGGTCACGATTAGCCATTGTGCATAAGTATGTGACCTTAAACACCAATAAATAAATAAATAAATAATAAAGGGCGTGTCACAGACAGGTCTAGCAATGCCGAATGTATAAAAAAAAATCTACAAGACGTGTTTCGAGAAAGTAACGATAGACCCCAATTTTGGCAGTTTTTTGCCAATTCTGACAAAATAAGGGTTAAATCGAAAATTCCGCTTGGGTACATTTTTAGATTTTGTGCCCCTCTATGCGTGTGCAAAACTTCGCGAAAATCGGGTCGAAAATGGCTTCTGAATCGTACGGACAAAATGTGTGGAAAAAAAAAAATAATAATAATAATAATAATAATCCGTAGAAAAACAATAGTCTTTTCCAGAGGGAAAAGCCTAAATATTCCAGTAAGCATTTGTTAACCCTATGTAGGTTCTCAAACATCAAAATTTTGATAAAATGGGCTGTGTTTGCGTACCTGCAGCACCCAAAGTGAAGAGGAGAAATCAACATAAATGGAAGTAGAATTAACTAAGAATTATTTTTGTAAGTAATAAGTGTATTAAAAAAAACAAATCCAAACTCGTTTTGGTCTGGATAAACAATAATACCCATCAAAAACTTAAAATTCATTAGGCTTTTCCCTCTGGAAAAGACTATTGTTTTTCTATGGATTATTTTTTTTTTGGGGGGGGGGGGGGGGGGAGGGTTTGACGTGGGGGGGGGGGGGGGGGGGGTCCACACATTTTGTCCGTACGATTCAGAAGCTATTTTCGAACAGATTTTCACAAAATTTTGCACACGCATAGAGGGGCACAAAATCTAAAAATGTATCAAAAGCAGAATTTTCGATTTAACCATTATTTCGGCAGAGTTGGCAAAAAACCGCCAATTTTTTTTTCAAACATTTACCGTTGCTAGACCTGCCTGTGACACGACCTTTGATACACACGACATATTAGGCAATGCATATGGTAACCCTCCAGAGGCTGCCAAACATCAAAATTTTGATGAAATGGGCCGGTTTCAGGCCCCCACAGCATCCAAACGATACACGAGAGATAAACATACCTTCCTTTATTGGAGGTGGAATTCACAGAGGGTCATTTTTGTAAGTAGTAAGGGTGTTCCAAAAACCAAGCGTTAACCCGTTTTGGCCTGGTTAAACTGCAATACCCCTCAAAAGCTGAAAAATTCATGTTTTCTGTGAATTTTGTAGATTTTCAAGAAAAATTGGCCACGCGCAGGTCTTAATGTGACAATACAAGTTGCATGGACAAAATACTCCTGTGAGCATTTGTTAATCCTCCCTGGGCTGCTAAATGTCAAAATTGTGATAAAATGAGCTGTTTTTGGACGCCAACAGCACCCAATGGGTACGCCACAAAGAAAAGTGCCTTCTGTTATCCAGCGCAACGTTTATGAAGAAACATTTTTGTAAGTAGTAAGGGTATTCAAAAGTCGAAGTCTTAACCCATTTTGGGACGGCTAAAGAGAGTTACCCCTTAAAAGCTTAAAATTCACATTTTCTGTGGATTTATCTAAAAGCAACTTGTAGGTTTTCAAGAACAATTGTCTGTTCGCAGGTCTTTGTGTGACATTACAAGTTGGATGGACAAAGTATTCCGGTGAGCGTTTATTAACCCTCTACAAGGTGCCAACCATCGTAATTTTGTTGAAATGGGCTGTTTTCGGGCACGCACAGCACCCAATGTATACCCGAGAGATAAACATACTCTCCTTTGTTAGAAGTGGAATTAACCGAGGACCATTTTTGTAGGTAATAAGGGTATTCAAAAAACCAAGCGTTAACCCCTTTTGGGTTGTTAAGATCGATACCCATCAAAAGCTTAAAAAATTTATGTTATCCCTGGATTTCTTTACAAACATCCTTTAGGTTTTCAAGAAAAAATGTCCATTGATAGGTCTTGGAGGCACATTACCAGGTGCCTGGATAAAATATTCCAGTAAGCATTTGTTAACCCTTCATGTAGTGCTAAATGTCAAAATTTTGAAAAAAATAGTCTGTTTTTGGACACCAACAACATCAAATGGGAATGCCACAGAGAAACGTAACTTCTTTTACCGGATGCAAAATTGATAGAGAAAATCTTTGAAAGTGGTAAGGGTATTCAAAAATCGAGGTTTTCGCCCATTTTCGACTGATTAAGCAGATGTACCCCTTAAAATTCCTGTTTTCTGTGGATTTCTCCAAAAAATCTAGTAAGTTTTCAAGAAAAATTGACCATTTGCAGGTCTTGGAGTGACATTACAAGTTGAATGGACAAAACATTCCAGTAAGCGTTTGTTAACCCTCCAGAGTTTGCCAAGCGGAGACATTTTGAGAAAATGGACTGCTCTTGGGCACCCATAGCACCCAATGTGTACCTGCGAGATAAACATAACCTCCTTCACTGGAGGTGTAATTCAGCGAGGATCATTTTTGTAAGTAATGAAGGTATTCACAAAACCAAGCAATAACTCGTTTAGAGCTGGTTGAGAGCTACACCACTCAAAAGGTTAAAAATTCATGTTATCCGAGGATTTCTCTAAAAACATATCATAGATATTCAAGAAAAATTTGCCATTCTCAGATCTTAGTGTGACATTACAAGCTGCATGTACAAAATATTCCAGTAAGCACTTGTTAACCCTTTACAAGCTGCCAGACATCAATAATTTGGATACATGTGAGATAAAATGGACGATTTTCAAATAGCCACAGCACTAAGTGGGTATGTGTCAAACAAACATAACTCGTTTTGTCGATCATTAAATATCAGACGACGATATTGATATTAACCCTGTCCACCATTAATGATGGTTTCTACCTCAACATTTTTTTATCAAACTGAGTCATTTGAGACAACTATACTCACCTTTCTCATAATATCAATAACGGAACTTCAGTGAGACAGTTAAAAACAATTCATGAGACACTGTGGGGGTCGTGAAAATCATGGAATCTCATCTTGAAAAGCCATGATTCTCCAGAATCATAAAGTCTAGTTTTTAGGCTTTCCCAAACCAAGTTTGGGAAAGACTCTTGTTATTCTTCTTTTTCAAAATTTTTCTTCTCAATTTTTTGTGAGATAAAATGGACGATTTTCAAATAGCCACAACACTCAGTGGGTATGTGTCAAACAAACATAACTCGTTTTGTCGATCATTAAATATCAGACGACGATATTGATATTAACCCTGTCCACCATTAATGATGGTTTCTACCTCAACATTTTTTTTTATCAAACTGAGTCATTTGAGACAACTATACTCACCTTTCTCATAATATCAATAACGGAACTTCAGTGAGACAGTTAAAAACAATTCATGAGACACTGTGGGGTCATGAAAAATCATGGAATCATCTCATCTTGAAAAGCCATGATTCTTCACAATCATAACGTCTAGTTTTTAGGCTTTCCCAAACCGAGTTTGGGAAAGACTCTAGTTATTCTTCTTTTCAAAATTTTTCTTCTCTATTTTTTTATTTCTATTTTTTTAATTTTTTCTTTTGTTATTTTTCTTTTTCAACATTTCTCTTCTGTATTTTTTTTAATTTTTTTAAAATTATTTAGGCTTTCCCAAACTAGAAAAGCCATGAGTCTCCAGAATCATAATGTGTAGTTTTATTAACCTTTCCCAAACCCAGTTTGGGAAAGACTCTTGTTATTCTTCTTTTTCAAAATTTTTCTTCTCAATTTTTTTTTCTCCGCCGTGAATTTTGTCTGTTGTACTGCTCAAAAACAAGCAGTACGATTTTGACCAAATTTGGCATACTTATGTAATGTCATAATATCTAGTGAAATGCGATACCGTCATGTCTGTGAAAACGCGTATTTTCAAAATTTTCTGCCAAAACCGTCAAAATTTCACAATTTTTCAAATATCTCAAAATAGTTTACAGTTATTTAGCTAAAATTTTTCACACATTTAGAGCATAAAATGATACATCACAATCACCACTCAAATCTTTCAACATTAACCCCCTTTGGCCCAAAATTACATGAATATAGATTTTTTCTTCAAAATTGACCAACTTCAAAGGCAAATTTCTCTAATTACAAGTTTGTTGTAACAATTATTTTAGTATGGATAGATGCAACATTGATTGTAGAAGAACGTTACTGTTTATTTTTTAATCTCAGATTTAACCCTCACGCACAATGAGGGCGAGGATAAGAGTACCGTTTGAAAATGCCAAAATTATCCAACTTTGGTTGTTTTTCCTATCATTTTGGAAAGGGTTAACTTCAAACATTTTTCATGTACCTATTCACAATTGACTACAGAGCATATCTGCTGTTGTAAGTTTGGATGTAAAGTTTAACTCTATCCCATTCTAGTTGCATAAAAGTAGGTACCGCCCAAAAAAACTTCAATTTTTTCAGAATTTGGTAAGTTTAGGTGACAATTTACTCATTTAAATTGATTGAGCTCTGAATGTTTTTCATAGCTGCATGCAGCAGTCAAAGTATGACAAATTTTGTTCTATATGTTATTATTAAAAGTTTAACCCTTGGCAGATTTGAGACTTCCCACAAGGAATAATTGTTATTTTCGCCAAAATTTACATGCAACTTCTCAGCACTGCAGGATAGGGCATTCATCCAAGTACAATTTTGCTGTAATATGTTTTATTCCAAGTTTTAACCCTCACCCAGTTGTTGTGCCTTGATTTGGAGTAGCCTCAACTTGTACATGTTCATTCAAATACCAAGATTCAAGATTCCTCCATGTCTCTTATCAGACACTCAGTCTGTTATTGATGTTCACACATTTCGAGTATAATATAATACACTAAAATCACCACACAAATATTTTAAAATTAACCCCTAGTGGTCACAAATGATATGAATATAGCATTTTATCTTCGAGATTCACTAGCTTCAAGCGCTAATTTCTCTAATTGCAATGTTGTTGTAACAATTATTTTTGTATGCATAGATGCAACAGTGCTTGCAGAAGAAAGTTACTGTTTAGTTTTTAATCTTATCTTTAACCCTCAAACCCAATGAGGGTAAGAGTTCCATTCAAAAATGCTAAAATTAGCTAACTTCGGTTACATTTTCCTGTCATTTTGGAAAGGGTTAATTTTTAAATACTTTGTTTTGCTATAGGTAGAGATGCTTAATGAACAAATCCGCTGCTGTAAGTTATGCTTTGGGGCTTAACCCAACATATGCTTTGGCCAATTAAAGAATAGTATTGTCCGAAAAAATTGATTTTCAGTGAATTTTGCAAACATCTGTACTCATTTCCTCTAATTCCAAGGTTGTTGTAGCAGTCATTTTGGTATGGATATATGTAACAATGATTACAGAAGAAAGTTACTGTTTACTTTTTAATCTCAAGATTTAACCCCCAAGCACAATGAGGGTGAGAATAAGAGTACCATTAAAGAAAGCCAAAAAATAGCCAACTTTAGAAACTTTTTGTCTATAATTTTGGAAATGGATAATTTGAAACACTTTACTTTGCTATATGTAATCTGCATTTTCACATTGGAAAGTTGGGAAAGCCTGTAATTTGTCCAACAAATTACAATTCTCTAGTTTTTGGGTTTTTTTTCTGCCTTGAATTTTGTCTGTTGCACTGTTCAAAAACAAGCTGTACAATGTTGACCAAATTTGGCATACTTATGTAATGTCATAAAATCTAGTGAAATGCGATATCATCATGTCTGTGAAAATGCGTATTTTCAAAATATTCTGCCAAAACCGTCAAAATTTCACCATTTTTCAAATGTCTCAAAATTGTTTACAGCTATTTAGGTCAAATTTTCCACACATTTAGAGCCTAATATGATACACCACAATCACCACTCAAATCTTTCAACATTAACCCACATTGGACAAAAATTACATGAATATAGATTTTTTCTTCAAATTTGACCAACTTCAAGGGCAAATGTCTCCAATTACAAGGTTGTTGTAACAATTATTTTGGTATGGATAGATGCGACAATGATTGTGGAAGAAAGTTACTGTTTACTTTTTAATCTCAGATTTAACCCACAAGCACAATGAGGGCGAGAATAAGAGTACCATTTGAAAATGCGAAAATTATCCAACTTTGGTTGCTTTTTCTATCATTTTGGAAAGGGTTAATTTCAAACACTTTTCATGTACGTATTCACAGTTGCCTACAGAGCAAATAAGCTGTGTAAGTTTGGTTGTAAAGTTTAACCCTATCCCATTCTGGTTGCATAAAAGTGGGTACTGTCAAAAAAAAACTCAATTTTTTTCAGAATTTGGTACGTTTAGGTGACAATTCACTTCATTTTTAATTGATTGAGCTCTGAATGTTTTCTATAGCTGCATGCAGCAGACAAAGTATGACAAACTTTGTTCTATATGTTATTATTAAAGGTTTAACCCTTGGCAGATTTGAGACTCCCATAAGGGTACTGTCGGAATAATTGTTATTGTCGCCAAAAGTTACCTGCAATTTCTCAGCACTGGAGCCATATTTTCTCAAAACGTTTACCATGAGAAGATAGCGCATTTATCCAAGAACAATTTTTCTGTTATATGTTTTATTCCAAGTTTTAACCCTCACCCAGTTGTCGTGCCTTGACTTGGAGCACCCTCAACTTGTACATGTTCATTCAAATACCAAGATTCAAGATTCCTCCATGTTTCTTATCAGACACTCAGTCTGTTATTGATGTTCACACATTTAGAGCATAATATGATACACTAAAATCACCACACAAATATTTTAAAATTAACCTCTATTGGCCACAAATGTTATGAATATAGCATTTTTGAGATTGACTTCAAGCGCTAATTTCTCTAATTGTAATGCTGTTGTAACAATTATTTTTGTATGCATAGTTGCAACAATGCTTGCAGAAGAAAGTTACTTTTTAGTTTTTAATCTTGCTTTTAACCCTCAAGCATAATGTGGGTAAGAGTTCCCTTCAAAAATGCTAAAATTATTTAACTTCCGTTGACATTTTTCTCTGTCATTTTGGGTAGGGTTAATTTTAAACACTTTGTTTTGCTATAGATAGATATGCTTATCCTCTGCTTGAAGTTATGATTTGTGGCTTAACCCACTTAAAGAATAGTATTGTCTGACAAAAATTGATTCTCAGTCAATTTTGCAAACATCTGTACTCATTTCCTCTAATTGCAAGGTTGTTTTAGCAATTATTTTGGTATGGATAGATGTAACAATGATTGCAGTAGAAAGTTACCGTTTACTTTTTAATCTCATGAATTAACCTCCAAGCACAATGAGGGTGAGAATAAGAGTACCATTATAGAATGCCAAAAATAGCCAACTTTAGATGCTTTTTGTCTATCATTTTGGGAATGGATAATTTCAAACACTTTGCTTTGCTATATGTAATCTGCATTGTCACATTGGAAAGTTGGGAAAGCCTGTAATTTGTCCCAACAAACTACAATTCTTTAGTTAGGCTTTGTTATTCTAAAGTTTCAAAAAAACTTTCCTTGTTATTTTTTTTTTTTTTTTTTTGATTCCCCCCTAATTTTTTCTGTGGCATAGCCCGAAAACTACCTGAACGATTTCAACTAAATTTGGCACACTTATGTAGCACCATGGGAACTCGCAAAATCCCATTTGCCATGTCTGTGTAAATGCATATTTTCAAAATATTCTGCCAAAACCGTCAAAATTTCACCATTTTTCAAATGTCTCAAAATTGTTTTAAGTTATTTTGCTCAAATTTTCCACACATTTACAGCATAATATAATACACCAGGAACACCACTCAAATCTTTCGACTTTAACACCCACTGGCCAAAAATGACATGAATATAGATTTTTTCTTCAAAATTGACCAACTTCAAGAGAAAATTTCTCTAATTACAAGGTTGTTGTAACAATTATTTTGGTATGGATAGATGCAACAATGATTGTGGAAGTAAGTTACTGTTTACTTTTTAATCTCAGATTTAATCCTCAAGCACAATGAGGGCGAGAATAAGAGTATCATTTGAAAATCCGAAAATTAGCCAACTTTGGTTGCTTTTTCTACTATTTTGGAAAGGGTTAATTTCAAATAATTTTGATGTGCATATTCACAATTGTCTACCAAGGATATTTGCTGTTGTAAATTTGGTTGTAAAGTTTAACCCCATCCCATTCTGGTTGCATAAAAGTAGGTACCGTTCAAAAAAGCTCAAATGTTTTCAGAATTTGGTAAGTTTAGGTGACCATTTACTCAATTTAAATTAATTGAGCTCTGAATGTTTTCAATAGTTGCATGCAGCAGTCAAAGTATGACAAATTTTGTTCTATATGTTATTATTAAAAGTTTAACCCTTGGCAGATTTGAGACTTCCCATAAGGGTACTGTCGGAATAATTGTTATTTTCGCCAAAATTTACATGCAATTTCTCAGCACTGGAACCATATTTTCTCAATACGTTTTCCATGAGAAGATAGGACATTCACCCAAGAACAATTTTGCTGTTATATGTTTTATTCCAAGTTTTAACCCTCACCCAGTTGTCGTGCCTTGACTTGGAGTACCCTCAACTTGTACATGTTCATTCAAATACCAAGATTCAAGATTCCGCCCTGTCTCTCATCAGACACTCAGTTTGTGATTGATGTTCACACATTTAGAGCATAATATGATACACTAAAATCACCACACAGATATTTTAAAATTAACCCCTATTGGCCACAAATGATAGGAATAGAGCATTTTATCTTCGAGATTCACTAGCTTCAAGCGCTAATTTCTCTAATTGCAATGTTGTTGTAACAATTATTTTTGTATGCATAGATGCAACAGTGCTTGCAGAAGAAAGTTACTGTTTAGTTATTAATCTCGACTTTAACCCTCAAGCAATTCCCCCTAATTTTGTCTGTGGCATTGCTCGAAAACTAGCTGAACGATTTCAACCAAATTTGGCACACTTATGTAGCACCATGGGAACTCGCAAATTCCCATTTGCCATGTCTGTGAAAACGCGTATTTTCAAAATATTCTGCCAAAACTTTCAAAATTTTAACATTTTTTGAAAGTCTCAAAGCTGTTTACAGTTATTTAGCTTTAAAACACTGAAATTTTTCAAATCTTTAGTGGATTTAAAAATCCATCATTTTGTCTACTAATATTCTTGACACTATCAAGTAAAACTAAACTGATAAGAAATTTTAGGCGTGGCCCCCAAAGGTTTGGGGCCAGGGGCCTTAAGGTACTTTTTGAAATAAATGTTAATTTAATGCTAATATAATAAAATTAGCTTCATTTAATTATAAAATTACCTCGAGCAGCTCAGAACGATTTAGCATAATGAATTTCAGGAGTTAGGCACAAAGAGCTTAAGAGCTAGGCCCTTCTAAAGAGCTCATTCTGCAAAATACCTTGAAAAATCAACTTTTTCTGAAAATTCTCAAATATCAAATATCAAAACTAGCACACAATTTTTTCAATGTTAACCTACATCGGCCACAACCGATGTCAATGCAGTGATTTTTTGGTAAAATTGAATGCTTTTCAAACACTATTTTCCATTAATGTGGGCATGATGTGACGAAATGTTGGGTATGGATAGATGCAGTAGCGATAGTGGAACAACGTTACCAATAACGTGTTTCTGCGATATTTAACCCTCTAGCCTTCTGATAACTAGAATAAGAGCACTGTTTGAAAATACCCAAATTTGTTTATTTTATTCGTTATTTTGTGACAAGTTGGTGAGGGTTAACCTGAAACACTTTGCTCCACGGTTTGCAGTAATGCCTTCTGAACATATCTCCTGTTGTACATTTTGCAGTTGGGCTTAACCCTAGAACTGCTTTGGCTGCTTAATTAATGGTACTATCATTCTGCAAATTCACATAGAACAAAATCAGCTTTTTTTCAAAATTCTCAAAATAGTTTCAATGTTGTTGAACTCAAATGCTCCATAACTTTAGGCAAAATATGATACACCAAAATTACCACACCAAGATGTAAATGTTTACCCCCCCATCGGCCACAAATGTCTACAATGCCGTGATTTTTGTGTAAAACTGAGTGCCAAACAAATACCATTTTCCGTTAGATATGGACATATGGAGTAGTGATAGTGGAAGAAAGCTGTCATTATCGTTTCGTCTGAGTGATTTAACCCACTAACATTCTGATTACTAGAATAAGAGCACTGTTTGAAAATACCGAAATTTGTGTATTTTAATCACCATTGCTTTGTCAGTGTGGTGAGGGTTAACTTGAAATACTTTGCTTCACTGTTTGCAGAAGTGCCTACTGAACAAATCTCCTGTTGTACGTTTTGCAGTTGGGCTTACTCTTACAACAGCTTTCGCTGCTTAATTTATGGTGCTACCAGGAAAACTTTGATTTTCATTTCAGTATGATATTATTCATGCAATGAAGTTGAAATTGATATCTCCCTTGCTTTGGTGGATTTTATGGTCTTCATTTCTGTAACTAAAAGTTCCCTCCATTGAAATGCCAGACAGGCTTTTTTATTTGAAAATTTTATTTTTGTAGAAGTGTTTGTTTCTCTTTAACGCAATGCTGTTATGGCTAATAATGGAAGAGTTCCTTTATTGTTGTTTAAGGTCACTTTACTGCTACATGGAAGAGTACAGTCACAAAACTGAAAACGTTTCAAATTTCTGTATGCCTTTACCCCAGAAAGAAAGGAAATAACAGGCAAATGTTTGCAGTGAAACAAAATGTTCTGTTGAACATTAGATTTCAAAATTAACCTCTTTACACGTGGCAGCATGTAATAATTGCAACAGACACTGGGAAGAATTCAAAATAACTATTACCAGTAAAAATGAGTTTGTCTACTTTTTCACGTTAAAAAGTTGGGAAAGCCCGTAATTTGGTCAACAAATCTCGTTTAAAGTCTTCAATGCAGTGATTTTTGTGTAAAAATCCTCTTTTGAATATGCCGAATGGACTATATGCTGGGCTGACACCAACATCCGAACTGTGGGTGTATATCGACCACCTTACTCCAAAAATCATCTTATCTTGACCAGTGTTTTCTTTGAAGAATTTTCTGTGTACCTAGAATCCATTGTTATGTGTTCTGAAAAACTCCTTATCATCGGTGATTTTAATATACATATGGATGACAACAATGACAGTGATGCTAACAAGTTTATGAACCTCTTAGAAACATTTGGTTTACAACTAAATGTTACTGGGCCTACTCATACCTCTGGACACACTCTTGACCTTATCATCACAAAATGTAATAATGACTTTCAGCTTTCTGAGCCATTAATCCCATTCAGATTATCTGACCATTCATTTGTTGAGTGCGCACTAGGTGTTCGAAAACCATCACTGACACGTAAGGAAGTAACACTCCGAAAATTCAATCAAATTGACATTAACAAGCTAAAATGTGAGATCGAAAAATCAGATTTGTGTAATTTTCAGTGTGCTAACCTGGATGATCTGGCAAAATCATACAACAACGCATTATCTTGTCTACTGGATCAGCATGCCCCTCTGAAAACAAAAACATTGATTATTCGCCCAAATATACCCTGGTTTACCAATGAACTGAGAACACAAAAAGTTAATCGCATATAATACTATTCGTTATCAGTTCTCCAACAAACTAAAAGATGCCAGAAAATCTTATTACACAACATGTGTTGAAGCTTGTAATGGTGACAGCAAAAAACTGTTTAAAGGTGTTAAAAATCTGTGTACAGAAAAACAAACCGTGTAATTTCCACCACACGATGATCCATCAAAGCTAGCTGATCAATTTGGCGAATTCTTCATCAAAAAAATAAAAGTAATTCAGGAAAAATTTCAGAACATAAATATAGACAACACTGACATCAAACAGAAACCATCAGAAAAAGAGCTTTCAACTTTTCGACCATTAGAAATCCACGAGGTAACCAAATTAATAAAAGAATCCTCAAATGCCTCATGTCAACTTGACCCAATGTCAACATTTATTGTCAAATCATGTGTAGACTCTTTTGCTCCTGTAATCACAAAAATGATCAACATGTCTCTGTTAGAAGGATATGTGCCTGATGCGTGGAAAATAGCAATTGTTAATCCTCTTCTGGAGAAACAAGGTGCGGAACTGACTAGATTTTAGAAACACCAGTGTGTACTCACAAAGTAAACCCTTACGATTCATCATTAATGTACAGAAAAATCGGTTTAAATAATTAATATGACTGATAGTTTCATGTGTACACAAAACCGCCTTCTTTTTCACATTAATAAGTTGGGACAGCCAGTAATTTGGTCAACAAATTACAATTTTCTAGTTTTTTTTTTTTTTTTCGCCGTGTATTTTGTCTGTTGCACTGTTCAAAAACAAGCTGTACGATTTTGACCAAATTTGGCAAACTTATGTAATGTCATAAAACCTAGTGTAATACGGTATCGTCATGTCTGTGAAAACGCGTATTTTCAAAATATTCTGCCAAAACTTTCAAAATTTTAACATATTTCGAAATTCAACATTAACCCCCATTGGCCAAAAATGACATGAATATAGATTTATTCTTCAAAATTGACCAACTTCAAGGGCAAATGTCTCTAATTACAAGGTTGTTGTAACAATTATTTTAGTATAGATAGATGCAACAATGATTGTGGATGAAAGTTACTGTTTAGTTTTTAATCTCAGATTTAACCCTCAAGCACAATGAGGGCGAGAATAAAAGTACCGTTTGAAAATGCGAAATTTAGCCAACTTTGGTTGCTTTTTCTATCATTTTGGAAAGGGTTAATTTCAAACACTTTTCATGTACGTATTCACCATTGACTACCGAGCATATTTGCTGTTGTAAGTTTAGTTGTAAAATTTAACCCTATCCCATTCTGGTTGCATAAAAGTAGGTACCGTCAGAATTTGGTCAGTTTAGGTGACGATTTACTCCATTTTTAATTGATTGACCTCTGAATGTTTTCTATAGCTGCATGCAGCAGTCAATGTATGACAACTTTTGTTCTATATGTTATAAAAAGTTTAACCCCTGGCAGATTTGAGACTTCCCATAAGGATACTGTCGGAATAATTGTTATTTTCGCTAAAAAATTTACATGCAGTTTCTGAGCACTGGAGCCATATTTTCTCAAAACGTTTCCCATGAGAAGATAGAGCATTCATCCAAGAACAATTTTGCTGTTATATGTTTTATTCCAAGTTTTACTCCTCACCCAGTTGTCAGGCCTTGAATTGGAGTACCCTCAACGTGTACATGTTCATTCAAATACCAAGATTCAAGATTCCTCCATGTCTCTTATCAGTCTGTGATTGATGTTCACACATTTAGAGCATAATGTGGTACACTAAAATCACCACACAAATATTTTAAAATTAACCCCTATTGGCCACAAATGTTATGAATATAGCACTTTATTTTCGAGATTGACTAACTTCAAGCGCTAATTTCTCCAATTGTAATATTGTTGTAACAATTATTTTTGTATGCATAGATGCAACAATGCTTGCAGAAGAAAGTTACTGTTTAGTTTTTAACCCTCAAGCGCAATGAGGGTAGGAGTTCCATTCGAAAATGCAAAAATTTTCTAACATCGGTTACATTTTCCTGTCATTTTGGAAAGGGTTAATTTTAATCACTTTTTTTGCTATAGGTAGAGATGCTGAATGAACAAATCCGCTGCTGTAAGTTATGCTTTGGGGCTTAACCCAACATATACTTTGGCCACGAAAAGAATAGTATGGTCCGACAAAAATTGATTTTCAGTGAATTTTGCAAACATCTGTACTCATTTCCTCTAATTACAAGGTTGTTGTAGCAATTATTTTGGTGTGGATAGATGTAAAAATGATTGCAGAAGAAAGTTACTGTTTACTTTTTAATCTCAAGATTTAACCCCCAAGCACAATGAGGGTGAGAATAAGAGTACCGTTACAGAATGCCAAAAATAGCCAACTTCGGATGCTTTTTGTCTATCATTTTGGAAATGGATAATTTCAAACACTTTGCTTTGCTATATGTCGTCTGCATTTTCACATTGGAAAGTTGGGAAAGCCCGCAATTTGTCCAACAAATTACAATTCTCTGGTTTTATTTTATTTTTTTAAGTTTTCTCTCGAGAAATAAAGCCAGATTTTCAATAAAGGAAAATGAGATCAATTTACGGTGCTTATTTACTACTTCACTGACCATAAACACTGGAAACATACTCAGTAGTAGTGTATGCACGATTGGGGCATGGTTTGGGGGGGGATCTCATCGGGGGATCTCATGTGACGTCATAGTCACGTGACTTAGTGGCGACATGTTGTGTTGTCATGGTAACTCGCGTGAGCGGCCATGTTGTGACGTCATCCCCATAGTGATACGTGGTGTTAGTGCGCCTGCGCTCCAGTAGCGTAGAAGAGCCTATTGAATGGAACAGCTTTACTTATTATTACTATTATATTTAGCTTTTCTGGTCTATTCTTGTTAGTTCTGACCCTATTCCAAGTAGTCTTGATGTTGTCTAGATCATTTATATAAATTATAACTAACCAATCAGATTGCTTGATTTCCCATAATCTGTATGCAGAGTTATCTCCCCTTATTACAACGAAGTCGTATCCGATTCTCATCTCTTCTATATCCAATGGCCATATTCCCAGGCACCCCAATTTCGGCACCCCTTTTCGGAAAACATATGGCCTTCGGCACCCCTTTTTTCTGAAATGAGCTGTCGAGTAATTGCTCGATCAAGTGACTAGACATATTGTTCGATGGGATTCGAGCCATTCGAGCAGTATGTTGAGTCACTCGATCGAGCAGTTACTCAATAGCTCATTTGACAAAAAAGGCGCCCCAATTTCAGAACCCCTTTTTGGAAAACATATGGCCTTCGGCACCCCTTTTTCTGAAATGTTTGGCAGTATTGTATTTATGACTTTAACCATAGAATAAAATGGATGAAAAATAATTATTGATTGTCAGTTTTCTTTACCGCCATAATGGAAGAATATGAAGCCTTACCAGTTGTTGCAAATCGACCAAGCGTACAGTGTCAGTCGACCAAGCGTATGGTGCCAGTCAACCAAGCGCACAGTACCAGTCGACCAAGCCTGGTGGCGTAGCCTGGGAGGGGGGTCTGAAGGGCCCCCCCCCCCAAAAAAAAATTTCAGCCATGCCCCCCCCCCCCCCCCATGTTAACCCATATGGGGAACATCAGGCAAGAAATTTTAATATCTAGATATTTATACTTTTAAGATGTATAAGGGAGTGCGTAATAGCAAATTTATATGTGAATTCCGACGTACCTCAATTAAATTATGACACAAACGGACTCAGAGTCAGGGAAATTGCTTTTTTTGTCTCAAATTTCAAATTTTTCTCGGACCCCTCCGGATCGGATGATGATGCGCATTATATTCTAGGCTACTTGCCTCATAAGTCTCATATTTTAGACAATAACCTCAAATACGTGCACTGAAGCTCATATGAAAATAAGCTCATAATGCCTGTCCGGGCAAAAAACAAACTCGTAACTCCCGTGTTATAGCGCGGACGGACGGATATGCCCAGAATCGTGCACACATTCCATGTTGAGGACTGAATGAGCTAAACTACTGAATTAAACACATGAGCTTCCGAAGCGAATCTTCGTATTGATCGACAATGACTGGTTGCAAAGTAAACAGAACACAGCGCTGATACGTCGCTGTATTCTGTCACTCTCCCATTTTGGCTAATTGAAATTTTTTCGTTATAACACAATAATATCTCGTAATAACACAATAATTATCCCGTAATAACTTATTGATATCTCATTATAACGCAATACTGTCCCATTATAACGAAATAATATCTCGTTATAGGCCCAAATGCAATAATATCTCGCTGTAACTGCTTATAATGAAATAATACATTGTTATAATGAAATAATATCTCATTAAAATGAAATAATACCTCGTTATAGTGCAATAAAATGTCGTTATAATGCAATAATATCTCGTTATATTGCAATAAGATCTCGTTATGATGATAAAATCTCGTTATAATGCAATAAGATCTCGTTATAATGCAATAAGATCTCGCTATAATGCAATAATATCACGTTATAATGCAATAATATCACGTTCGCCTCAGGGTGTATGAGTTCCCAAACCCGTGTAAATTCCCATACACCATGGAAAACACAAGGATAACGGATTTATTTCCAAGAATTTTGGTGTACTTAATTCTTCAACCTACATTGTGAGCAAAAACTGACAGAAAATTTGTACTTTGTCAGTTTCTTAATGAATAAAACCAGACAAATATGGATGTAATTGGAACTGGCTCAATGGGCCAGTTCCAATGACATCCATACCTGTAATATTTTATTTCACATAAAATCTCGTTATAATGAAATAATATCTCGTTATAATTCAATAATATATCGTTATAATGAAACAATATCTAGTTATAATGCAATAATATCTCGTTATAATGAAATAATACCTCGTTGTAATGCGATAATATCTCGTTATAATGAAATAGTACCTCGTTGTAATGCAATAATATCTCGTTATAATGAAGTAATATTTCGTTATAATGCAATAATATCTCGTTATAATGCGATAATATCTCGTTATAATGCAATAATATCTCGTAATAACGCAATAAGATCTCGTAATAACGCAATAATAGGCCTATCCCCTTGTATCCTAATGTAATAATAATAAAGATCTCATAATAATGCAAAAAGATCTCGTAATATTGCAATAATATCTCGTTATATCGAAATAAAATATTGTGATGACGTGATACTCAGGCCTATCTCCGTATATTGCAATTCTATCGCGTAAAATTTTAGCCAACGCAAAATAGGCCTAATGTTACCCAAAAATATGTTCAGCTGTGCACTAATTGGCTTCCGTAGAAATGATCATGAGGAATGAGGAACAAATCATTTCTTAAAGACATTGCTACACCCTAACCCCTCTCTGTCCCATCTCTCCTTAGCTTTGGGCTTTTGGAACCCATGTGGATCAATTGTTGTCAAATCAATTTTGTCAGAGAGCCACATAGTAATCGGATATATATCCGATTTCTGTGGTGGGTCATGTTTTCAGGGAGGCAAGCAGTCTCTAATGCGGTAATAAAAATAAAAATGATATCTCCACTGGCTCAGAACCGGCAGTGGCCCATTCTGGGGATCGGGGAGGTGGTGGGGTTGTGAAAATAAGGGCAAAACTGCCAGCGAAACTATTGGTCAGTCACAATGACAATGCTGTAGCTCTACCTGTTGAAAATAGAGACTTATGGTATTTGTGCATTCAACTTAGAATAGACTCCAGATCCTTTTGCAGAAGTGAAAATCAAGGGGAAATCAAACGTGTTTTTTTTCTGTCAGGTTCCGCTCAATAGCTTCACGCTGTTTGCACAAGGGTAAAATTGTGAACCAAGGGCACATGTTGAAACTAATTCCATGTAAATGGGAGAGGTAGGCCTATATTTAGTATCAGATATATGATTACATAAGGCTGTTTGTTGAACAGCAGAATTTGAAGTTTTAACGACAGAGTTCGCGAGTCTGATGGCGCCAATGGTGGCGTGATGCAAGGGGGTAAATTACCAAAGGAATTGTGGGAAATGGATAGCTTTGAAAAATTGACTGTTTTTAAAATGTCCTTTTTGCACAGAGTTGTTACCAGGCATGAAACTGAAAGATGAGAAGGAAAATGTGATTTTTCTCACATTTCAGTAACAGGGGATGATATGCGTCAGGTGTAGGTAAGTAGGGATAGTGGGAAAGTTATGCTTTTGAGGCTACTTGATGACTGAAAATGACATTGACAGGTTTCGGCAAGTTTTCATGCAAATTGCAATGATGCAGTTTTCCAAGTTGAACCCTCCATTGGCAGTGAATTATTCATGCACATTCAGATTGTTTATTTCTACTTTGTCAGAGAATGTTGTATGTTTTTAGTGGATTTAGAAAATGTAAAACATGTCTTGGGTTAGATAAGTATGTTAAAGAATAATATTTGCATTTGAAGAGAATATTTATTTTGGAAATGGCAAATGACTGATGGTTTGTTTATCAAGTGAACTGAAAATAATTTCCTCCAGTCGTTAGACACATCATCATGAAATAGGTTACAATACACCGTTTTCTTATTGGCAACAGTACAAATCTTGCCCCTACCCTGACCTCATCGAGCCAATTTGGGCAAAAACAACCCCATAATATCCATTTAGTTTATCATCTCTTGAAAAAAATATACTGAAAAAAATAGAGGTCGCTGTGTGACTTTTGCCTTTAAATTTGGTGATTCCTGTACTCCCGCCCAGTTTGGCACTGAATAAAATAGACATACTTTTACCTACTACCCGCACCCAATTTTTATCTTCTCACACTATACTCCCGCCCAGGTTGGCACTGAATAAAATAGACATACTTTTACCTACTACCCGCACCCAATTTTTATCTTCTCACACTATACTCCCGCCCAGGTTGGCACTGAATAAAATAGACATACTTTTACCTACTACCCGCACCCAATTTTTATCTTCTCTCACACTATACTCCCGCCCAGGTTGGCACTGAATAAAATAGACATACTTTTACCTACTACCCGCACCCAATTTTTATCTTCTCTCACACTGTACTCCCGCCCAGTTAGGCACTGAATAAAATAGACATACTTTTACCACCTACTACCCGCACCCAATTTTTATCTTCACTCACACTTTTCAGAAAACAGTTATCAATATTTATAACTTTTTTCAAAACATTCACTTTAACATTTTATTCACACTCACAACCTTAGACTTAGTTCATTCACTTTAACATTTTATTCACACTCACAACCTTAGACTTAGTTCATTCACTTTAACATTTTATTCACACTCACAACCTTAGACTTAGTTCATTTTCCACCAATTGGATAAATCAGGGAACATTTATCCTCCTAGAGGTTCTGTTTTCACCAAAACAGTGTATTTATAACCTATACTTTTGACAAAGTTGATAAAAATATCTAATTAATTTATGGGATCAAATTAAACTTAAAGAAAAAATACTGTCTAATCTATTAAATTTTTTTTTTCAAATTTCAATACTCTATTTTTTCTGATCTATCAACATTACAATACAACTAACCCACTGTGTTAGAGAGAAAAAGAATTGTGTCATTTTTTATATTTTTTCCTTTAAAATGATTCCAAACAACAAATTTAATGATTTTTCTCTCCTTAAACTGTCACCATCTCCCATTAATATACCAGCAGAGTAGCTACCGGTATATATATAGACTACCAAAGTCAAAAATTTATTCTTACAGAAATGACAACCAAAAACATTAACCCTTCGATTCCTACCCCCCTCCCCCCCCTCCCAAAAAAAAAACAAAAAAAAAACTGCCAAATTTTCAAATTAAATTGATCAAGGCCGATGAAACTTTGGTGGGTGGGGATAAAAAAAAAAAAAAAATTTCCCAAATAAATCCACAATTGAGTTTTGAGTCCCTCAATTCTGTGGAATATCACAGCTCTTCTTCATTTTCACCCACGTTCTCAAGTATCAAACCAGCATAGTACATTTATCTACATTCCACTCTATCTCCACTTGTCTGACATTTACATTCCCAAGTATCAAGCCGGCATAGTACATTTAAATAGCTACATGCACATTCCACTCTTTCTCCATTTGTCTGACATTTACATTCCCAAGTATCAAACTGGCATAGTACATTTATCTACATACACATTTCACTCTATCTCCATTTGTCTGACATTTACATTCCCAAGTATCAAACCGGCATAGTACATTTATCTACATACACATTCTACTCTATCTTCACTTGTCTGACATTTACATTCCCAAGTATCAAACCGGCATAGTACATTTATCTACATACACATGCCACTCTATCTCCACTTGTCTGACATTTACATTCCCAAGTATCAAACCAGCATAGTACATTTAAATAGCTACATGCCCATTCCACTCTTTCTCCATTTGTTTGACATTTAAAAAAAAAAGAAGAAAAGTTGCTGAACCTGGTTGGGATGAGCATAGTGCGATCAATCCAACCAGATCCAACAACTTGTTTTAACTGAAATCTTCTCAACACAATAGCCTTATGTACTGCTAGATATCTCTTTGTTGGTTTATAACAAAGGATAACATATTATCTTCTCCATGAACAGGATGAAAATTGTTATTGTAGTGGCGGTAGTACCAGGTAAGAAAAATATCGACAGTGATTCCTGTACTCCCGTCCAGTTCTGCACTGAATAAAATAGACATACTTTTACCTACCCCCACCCACTTTGTATCTTCTCTCACACTTTTCAGAAGACAGTTATTACCAATATTTTATAATTTTTTCAAAACATTCTATTCACACTTACAAGCTCAGTTCTTTTTCCTCCAATTGAATAAATCAGGGAAAATTTATCCTCCATGAAAAGTTGGGGTGCAAACTGCAAGATGCGCTGTTTGCACGAAAACAGTGTATTGTAACTAGGGCTGTCACGATTAATCCATTAATCGATTATTGATCGGTCACGGCGAAATCGGTTGTATTTTTCGTTGTCGAATAATCGGTAAATTGTATCCCGTTTTAGACGTTTAAGAATTAAAAGAAAATTTGATGAAAAAACTATTGTTTCCAAAGGTAAAGAGTTAAGAACATTGATGTTAAACCCCAAGAAACTGTTGGAAGCATTTGTCTTTCAGGTACATTCATCAAAGGTTTGGTGTTCTGAACTTTTGAACCGTCAGTGTAATAATCAAGACTGGTCGGCAGTTGCGAAGTTCGCAACTGCCGACCGGTCTTGATTATTACACTGACGGTTCAAAAGTTCAGAACATCGAAGCTTTGAATGTACCTAAAAGATGATCGTCTTCGTTGTTTACTTGAGGTAGGTCAACTGACTTGAACTTCATTTTTATCGACATCAAAGAGAGGGAGAGGGAAGGTCATCTAGGTACGATTAATCGATTATCATCGATTATTTGCGACGATTTATCGATTCCTGAATTGAAAAATCATGACAGCCCTAATTGTAACCGAAAACAAAAATGTTGACTGCTTGTGAAATTTGATGTCAAGTCAGATATAGTTTCAATGTTTCTTTTTATTTGGGATAAATAAAATATATGGAGGCAAATACATCCAAGCTGTCCTTTGGCCAAACTGCCCTCTGCAATTTGTCCCAAATTGGCCGCTACATTTTGATACGTACTGACCGCTTGTAGACCCAAACCGTCCTCCAGTGGAAACTATATAAAATATATATTGTTTTATAAATATGTTATGATAGTAGTCATCAAAATGTGTTGGATAAGCTTTTAGTCAATTTTTTTTCTGTATATTTTCTTTAATCTTTTTAATGGTTTTATTCCAAAAGAAGTTATTTTCTTGTGTAACAGGAGGAGAGATAAGTGCGGGAGCCGGGGTTCGAACCGTCGACCTCTAGCACACGAAGCGACCGATTTACCACGAGACTAAGAGATCTGGACCAACCAGGCTGGTAGGTAAATGGCCTTTAAACCTCGACCGCTACACTACTCTCCCCTTCTTTTGAGATTCACCACATGTGAATCTCACCCAAGTTCCTCCTCAGTGCGGTCGAAACACCCGCAGTGCCACCTACTGCTGAGGATCGGACGAGCCCCCAAATGTAACAGGAGAGAGATAAGTGCGGGAGCCGGGGTTCGAACCGTCGACCTCTAGCACACAAAGCGACCGATTTACCACAAGACTAAGAGATCCGGACCAACCAGGCTGGTTGGTAAATGGCCTTTATACCTCAAGCGCTACACTTGATTTATGATTGTGCAGGCCTGGCATTCTTTAGGAGTGCAGGTGTGCTGCACGCCTACTGCACGCCTAGAAAAAATTAAGGAGGGCAATTGTTTGCACCCCTTGATTTTCTGGACTGCCAGACCTGTTTGGGACTGCCTTTAAAGTCTGTTATCATTTGTCAATATTGCATTAATTCGCAATAATTTATGACCCATTCTGTGTCGTCGCATTTCAATACGTTTTGAGTGTAGAAGACAGTCACATAAGAAGTGAATGCTACATTTTGAATAATGAGACCATGTATGTGCCGATTTTTCCACCATGTAGCTGAATGAAGTACAATTTTTCAGTCACAATAGTAATACATTCAAAACTAGAAGTCCTGTCATGAATTGTGCGCTTTTCTAGGCTTAATTGTGCGTATCAATTGCGCGCACTTGCCATATCGAATGACATCCAAAGCACGGCAAGTTCTCCTGGTTAATCATAGCAAACACAGGCAATGTTTCTGCCAATGGACCTCCGGGTTACCCGGAGGTCCATTGGCTGACACATTGCTTGTGCACAGACCATATGTAGAAAATTTAATAGCCTTACTATGATCATAACGCGTAGATTAATGCACAGATCAACGTGCTATTTGTGCGCATTTCATGACAGGACTTCTACATGACAGGACTTCTACTTTTAACTGTACTTTGAAGTAAATATACAGTACAGAGAGAGTGTATTGTCAATAAATCACCTGTGGAGTGATAATTTCTCTCAAGCAATAAATGCTAATTTGTTGCAAAGAGTAATAACCATAAGCAAAGTTTCAGCCAATGGACCTCTGGGTTAAACCCCGGAGGTCCATTGGTTGAAACTTGGCTTGTGTTTCTTGTGTTTCTGTATGAAATTTAAGAGTAGTACCTTGGGTGATACCTTCTCTCCATGGGTGATTGGGTGATTGTCCACCCTCCACGTACTGTAACCAAAATAGCATACAAGTATATGTATTGAAAATTCCAAGTGCAATTGCACTCTCAAATAATCTGAGGAGGGCAATTGTTTTGCACTCCTTGAAATTCTAGACTGCCAGCAGGCCTGATTGTGTAAACATTAATTGAGTATAGTTAATTAGATGTCAATTATTGTTTGCTGCTCAGTGTTTATTATTTGAATTATTAACCATTATTGTAATGATGGACAGCAACCATTACAACTAGGCCCTTATCGTAATTAACTAATAGCAAATTGTGTGCTTGTTCATAAATACTATTTTGTTATGAGGTATTAAAAAATATTAATACAACAATAACTTGAGTTTGGAGGGCGTTACACTTAATGACCCAAGAGGACTGAATAACAGCCTGAGGGTTTATTACCAGCCCGAGATGAAGTCGAGGGTCGTTAATAAGCCAGAGGGCTGTTATTCAGTCCTCAAGGGCCATTAACAAACTGGGACACCCGACAAAATCATGTTATTGCTATCATTACAATGTCCAGAAGTGGGAGGCAGGCTGTTATGAATTTTGTTTTCATTAACGCCTGCTGCTCATTTCTGGCTGCATGAAGTCGTGAATTACTGAGGTTTACCGCCCCGCTAAACTCTGTCAATATACTAGAGAATGCCCACTAAAGTGGTAATATATTTGTAAACAGCACTTCGCCCATTTAGAACTAGGCCCTCATCGTTGCTAACTAAAAACAGTGAATTGTGTTCTTACATTCAGTAGCTGACATATGAACAGTATTATGTACTTTTTCAAAAACATTGTCGGGTATTGATGGCACTGACTGACAATTTTCGTTACCGGATACCAGTAACTAAATAATATTTGCAAACAACACCTCTGCATTATTTCAGTTATGAACTAACTGAAAATTCAGTGCTTTTTCACAAATATTATTTAGTTACCACCAATTTAAAATTGCCTCTGATACATTTTCAACATTTTCAAAAAATTTCAACAACACCATACACCTCATTGGAACGAGCTAAATGAGCTCGTTCCAATGAGGGGGTCACATGATATGGTTTTGTTGTTGATATATTTTGAAAAATTTAATTTTTTTAACTGCTCAATTTGCATATTATACGGGCGGATGCGGGCGATTCGTTAGGTAAAGGGTTAATAATATTTAGCAGCCGATTTGGATCATATTGCTGGAGGTCAGTTTGGCCAGAGGATGGTTTGGGTGTAATCCTGTTGAGGTGAGGCACATACAACACATTGGAACTCCGGAGACGATCTGTGTAAAATGTTTCTTAAGGACCTTTAAATTTGTTTGTTTATTAGGGTTTAGTGACACTTTCAACAGCAAGGGCCACAACATGTAAGAATGTTTTTAGCTCACCGAAGGGAGCTTAACTTATCATCGTCGTCGTCCGTCGATTATTCCTCCCAAACTACTGGAACAAATTGAACCAAATTTGGTGTGCATGTTCCCCATCATATGTCAATTCAAACTTGTACAAATAAACTTGCCACCCCCACAGGGGGCACCACAAGGGGCATAACTCTGATAGCACCCATGAATTTCTTTTCCAAAATTAAAAAAAATCTTCTTCAGATCCACCAGGCAGAATTCTTTCCTACTTGGTATACATCATCTCTATGGGGGGGAAGATTCAAGTTTGTTCAAATCGGCTCCCTGGATTCATATTTGGGCTTACTATAGAAGCCCGATTTTGAACTTAGCGCATTTCAGGCAAATTTCTTAAAAAATCTTCTCCAGATCCAGCAGGCAGAATCTTTTGATATTTGGTATGCAACATTGTGGAGTGGATCTAATTCAAGTTTGTACAAATCGGCCCCCTGGGTTAATATTTGGGCTCAGTATAGGAGCCTGAATTCAAACTTAGTGCATTTCAGGCAAATTTCTTAAAAAATCTTCTCCAGATCCAGCTGGCAGAATATTTTGATATTTGGTATGCAACATTGTGGGGTGGATCTGATTCAAGTTTGTTCAAATCGGCCCCCTGGATTCATATTTGGGCTCACTATAGAAGCTCGAATTCAAACTTAGTGCATTTCAGGTAAATTTCTTAAAAAATCATCTTCTCCAGATCCAGCGGGCAGAATCTTTTGATATTTGGTATGCAACATTGTGTCATATATTGGATTCAAGTTTTTTCAAATCGGACCCCTGGGTTTATATTTGGGCTCAGTATAGGAGCCCAAATTTGAACTTAGTGCATTTCAGGCAATTTTCTTTAAAAATCTTCTTCTCAAGATCCAGCAGGCAGAATCTGTTGATATTGGGTATGCAGCATGCTTAGGGGGGTGAGATTCAAATTTGTTCAAACCAAGTCCCTGGGTTCATATTTGGGCTCACTATGAGAGCCCCGAATGATAACTTGGTTCAAAATGAGGAATTTCCTTTAAAAATCCTCTTCTTCAGATCCAGCAGTTGGAATGTTTTGATATTTGGTATACAGCACCCTTAGGGGGGTGAGATTCAAGTTTATTCAAGCCATGTCCCCAGGTCCTTATTTGGGCTCACTGTGGGAGCCCGAATGATAACTTAGTTCAAAATGAGGAATTTTCTTTAAAAATCTTCTTCTTCAGATCTTGCAGTCAGAATGTTTTAATATTTGTTATGCAGCATCCTTAGGGGGGTGAGATTCAAGTTTGTTCAAGCCATATTTGGGCTCACTGTGGGAGCTTGAATTGTAACTTAGTACGAAATGAGGAATTTTCTTAAAAAATCTTCTACTTCAGATCCAGCAGTCGGAATGTTTTGATATGTGGTGTGTAGCATCCTTGGGGGGGGGGGTGGGTGGGGGAGATTCACGTTTGTTAAAGCCAAGTCCCTGGGTCCATATTTGGGCTCCCTGTGGGAGCTCGAATTATAACGTAGTCAATACGAGGAATTTTTCTTTAAAAATCTTCTTCAGATTTAGCAGTCTAAATGTTTTGATATTTGGCATGCAGCATCCTTGGGGGTGAGATTCAAGTTTGTTCAAGCCAAGTCCCTGGGTTCATATTTGGGCTGACCGTGGGAGCCTGAATGATAACTTAGTTCAAAATGAGTAATTTTCTTTAAAAATCTTCTTCAGATCCAGCAGATGAATGCTTTTGATATTTGGTATGCAGCATCCTTAGGGGGGTAGGATTCAAGTTTGTTCAAGCCATGTCCCTAGTTCCATAAAATTTGTCTCACATGACTTCATTCCTTTGTTGTGTTGATGAACCATGTCTAACTGAATGTGATCCCAAATACTTCTTTGAACCACTTTGGCCGGTGAGCGATTAAGGCTCCGTGGGGTCTCTTGTTTTAATTTAAAAACCACAGTAAAGTTATACTGTTTAAAGGACACCAAAACACAATACAAAACTAACACTAAAAATGTTATGTATGCTGCGTTTAATGTGTGACATCATTGGTATGATAGCTTTAAAATCAAAGTATCAATTTCAAGTACATGGTAAGATGTTCAATTGGATACCAGTGTTCAAATCACAAAATAGGGGAAAGAAATACTTTTTCTTAGCTTACCTTGACAATAGTGTTGAAACGATGAGTCGACTAGTCGAAGTCGATTCGATTTTCGGAAAAATCGACTCTGAAATCCGCCAGTCGACTAGTTGGGGAAACTCAAAGATGAAGTCATAAAATGCCAATAGTGTGGGTTAATGATTACAAACATTAGACGTTTCTGCTTCATGGTGGACCTATTTTAAATTGTATTGAGAAGTGGATATCAATGCAATCATTGTCGTTTGTTGATGCCGATAATGTTACAAGACGATTACTCCAATCTTCCCCAAGAGTGAGTTCCGGGGATGGGTCTGGATTCAGCAGCATGTTAGGAGGCAACTTAGGCCCCTATGCAATATCCTTTGCATGTCGTTTGCCATTTGAAAATCAAGAGCTGAGCATCCAGTGTTGACCATGATTCGTGGCCATGCCTTGTGTTAAGGATTGTTATAACAAGTCTTAAAGTCTGTCTCAGTCCGTCAATCACACTAGCTTTATCTTTTATGGGATTCTGTCATCTTGGTTTGAAGTTGAACTTGATTCCTGAGTCAATTTTCTTTTTCATCTGAGTCATCATTTATCGCTGTCTTTTGGTGTCCACTAGTAACCAGTTCCAGACTTCCAGTTTGATAAATGGTAACACTCACCGCCGTGTCTTAGTGTTTGCTCTGTTGGTCCTTTCCTTTAGCCTAGTAGCAGACGACACTCATAAAAAAAAATTCTCATGTAACTAAAAAAATTTATTTTCTGCTTCCAAAACATAGGTTATGACCCTCACTGGAACGAGAGTGACATGCTCATTCCAATGAGGGGTCATAACCTATCTTTTGAAAGCACAAAATGAAAATATAAAAAAAGATTGAATTGTGAGTTTAGTGTTTTGCTCTGGCCGGTCTTGTCTATTACGTCAGGTAAAGGGCTAGTGCACGCTAAGTCCTTTCTCCTCTCATTCGTCCGCAGTACTCTGCACTCCACACAAGAGTCAGTTGAAGCTCCGTAACTCTGCAGTTTCTGCAGAGTTCCCGTGCTTAAACTGACTCTTGTACATGTATATAAGTAAATCTTCTTTGAGCCAATTGCCCTGTCTTCCTCAAAGGTAAATCAATGCCATAGCTCCATATTCTATGATATTGCTGTACTGGTTTGGATGCGAGCTGGCGAAGACCGGATATGAAGGTGAGGAAACTGTCCGTCACAAAATTTGATCCGGGAGTTTTTAATTAATTGCACCGGGCAAATGGTGGCACACTTCAAACATTTTACAAATTCACAAAACTTCTGTTTTAACATCATTGGGTACTTTTTCCACTGTACGGACAGAGGACTAGGAGGCACACACTTCCCAGGTATCCTAATTTTTTTACTGAATGCTTAAAGCTATAATATGCACGACGTTTTAAAAAACTCAAAATACGAAAAAGAGAACAGCTATGTTCATGACTTTGACAAGTAAACTTCATTAAACACCTGTCAAACGAGTCATTAAACGAAAGGGTTATCAACTTACATGTAACAGTCTCTTATCACCTAATTTACTGAGACAATTATGTTTTCAACAGAAAAGCAGACTGGTCGATTTTGAATCGATTACTCCCATTGACTAGTCGACTTTGAAAAATAGGTAATCGTTTCAACACTACTTGACAACGTCAAGTATGAGCTATTGGGATGGGATGTGATCTGTCGTCCATCTGTTCATCTGTCCGTATGCCTGTCCATCCATCCACAATTCCTTTAGCACACCCTACAGGCCACGGTTCTCACCCGATCAGTCCCAAATGTAATATGTGGCTTTGGGGCAATGTCTAGATGCATGCTGCAAAATAGGTCTTAGAAAGCCCTGTTATATTATAATTGTATGTATATGGACTAACAATATAGTTTCTCATATTTTGGGCACATTTTTCACTTGAATCTGATGTGGCCAAATTAGTTGAATATAAAGGCCAGTGGTCATCTTAGATTTTGGCATACAAATTGTCAACACAGGCCTTTATATTCAACTAATTTGGGCACATGAAGATGACGGCCATCTTGGATTTGGCATATAAATTGTCAACAATTCTATTAGTACACTCTACTAGCTGCATCCCTCATCCGATGTTTTTCAGACTTTGCATGTAGCTTTGGTGATGTCATTTCTGTAGAAATTTGAGTGAATGACTTTACATTACTGGAACTTTCTATTTAGTTCAGACCCTTCTTGGGTCAAGTTGAGCTGCAGTGTCATTCACGCTTTCATTTCATTATGGGCTGGGAGTAATCTCTGTGAGCAGGAACTTGGGTTGTCCCAGGTACTTTTGGAACAAGAGGTATCTGTTTTAGACACCAGGTGTGGGAGTAAAGGGGCCAATATGAGACAAAGTTGGCAATATATCCTGTACTTGACTCAGTGACCTGTTCTAAATCTTTCTACCGGTACTTCTTTGTTTTCATCTTGGGCCTGGTTGTTGGACAAGTGCCCAGCCCCCAGTCCAATAATGCACTGTCTGACTCCCCCACCACTCCAGTTAAATTTGCAGCGGAGACAACAGCCCCCAGATGAATTGCAGCCGGGACAACTGTTCCCGGGCAGTCAAATTGGCACACTGAACAACTCCCCCGCACACAGTCCAGTTGACTCCTAGAGCAACTGCCTCCCCATTACTAAGGGCACTTGTTTTTAGTATCACTCATGAATGTTCACTGCCATAACGCCTTATTTGCTGAAATCAACTGTGACACTTGATTTACTCTTAACCCTTTACCCAACACAGACAATTTTAAAATTTATTATTTTAAATATCATTTTTTAATTTTTTTCAAAAAATTTCAACAAAACCATACCATGTGACCCCTCTTTGGAACGAACTCGACAAGCACGTTCCAAAGAGGGGTCACATGATATGGTTTTGTTGAAATTTTTCGAAAAATAATATTTTTTCAGCTGCTGAATTTGCATATTATGCAAGCGGAAGCAGGCGATTCATTGGGTAAAGGGTTAATTACATTGTTATTCAGAATTTACATAATTCTTCTTTCAAGCCTCACAAGTTTGAATGAAGCTGCATACGTTTGGAATTTATATCCAAATAATAGGGTCATTCAAATAAGATATATCCAACCAAGACAGATCCACTGTGCACAAACATAAACACAAGTATTGTGAAATGGCCGTTTCGAGTGCACCACATTTTTTGTCTCGATCGCACCTCACCAAAAACTTAGTTTTTTTTTTTTCGAGCAAATCGCATTCATCACGATCAAAATCCATCGATTTGTACGATGTGACACGTTCACATTGTCACTGTTTACCGGTTTTTACAAAGGTGAACGTAGGCGAGGCGTCGTGTGTTCAACGTTCACTTTCTCTAACGATCAACGTGGATCCAGCTAAAATTTCGACGGAATTTTAACAACTCTATAAAATTCCCTCTCTTAAAAATTCACTCTTAGGTGCTCACATAACTTTTGACACGACCGTTCTCGGGAAAACACTCACCTTTTTGCAGAGGTAACACAGACCCTCCATTTAGGTGAATTTTTTTGACAGAATACTGCCAAACAAAACACCACCAGCACGAATGAAAGACTAGCAATCCAACGTCGATTCTGGAGCGGCAAATTTATCGGTGCGCCTGAACCGGTCGTCGATGATGTAGTGAGGTTTTTGGTAAAGAGAGAGAGATAGCTCGCGGAGTCTAAAACGTGCGAGGTGCACCCGCTTCGATCTGCAATTATGTAGATATTACGAGTTGTGAGACGGATGATAAAAAAATTGTTTTTTTAAAATATATATATGAACAACATTCAAAAAATAAGAATACAAAAGATATATATATAAAACAACATTAAAAAAAAATAAATAAGAATACAAAAAAAACAAACTATTTTTTATTTAAAAAAAGAAAGAAAAAATAATAATAAATAAAAACAACGTTTTTACACATCGGAGATTTGAAGCAAAGGGACGAGCAGGTTCGCGAATTAATATGGAGTAAGGAGAATATTCAAGCGCAGGATAGGGCCAGACGATTGGGAGAGATGGGATTGAGACGAGAGGCGACCCAAGTTGTTCAGACCCGTCACCGAGGTTCTGGAATGAGCTAGGAAAGAGATCGTCGAGGAATTGAGACCCATAAAAGAAGGTTCTCTGAGGATGACCGCTTCGATTCGCGGTACTTTATAGCACCAAGAACTTTTTTTGATTTCATTCCGATGGGAATCGAGACCGATCCGAGTAGCATCGGTAGTGTTACGTCGAAAAGTTTGTTCGACACTCAGGAGAGGATCGAGACCGATGCGAGTAGTATCAGATCTGACGACGGTAGAGAAAAAGATGCGATTTACGGATTTCGTCAAGAAGGTGATGACGATTTCGTTGGTGACACGCAAATATGGTTTGAAGGCGACTATTTGACCGTCGGTCTGAACAGGTACAAAATGACTGACGGATTGCACACTCTGCTCTCTCACAAGAGACCTGGCGATTACACCCAAGAGGATTTGAGTAATTACGGAGACATTCTGGTTCAGACTCCCGCCATGAAGAAGAACAACGATCCCAAAGAGACGAGACCGAAGGATAGGAGAAGTTACAAGTGGAAACGTGGTGGAACCCATATGGAAGGCGAACAAGTATTTTGTGAAATCGACGACTGAAAAGGGAATGACCGACACGATATTTCTTCTGCGCAATCCTGATGCCTTGTTGAGGAGATTGAGATTGTTGATGGCAAGCAGGGAGGCTGGTAACACCGGAGTGGATAACGAGATAGTGAGCGTGTGCGACAGATTGTTGAGGCAAAAGGTCTTGACTAAGATGGATTATCAAAAGTTGATGAATCGTTTGAAATAATAAAATAGTAAGAGAAAAGAAAAAAAACAAAAATATTAAGTAAATAAAAAAATATGTATTTAAAAAAAAAAAATAATAATTAAAAAAAAATGTTAGTGATAAATAACGGGATACGCTAGATCTGCCGTAGACGTAAGATCTAGTGTATCCCCTGTTATTTATCACTAACATTTTTTTTAATTACGTCTACGGCAGATGGGGCATCGTGGATTCGATGATGCGATTTTTAACTCGTAAATTTTCCAGCGATGCCGCAAAACAGATCACGTCACGCGCTCTCAAAATCGGAAAGAAAACGGCAATCTATGCGGGTAAGAAAGCTGCGACCGAAGCGAGCAGTAGAATAGCTTCGGAAGCCGGTAAGAGAGGTGCCGATGCTTTGATTAATAAATTGATAACTCCACAACCTGCCAAACGATTGAGAATCAAACTGAAAAGTTGGAGAGATTTCTGTGATGATGTTGTACTGATACAAGAATTAGCTGAAAGGACCGGGATTGAAAGTGATTTATAAATAATAAAAAAAAACTTTTATATATATATATAAAAAATAGAATATAAAATATAAAAAAAATTAGAAAAAAAACTTAATTCAAAACATAGTAAAAAAACAAACAAGAAAAAAAAAATGAATATCAAAGACATGTCTTGGAATGATGTGATGACTAAGAGGTCGAACAACGAGTTCTTTCCCAAGAGCATAAGAGGTCTGATAGTGGGAAAATCGAATTGCGGAAAGACCAATCTCTTGATGAATCTATTGTTGGTTGGTTGGATTACGACAAATTATTTGTTTTTGGCAAGAGTCTCAATCGGAATTAAGATTGCATCGAGAGTGCATGATGCGTAAATTACCCAAGGATGTTATGTTGAGAATTTTTGACAATCGAGACAAATTCGAAGGATACGAGACTTCGAATATATTGGAAAGAACGGCGAGAGAATTGACCAAGAGAAACTTGGAGTGTTCGAATATGGAATGTAAGTTTTACGAGAATGCCGCCGACGTTCCCAATCCTAGACAGTTGAAGTCGGAGAATAAGAATCTCATGATCTTTGACGATCTACTGTTGGAGAGACGGAATTGATGCGAATCGTATTACGTTCGAGGACGTCACAGCAACGTGGATTGTTTCTATTTGTCTCAGAATTATTTTCGACTGCCCAGACAGACGATAAGGGAGAATGCTAATTTTCTGCGTCTCTTTCATCAGGATCTCAAGAATCTCAATCACATCTATGGAGATCATGTGGCCAATGACATGAGTAGGGAAGAATTCAGGAGATTTTGTAAGAAGGTGTGGGACAAAGGACTTCACAATTTCGTGGTGACTAATTTGACTTGCAAATTTAACAACGGAAAATATCGAAGTGGATTCGACATTTTTTTTTTATATTCCTAATATTAATAGAGAAGAAAATAAAAAAAACAATATTGATAAAATATAAAAAAAAATATATAAATAATCATAATAAAAATGTCAGAACATCATCTATTAGAACAGATAGTTGTGAATACGGCTGCAAAACAATCCTTTCAAATTGTAGTGAGTCACGACACGACTCGATTCACAACTAAATTCAAACCTTCCATTGAATTGAAGAAGGAAAAGAGATACGCGATGGCGTTGGTTAATCTCAAGACTTACTATTCGTTTTCCATGTCACTGAAAAGAATAGCGTGTTCAAGTATTCCAATGGAGTCGATTGGTTCGAGATACGAATTCCCAAAGGAAGTTACGACATAGATGATCTGAACCGTCACATCCAGACGAGACTGAAGACCTATAGTCACGGAAGCAGAATGATAAGAATTGCTCCCAATACGAGTACTCTACAGTTGATATTAGACTTGGGAGATAATTTTTGAGTGGATTTTAGTGCGGAAGATTCGATCAGTAAGATGTTGGGATTCGATCGAAAGATGTATCGAGGTCATGCCGTGTCCGAATAAATATGGTCGACATTCTCGCGGACAATAGCATTTTAGTGAATGTCAATGTGATCTCGGGAAGTTATGTCGATGGTAGCGCTCAACCTACGATCTACATGTTATTTCCGGATGTTTCTCCAGGTTACAAGATTACATGGAGCGACCTAGATATCTCATCTATCTACCCGTGATCTTAGACACGTTGTATAGCATCGAAACCACATTGACGGATCAGAATGGAGATCTGTTAGATCTTCGTGGAGAGAGAGTGACTATATGATTTCACATCAGAGAGATATGAAAAAAAAAAAATTAAGTAAAAAAAAAAAAAAATAGTAATATAATTTGAAAAAAATTTTTTTTTTTTTTTTCATTTAACAAAAAAAAAATTTGCCATTTTTTTATATATTTATATAAGAAATAAAAAAAAATAAACAAACTTATAATATTTATAATAGTTAATCACCAACTTGTAAAAAATTTTTATAATCCAGTGAAAAAAAACAGCAACTAATATGAGTGTCAGTTGAGATATCATTAAAAACGTGAACATATCCGAAGGACAGAAAGCTAAACTTTGCAGAGCATTGAGCCATCGAGGTGAGGTCGTTAGATTTAAATTCAGTTACGAAGATCTGGCGAGTGGCGGTAGCAATCGGATCGCCTGGACTAAAACTCAAATCAAAAGGATGGAGAAAGCGATTCGTAATCGAATGGGAACGATGGTGAGATTGAGTCCTGTCCAATTGAGATACAATCTGAGAATGAAAGCCGGTTTCTTACCGCTAAAGCATTACCCATTCTCATGAAGACGGAACTCTCTAGGGGCTCGCTAGTTCGGCAGTGGACAAATTAATGGGTAGAGGATTGTTTCTGAAAAAGAGAGGAAACAGACTGTTTTTGAAGAAGGGAGGAGCCATGTGTGGCGTAAACGTCGAAGATAAAGGATTGTATCTGGGACCCATGATAAAATGTGGCAATGCTTTCCACGGAGACTGTCTCTATCTGAAGACCGGAGAGAATGTGGAACCGATTGGTAAAGGTTTATGGTGTGGTCAGAATTCGATGTTTAAGAATATACCCATTTTAGGTATGTTATTATAAAAAAAAAAATAACGATTAAAAAACAAAATAACAATTAAAAAAAATGAAACAAAAGGAGAGAAAACGACTTCCAACAGACGTGTTCACAAGACGTTTGTATTATGAAAAGCTTTTAGATTTTTCACAGTCTTTTCACGAGTATGCATTAGAAACAATTCAATCGGAACAAATCATACACGATGCATGTTTAAACTGTTATGGAATGTTGTTTTCTTTAATATTGTTATTCATATTCCTAAATCGAAGCTATTTCGAAAATATCGAAACAATGAAGTGTGAAGAAAATGTGTCTTACCAAGATTATGACATCATTATAGATGTTCTAGATCGTTTAAAATACAATGTGACATTTGTAGAACATTATAATTACGGGAAATATCGTTATATGATTTTTTGCGCGAAAAATGTAGTTAACGTATTCGATCATGGTGGTGATGAAAATATTGAAAAATCTATTCGCAAATGTGTAAAATTTATTCGCAGATTACACTCGTTCGCATTAAATAGATCGTGGATCGAATTTGCCGAAAGGTTAAAAATCATTATCAATTATTTCTCATATCAATCTAATGACGACGACGACGACAACGACGATGAAAAAATAATGGTTTTATTGAAATACGAGTGGCATAAACTCCAACTTTCGAAAAAAAAAAGTCATCTCTTTCCAATAATAATAAGCACGATCGTAATAGACGAGAAGTATTCATTCGTTTCATGATGAGAAGAATAGATGTGTTATTATTAAAAAAAAAAAAAAAGCGTAATAGATATAAAAGAGAAAAAAAATAATACTAAAAACAAAATAATAGAAAAAAAATAATAAGAATAGAAAATTTTTTTTTTTTATAAAATAATTATGAGTAAAACGAACGATTCCATGGAATTCTGAGCTTGGTTTCTTCGAAGGGCATTGTGCCGAGCTTACGCGATCTATGTGAAAGAACAATTTCCTCGCATCATGTGCGAAAGGAAAAAATTTAATCACATTGATCATCTGTGCCTCACGATGGAATGGGAAGACATCGTCACCATGTATATTGGAAAATGTCCGACACGACGACGTGATCGAATGTTGGAGACAATTAGTGTTTGGCGTTGGAAAACCCAAGCCCACTAAATCGGAAGAGTTGAAGTTAGCACATCAAAGTCTCACCAACGCAGGCAGAAAATGCATTTTTGAATATTTGTTGAAAAGGGAAGACTACAAATTTTCCAACAGGAATCGCATTTTTTATGAATTCCATGTTTAAGGGAAGAAAACATTGAAACATTTTTTTTTTCTTTAAATAATGAGGTGAAAATAAAATACATAAAATATACAATAATAGATATAAAATAAAAATAAAATGAAAATGGAACTTCGAAGTAAAAACATCTATATCCATTGTTAGAGAAGGTGGAGCCCACGGCACATCTTCTAAAACCAGAAAGTAGTGACGATGAGGCACAGAGGTATAGAATCGAACAAATCAATAGAATTCAATCGTATCTGACGCAAGAGAGAGATTCTCGTTGCTCGCTCAATAAGAAATATTCGAGATTAGATAAATTTGTGAGTGGTGTGGATTTCACTTTCATCACGGTCTCTATGGGTTTGAACGTTGCCGGAATCAGTCTGTTGTCAACTGTCCTCGTTGCTCTTCCGGTTGTGTTGGCCATAGAAGGATTGGCTTTGACTGCCGGATTCGTCAGTACGATCGGAAAATTTCTCGCTAAGAAATTATCCGTGAAGGCCAAGAAACATGAAAATATCAGAGTTTTAGCCAATGCAAAGATCGATTCTGTGTCGGATAAGATCTCTATGGCATTGAAAGATGGTAGGATTTCAGACAGCAAATTCATCGACATATTGAACGAAAAACAAAAATACAAAATCATGAAAGCGAAGATAAGAGTCAAGAGTCGTCAGATTCTCAAGGAAGAATTGAAGGATTCTCTCATGGAAAAAGATAGGGAAGAAGCGAGACAATCGTTTTGTAAATTAGATCCCAAAAAGATTCCAGAAGCAATCGATTAAAAACATATATATATAAAAGAAGAAGAAAAACTATATATAAATTAAAAAAAAAACAAACTAAAATATATATATATACGAAAAAAACAAAAAAAACAAAATGCATTGCGTCAAATGCAAGAGAGTTACCGATACGGTTAACGTTAAAAAGTACTGACAAAAAATAAAAGTCCCATGCTTTGCGGAATGTGTAAAATGTGCAGTTCAACAAAAATGCAATTCGTCAAACGCGGTGCTGGTCTGACGAATAAATTGATTAATAATCTACCCTTTGAAATGCATCTGCCAGGACATCAATTCACAGGACCTGGCACGAAATTAAGTAAGAGATTGAATCGAGTTCTGACACCTAAATCTTGCAGCAAACCCATCAATAGGGTGGATTCGGCCGCTTACACTCACGATCTATGCTACGCTAAATACCCCGATGTCGAGAATCATAATTGAATGACGTTGAAAAATGTACCAAATCCCACTAGGAGAGAGAGACTCGAACATTCGTTGGTCGGTAAAGTGATCGGTACCAAACGGCGATTTGGATGGGGGTCATAAAAAAAAAAAAATGTCCAGAAAACATTATTAACGAATGCATTGGCTAATGAACTACACAAGCCCGTCACGCATAAATTTCGAAGGAGAAGGGTATTTGTAAAGGGTCTGGATCAGATTTGTTCGGCCGATCTGGTCGACATGAAATCGCATTCAAAACAGAACAAGGGCATTAAGTACGTACTGATGTGTTTTCGAAATACGGATGGATGAGACCTCTGAATAATAAATCGGGAGACTGTATGGCCGAGGCTCTGAAGAGCATATTTGCATCGTCTTCTCCGAAAACCGGATAAATTGTGGGTGGACAGAGGGAAGGAATTTTACAACAGTCACGTTCATCCATTGGTCGACCTCTATTCTGTCGAAAACGAAGGGAAAGCTAACGTGATCGATCGTTGGAATAGAACCATGAAGGAAAAATGTACAAGTATTTCACGGCTAATAAGACCAAGAAATATATCGACTGTTCTAGACAAACTGGTTGAAGAATACAACAACACGCGACATAGATCGATCAAGATGACTCCCGCAGAAGCTAGCGATCCTCGAAATGAAAAACACGTCTTCACTGATCTCTATCCTGAAAGGATCAAGATCAAGAAGGAGTCCAAATCACCGAAATTTGCAGTCGGCGATCGAGTGAGAATCACTTCTTATAAGTAACTCTTTGCAAAAGGTTATACTCCTCGATGGACCGAAGAAATCTTTAAGATCGTTAGAATATTTTACACGGATCCAGTGACCTACAAAATAGAAGTGTTAGAGGATGATGAAGATGACAGCAGAGAAATCATCGGAACATTTTACGAACAAGAATTGCAGAAGACGACATTTTGAAGAACCAACCGTTCAGTTTTATTTCTTTTTTGCATATATATAGTTAAAAGGAGAAAAAAAATACTAAATAAAATTAATAATTAAAAGGAAAACAATTAATAATAAAAAAAGTGAATTAACACATAGAGACAACAAAAAACAAACATGACGAATATATTAGATATAACCGAAGGTATATTGAGAGACGAAAGCATTCAAGAATATGAAGTTCACGAGTACGAACCAGTGACTAGAACCAGTCTAAACAATGCTGGTGAAATAAGAATCAACGTCGAAATTCAAGATCTGTTCGTTCATCCCAGCGAAAGTTACATAGTGATACAGGAGCGTCTTGCCAAGGAAAACGGAAGCGATTATGCCGATGATGACGTGGTCACTCTAGCCAATAATGGTATGATGCATCTGTTCAGAAATATAAAATACAGGCTCTCAGGACAAGAGATAGAATCCGTGTTTCATCCCGGACAAGCCACCATGATGTACTCTTGACGTATCCGGACGATTTTTCGAAATCTAAAGGACTCAATCAATTGTGGGTGAAAGACACTGTTGCTGACATGAGTGCAGCCAATACCAGTGCTGCCCTGAGATTCGACTACGTCATCGAGACCCAAAGGAACGTTTTCGTTCAGGATACCTCTGAAACACATATTCGGATTCGCAGAAGATTACGATAAGATTCTCTACGATTCAAACATAATCTGACGTTGATTCGAAAAGGAAACGACGAAGCCATCGTGAGACCTGCCATGACCGATGCGGATAAGATACATCTGGACAAGGTATCTTGGTTCATTCCGCATGTATTGCCTTCAGTCGTTGAGAAAGTACGTCTCTACAGGATCATAGAATCGAAGAGTAAATTAATGGTGGGATTTAGAATGAAACAGTGCAACACGGCTAGTATTCCACTGTCTTCCAATCACTTAGATTGGAGATTGACAGTGAAATCTGCTTCGGAAAGACCGCGATTCATCGTAGTGGCATTTCAAACTGATAGGTATGGGTCTCAAGAGAAAAATCCTTCCCTATTCGATCACTGTAACTTGAGAAACATGCAGGTATTTCTAAATGCCACGAGATATCCGGCCATCGATTACAATGCCTCTTTCGATAAGAACGATTTCTGTAGGCTATATGGCGATGCCGCGGATTTGAGAAAGAAATATCGAATGGACGAATTGATGGGTAATCCTAACATGACTCCCACCGAATACAAATCGATGTATCCCCTGTTCGTATTCAACGTTAGTAAACAGAGCGAGCGACTCAAGAGTAGCGTCTTCGACATTCAGATCAAGATGCAATTCGATAAGAATGTGCCGACTCCCGAGGAGAACCAAGGCTTTTGCTGTAGTCCTATCTGATAGAGAGTTAGAATTCGAATCAGACGGACAAAAAATGTCTATCGTTTGATGATATAATATATATAAAAATAGAAATTAAAATATCCCCCCAAAATATCAATAAAATATAAAAAAAAAAAAAATAATAATAAAAAAAAAAACCCTAAAAAAATGAATAATCAAGATAGAGAATGTTTGAGACGAAATCGAAAGCATTTGGTAGATAGCGTAGATGAGAGCAATTTATTAAATATATTAGATCGATTGGAAATGACAACACCCGTAATATTGACTTCGGAAATGGTAGAACAAATTAAAAAACAGGGAACAACCACAAAAGATTACGTGAGACATTTACAAGATACGTTAATGTATAGAGGAGAAACAGCTTTTGAAGAATTTATTATTACTATGTTGGATCTTGGTTCAGACATGGACGAGTATTTTAAGAATGTTAAACCAAAACAAATGACAATATATGTAAGTTTGGAATGTCAAACCAAAACAAAAATAAAAAGTAATAAAAAAAAAAATATAATTGGATTTTAAGAAATTGAATATTCAATCTCTTAAAATCCTATTATATTTTTTTTTGGAGTTGTTTCCCCTACATCACAAAAAAGTGATTATTTTTAATTTTTTTTTTGCACTCACTGTTCATTCAGAGGATCCAGTTCGATCAACAGAGAGACCACTGAAGTGGCAGCTTGGGGATTATTGGTTTTCTTCTTGAAATTAATCCTATCCCCCACATCCGCACCTTGAGAGGCGTACCGAAGACGCTAGTGTTCGAGTGTTGTTCCTTCATCTTTTCGACTCTGTACCTCTTCTCATATTCCACACCGTTCACCATGAGATTGATGATTACTTTTTTGCTCAAGTCCGTAGAAGTCAGACTCATTCGAATGATATCGCCTCCCACAGGCATGGGATATTCTCTCAGACCGTGCAACGGTCCGTTACCTCCGTTTCTGAAGGACCATTCGGCTTTTTCTGCATCTAACGCACTTCTCTCCTCAGCCCAGATGGTGATCAATTGTCTGGCGTATTTTATCTTTTCCACGACGAAGATCAGATTCCAGGCATTCGTCATGTGAGTGGGATCTGATAGATTTGTGAGTGTATACCCTCCCATGTCCAGTTTACCTTCCATGATATCACCTTTTCTCCAGAACGTATTTTCGTCCAAGTACTTTCTGCTGACTGCTGGAATCGTATTCCGGGTCATCATCGAGACCAAATAGTTTGTAACCGTTCATGTTGATGCCGGCCTCCATTTTTCCTCCGGATTGTTTGTTCAGATATAAGTCGTCGACTTGAGATTCCAGATAGGATTGAGAATCCTGTATGGCAGAATCCACGTAGCCTTTGTTGACTGCCGTCGAGTCTTCGTCCGTATCGTCGATCTGGGATATATTCAATATCTTATTGAATCCCGCATCCAGATCCGATTTCATTTCTAGCTAGTTGATGTTATTCTTTCTCAGTTCCAAGTGTACGTATTGTTTGGTTGCCGCATCGTTGGGATTCGTGGGATTGGGTACGTTAATTATCTTGTTAGAATTCGCGTTCAATTCAGACTGCATCACTTTAGGAACGTAGCGATCTCTCAGATATTTACTGAATCTCGTGTGAGAGTCGTCCGCATATCTTTTAGTGGCAACATCGGTCGAATCTCTAGGATCCGCTATGTTCACCACTCGTTTAGATTTCAAGTCGAGATCGTCTGTCATGACTTTATTCACGCAATTATCTCTCATCATCTGCCAAAAATTTTCGTCTCCTCTATCGACATATTTTTTAGTCGCGGCATCCGACTGATCGATCAGTTCGGAAGATTGTAGATTTTCTTATTGTTTAAATTTAAAGGTTCTTGTCGAGGTTCGTATCTTTGAACGTATCATTCGTCCAAGTTGCCAATGTTTCCAACAATTTCGACTGTGGTTCTTCTTTTCTTTCTAGAGGAACCTTCATTATCGTCAGCGCGACCGAATTTATCGACTGTCATGTTGTTTTTTTTATTATTTAAAATTATAGATTTTTTTTATTTATATATCTCTCTCTATATACATGTATATATATCCCCGAAAAAATTTTCTTTAATGTAAATCGTTGAGAATATCTTGAAAGTGATCTCCTTCCGACCATCTCTTGAGAATGTAGAGGCATAGATGACCGCAAAACACTTGATCCGGCGCTTGCACTTGTTTGGGATATTAAAAAGTTCCTTATTTCTATTGGTGGGGAGATTCCGCAGCTATCGAAATAATAATTTTTATTCCGATTTGAAAACCACGTGACCCAATGCATACCCTCACCTCCGATATCGTCCAGATTTAAAATTCCACATTCCGAATCGTAGTCTTTTTTTTTTTGCAAGGCATCTCAAGAAAACACACCTCGAAAATGTTTGATTTTTAAATTTTTTGCCACTTTCGATAGATCAATGTTGGATAGGGGTTCGTTGGGTAAGAAGACACCTTCTACGGTTATGTGTTTTATTTTCTTATTATTCATAATATGTTTTTTTATTTTGTTTTTTATTTATTTTTTTCTATTCTTTTTTTTTAATTTATAAACTCGCGAGTTTTTTTAAACTTACGACATTTCAGTGTCTTCAGTCGTACTCCAATTCATCATCCTCTTGATTTTGTTGAAATATCGCTGAATAATAATGTTCTAGTGCGAAAGTGTGTATTTTATCCTCGCATATAATTCTCTTATCGTCGTCAGCCGCCAATGCAATCTTATTGATTTCTTTGGTGTATATCTCATGCATTTCGCTTTGAATCGTAGCCATCTTTTTATACACCGTCAAATTTTCAAAAAGACAGTCTTTATACTCTTGGAAAGCGATGCTTTTATTCGTCACACACGCTTCAATGCCTTTACATCTCTTGATCTCTTTACCATTGATGAAATAAGAAATCTTTTTTGAAGGCGCTCTCGGCTTGCATTCTTAAATTCGTGTTGAGATCAATGTATTTTTTTTTATCCAAGACTCCTTGTCAAATCGAATGATTCGATGCATGTCGATCAATTTCATCCCGCGATTGATATAATGTTTCAGATTTTTGCAGTAGACCACATACTTGCGTTTGTGATTTAAATTAGGAATCGTAAGGATAGACGCCTTTCCTCAACATAATGTCCACCAATTCTCGTCGATCATTAAAATGTTTAGTCATGATTTTAAATTTCTCCCTATTCAAACCGTTGACTAATTTTTCCAGACTGGTTGACATAAATTTATAACTATCGATGAAATGTATCTCTCTGTGGATGGGACTCATTTTCTCAGTCAAACCATTGATGACTCTCTTTTTTATTGATGACTTTACATTTAGTGAATGAAATGTATTTATAACTATCGATGAAACGTATCTCTCTGTGGATCAGACTCATTTTCTCAGTCAAACCTTCGATAACTCTCTTTTTTATTGATGACTTTACATTTAGTGATTGAAATGTATTTTTCATCTTTTTGCGCGATGCAACTCGACTCCCCCTTGCTAACATCCATATTTTTCACAAACAAATGACTGCTGTAACCCAGGAGATTGTGAAATATCACCGGATAGAATTGATGTCTCGAAATCTTAAATTACATTTGTTGTGAGCAGCACCGCGAAACAGACCTGTGTAGTGATCGTGATCTCTAACTTTTTTTTATTATTTTCAAAGTGATTATCGAATAATTGTCTACAGATGTGACATTCGACGGTTTCGTTGTATTCTCGCTGTTGCTCTGGTGTGATGATCATGTCTTTAGGTTTTAGCTCAACTTTGGCAAAGCCAAATTTGAGGTATTGTCATGGCCTGTTGTCCGTCTGTCTGTCCGTCTGTCGCACCAAACACAATCTTTACGAAACTTCTTGGGTACCTTTGTTATTACCGTGAGACGAGAACAAGTGTTTTGGGGTCCGGTCTGAAATTCAAGACGCCCGCTGGCAGCCATTTTGTACAAAATTAGGTGCAATCAGATTTTTGCGCAGAACTTCCATATGAAAGCTCTGATTTGAATAATTTTTTGTATGAATGTTTAGTACCATGGGATACATCACATATAATACAGGTTTTTTCTCGTGTGTAAATTATGCAAATTAGACTAACTTTGATATATTTAGTGTTATTTCCAGCACTGTGAGTGTAAATGCCAATACGGCTCGGGCTAGAGGCCGTATTTATGAACCGTTCTTTACGAAACTTCTTGGGTTCCTTTGTTATCACTGTGGGATGAGAACGAGTGTTTTGGGGTCCGGTCTGAAATTCAAGATGGCCGCTGGCAGCCATTTTGTACAAAATTAGGTGCAATCAGATTTTTGTGCAGAACTTCTATATGAAAGCACTGATTTGAATAATTGTTTGTGTGAATGTTTAGTACCATGGGATACATCACATATAATACAGGTTTTTTTTCTGATGCATAAATTATGCCAATTAGACTAACTTGGATCTATTTAATGTTACTTTCAGCACTGTAACTGCAAATGCCAATATGGTTCGGGCTAGAGGCCGTATTTATGAACCGATCATTACAAAACTTCTTGGGTACCTTTGTTATCACCGTGGGACAAGAACGAGTGGTTTTTGGGTGCGGTTCGAAATTCAAGATGGCCACCAGCAGCCATTTTGTACTTTAGTTAGTGCAATCAGTTTTTTGTACAGAACTTCTGTATGAAAGTTCTGATTTGAATAAATTTTTGTATGAATGTTTAGTAACACGGAATATATTCTTTTGCAAAAATTATGCAAATTAGATGAACTTTGATTCATTCAGTGCTACTTATACACAGTAAGTGCACATGTCAATACGGCTCGGGCTAGAGTCTGTATTTATGAACCGATCTTCACGAAACTTCTTGGGTACCTTTGTTATCACCTTAGGACGAGAATGAGTGTTTCTGGGTGCGGTCCAATATTCTGGGTGCGGCCCAAAATTAAGTCCAATCAGTTTTTTGTACACAACTTCTATATGGCTCAGGCTAGAGGCTGTATTTATGAACCGATCTTTACAAAACTTCTTGGGTACCTTTGTAATCACCGTGGGACGAGAATAAGTGTTTTTGGGTGCAGTCCAAAATTCAAGATGGACGCCAGCAGCCATTTTGTACCAAAATTAGTGCAATCAGTTTTTTGTACAGAGCTTCTGTATGAAAGCTCTGATTTGAATAAATTTTTGTAGGAATGTTTAGTAACATGGAATACATCACATATAATACAGGTTTTTTTCTCGTGCAGAAATTATGCAAATTAGATGAACTTTGATTTGTTCAGTGCTACTTATACACAGTAAGTGCACATGTCAATACGGCTCGGGCTAGAGTCTGTATTTATGAACTGATCTTCACGAAACTTCTTGGGGTACCTTTGTTATCACCTTGTGACAGGAAAGAGTGTTTTGGGGTGCCTTTGTTATCACTTTGATATGAGAACAAATATTTTTGGGTTCACTCAGACCAACTCTGGGACTCACAGATTTCTTTTCTAGTTTAGCATCTAACTGCCACCCCACTTTTACAATACTTTACCTGTATATTTGTTACAGGCTACGGCAGTAATTATGTACAGACCGTTACAATACTTTACATGTTGTGACGGGTTTGGTTTCGGTAAGTCGATGTATTGTGAAAATGTCAGCTAAAGTTGTGCAAACATAGTTTAAATTTACCATGCACAACTTACGGGATGGTCATTTTCCGTTTTATTCGGAAATTATTGTTTATTGTGTCCTGTTATCCCACTTTAGGAAGTATTCAGCTTGGTGTAAATTCCAATCCCCATTCCATCAGTATTATTTTACAAAGTTCACCATTTTGGCAGTTCGGCCAAACGTTTTCCACAATCCGCTCTCTGATTGGTCCATTCTTAAATGATAAGACCAGTGGGAGCCTGGTTTGTGGAAGGATTCTGGCACTTCAGTGATCCAGTCTATGCAGGTTGTTATTGGCTGGCGGTGGTTTTAAAAGCCGTGTTGTGACAAAGTTACTTCACTTAGGTTGTGATCTAAGAACTTCCAAGTTCGCTCTACTTCCTAAGGACTTTTTAGTTCCTCTCTTGGTGGTATTTGATGGTGGAAGGTTTAAGCAGTTTTTTTTTTTTATCTTGGCATTTTAAAAAAAAAAAACGAAATTGTTAGGATAAAGTAGGAAATAGGTCCGGCCTAAGTCACAAAACACTTTCCATCTCTACGTCTCAAGATGTTAATTTTAAACTTCATAATGAATTAAATATTGACCATCCTTTGTCAGTTTAGGACATCCGTCCATCCGTCGTTCGTCCGTTTGGCGGTCATTCTTCACCGGGATTGAACTTCATAATGTTTTAACTATTGTTCATCCTTTGTCAGTCTAGGACATCTGTCCATCCGCCGTTCGTCCGTTCATCGGCCACTTGTCTGTCCTTCAGTCAGTAAAACACTAGTATATAGTTTCAGTCTTCAGTCTGAATCATAGGATGAAATATATCACCTATTTATTTTGTTTTTGCTACAGTGACTGAGTCTTAGGTGTACATCAGGCTGATTCAAGTTGTTATTCACTAAAAAATACATTGACATACTGAAACCAAAACGTCATTTTTCTCTCTTCAGAACAAAATGTTTGTCTGAAATGATAATTAAAGTATCTGAGTGTCAATCCTATTTTTGAGTTGTCGTACTTTTCCTTTGTGCATATGGTGTTCCCTTGGCCATAGTTCAAGAACCTACGGACTTGTGTGGGATAACCAGCGGTAAGAGGGTGTTTAAGTGTGCCAGTGGATGGTGGGATAGTCTGCCCTGTGCCGCTCCCGTTACAATGTATTTTTGTTATCAGGTCATTACCTAAATGTTTGTCATTGCTATGTCACATACTTTACATGTACATGTCTTAAAACAAGTTGAGCTACCGTGTCATTGACACTTTCATTTAAATTTGTCGTATAATATTTGAATTTTCAATTCTAACTCTTCTACGAATCTTTGAGCCACGTCGTCATCTGAACGTTTGTTGTAGATGAACGAACCCAACGATTCTCGATCGTCGAAAGAACATTTCATGTAATAACAATAGCCCGAAGGTACGTGCTTCTGAGTTCTGACATTTTTCAATGTAACTCCTACGCTCGTCAGGCTGGCAAGAATTTATTTTCGTGGTGAAACATTCAAAATCGGCGCAGATGATGAATGGTGGTTCTAATCTATTGTGATGACGAAAGTCCATGTAAGTGTTACACTTAGGCATTTTGACGGCAATGCCTTCCTTTTCGAGGAATATTCCCGATGACGCATCAACGATTCTTGACTACGGAACAAATTCATGCAGTTGAGACAGAAAAATCTCTCGTGCTCACGTTTAGAAATCTGCTTCGACAACAATCGACTCATTTCTTTAATCCAGCAATAATGTTGATTGTCACCCTCTGAAAATAATAACAAATTAACAATCTTTTCTCTCTCTTTTTGCGAAGTCAGTCTGAGAGGATAGACGATTCCTTTTTTATCATTTCCCTCGAATGCCAAGATGTTCACGGCCACGGTGGGATTTAGCTTTTTGAAATATCCGATATCTTTCAACCGCATTGGGAAAGACACTCCCGTCCAATCAAGATGTTTACAAGTCTCTGAGTACTTGGAAACTCTCTGAGCATCCTTTTCTACGGGATACAAGGCTGATGTGATCGCCCATTTGAAACATTCGTTATCATCTTTATTTTTCAGATTGATCACAGCTTGTTTTTTAAATACGAAATAAGGTAATTTTATGTAGGAAGATGCTTTCAAAGGATCTTATCTATCCACGTGAATCTCGAGATTCAATAGCTTCTTGAACGTCCAATTACTTCCCTTGTTTTGAAAAGTAGCCATTGATTCCATCATCTTTCATCACTTTATAAACGTCAACTAATTCGTCATCTCTGAACACAATCTCGTTTTTAGATCGGAAAAAGGCATCTTGTTCCAGGATTTTACCCATTTGGGATCGACCTTTTTATCCCCCCCCCCAAAAATTTCGGGGGATATAGTCGTCACGCGTTTTTTTTTGTCCGTCCGTCCGTATGTCCGTCCATTTACATTTCGTTTCCGGATGATAACTTCCCTTGAAATAGTTTGATTGTAACCAAACTTGATATGTGGCTTAAACATATAAAAATACAGGTCAAGTTCGAATCCGGGTTCATCCTGATTAATATTACCAGAGTTATGCCCCTTTTTAATTTAGAAAATCTTATGATTTTTGGTTTCCGGATGGTAACTTCCCTCAAGATAGTTTGATTGTAACCAAACTTGATATGTGGTGCAATGTACTTTTAAGTTTCTGGATGATGACCACACTTTTTTCGGGGGGATCAGTTGCCCCGTGGATGTGGCAGCCCTCTAGTTTCTTCAGACAATACAAGATCATTCTTATTTTTAAACCCTTACCTAGATGTTTTCGAATTATGTCCAATACTCTATCCTTCACCCATTCCATGAACGATTCAGGATCAAGTTTTTTTATGAGACCGGGCTTCACGTCAAAAGTTTTAAACCATCCTTTGATGGCTTCGTCTCGTTCTATCAAAATCAATGGTGACTTCAACACTTCGATCTCGATATCCGTTATAACTTCGAGACCCTTTTTTTATTCACCGCTCTCTTGATTGCATCCATCGTTTTTTATCTAACAAATCGTCATCTCGAACCGCGTCACTTTTCATTTTTAGCTCTCCTGACTGAAAGTGATCACTCACCGTCCGTCGTCTGGCGTCCGTCGTCCGTGAACATGGTGTTTGCGTCTTCTCCTCCCAAACCGCTGAACCAATTTAATTGATATTTGAGATAATAGTTTGTTATGACATCGCAATTTGATTTTGTTCAAATCAAGTTGCCCCGCCCGTGGGTAGGGCCACACCCAAAAAGTGTGCTGAAATCTTAAAAAATCTTCTTCTCATGAACCAGCAGTAGCAGAGACTTGATATTTGGTGTGCAGCTTCCTTTTGAGGTTAGACTCAGATTTGTTCAAGAGAAGTTTGTGGGGCTATACTTGGCGTCGTTATGGGAGGGGCAACATTTTTGGCCCCGCCCAAAATTTCTATTTTCCAAACCGAGAGGCTGATTTGAACCAAATTTTATGTGAGGGCTTATTGGGTCATAAGTACCTAATTTATGCTGATTTTTTTTTCCCCGTAGCCCCATGGGAACCGCAGGAGCTAAAAATAGAAAAAAATTAAAACGCCCATATCTCCAAAACTGCACGGCACCGAGAATTTTTATTTGGTGTGAAGCTTCCTTAGGACCAACAGAAAGAATTGGTAAAAAAAAATTGCCATCGGTTTTATCATAGGGTACAGTTTCGGGACTTTGAAAAAGTGCTGAGTCAGCACTTTTTAACACTGTAGGCAATGGGAAAAACATTAAAAAATCTTCTTCTCCAGATCCAGCAGGCAGAATCTTTTGATATTTGGTATGCAACATTGGAGGGTGGATCTGATTCAAGTTTGTTCAAATCGGCCCCCTGGGTTCATATTTGGGCTCAGTATAGGAGCCCGATTTCGAACTTAGTGCATTTCAGGCAAATTTCTTAAAAAATCGTCTTCTCCAGATCCAGCATGCAGAATCTTTTGATATTTGGTATGCAACATTGTGGGGTGGATCTGATTCAAGTTTGTTCAAATCGGCCCCCTGGGTTTATATTTGGGCTCAGTATAGGAGCCCAAATTTGAACTTACTGCATTTCAGGCAAATTTCTTTGAAAATCTTCTTCTCCAGATCCAGCAGGCAAAATCTTTTGATATTTGGTATGCAACATTGTGGGGTGGATCTGATTCAAGTTTGTTCAAATCGGCCCCTTGGGTTTATATTTGGGCTCAGTATAGGAGCCCAAATTTGAACTTAGTGCATTTCAGGCAAATTGCTTTGAAAATCTTCTTCTCAAGATCCAGCAGGCAGAATCTTTTCATATTGGGTATGCAACATGGTGGGATGGATCTGATTCAAGTTTGTTCAAATCGGCTCCCTGGGTTTGTATTTGGGCTCAGTATCGATAGAGCCCAAATTTGAACTTAGTGCTTTTCAGGCAAATTTCTTAAAAAATCTTCTTCTCCAGATCCAGCAGGCAGAATCTTTTGATATTTGGTATGCAACATCGTGGGGTGGATCTGATTCTATTTTGTTCAAATCGGCTCCCTAGATTCATATTTGGGCTCACTATAGAAGCTCGAATTTGAACTTAGTGCATTTCAGGCAAATTTCTTCAAAAATCTTCTTCTCCAGATCCTGCAGGCAGAATCTTTTGATATTTGGTATGCAACATTGTGGGGTGAATCTGATTCCAGTTTGTTCAAATCGGCCACCTGGATTCATATTTGGGCTCACTATAGAAGCCCAAATTTGAACTTAGTGCATTTCAGGCAAATTTCTTTGAAAATCTTCTTCTCAAGATCCAGCAGGCAGAATCTTGTGATATTTGGTATGCAACATCCTTAGGGGGGTGAGATTCAAGTTTGTTCAAGCCATGTCCCTAGGTCCATATTTGGGCTCACTGTGGGAGCTTGAATTGTAACTTTGTTTGAAATGAGGAATTTTCTTAAAAAAATCTTCTTCAGATCCAGCAGTCGGAATGGTTTGATATGTGGTGAGTAGCATCCTTGGGGGGGAGGGGGGATTCAAGTGTGTTAAAGCCAAGTTCATGGGTCCATATTTGGGCTCCTTGTGGGAGCCCAAATTATAACTTAGTCAATATGAGGAATTTTTCTTTAAAAATCTTCTTCTTCAGATTCAGCAGTTGGAATGTTTTGATATTTGGCATGGAGCAACCTTAGGGGGCTGAGATTCAAGTATGTTCAAGTCAAGTCCCTTGGTTCATATTTGGGCTCACTATGGGAGCCTGAATGACAACTTAGTTCAAAATGAGGAATTTTCTTTAAAAATCTTCAGATCCAGCAGATGAATGCTTTTGATATTTTTTATGCAGCATCCTTAGGGGGGTAAGATTCAAGTTTGTTCAAGCCATGTCCCTAGGTCCATATTTGGGCTGATTGTGGGAGCTTGAATTGTAACTTGGTTCAAAATGAGGAATTTTCTTTAAAAATCTTCTTCTTCAGATCCAGCAGTCGGAATGTTTTGATATTTGGTGTGCAGAATCCTTAGGGGTGTGAGATTCAGGTTTGTTAAAGCCAAGTCCCTTGGTTCATATATGGGCTCCCTGTGGGAGCCCGAATTATGACTTAGTTCAATATGAGGAATATTCTTTAAAAATCTTTTTTTAGATCCACTGGTCAGAATATTTGGATATTTGGTTTCAGCTTTTATTAGGAGGAGCAGATGCAACTTGTGGAAATCAATTCTCTGGGTTGATATTTAGGCTACCATGTCAGGTGAGCGCCCTCAGGCCCCCTGGGGCCTCTTGTTTTTTATTATTCTCCTTCAAAACCTTCTGCCACTCTACCTCTTTTTGTTTAATGGCTGTCTTCTTCTTCTTCTTCTTAGTTTTCTCCGCGGCAGTTTGTTGACGTTGTTTTGTCGTCGCTATCTTCTCATCTTTTTTTTTCGCAATTCGAGTTGTTTTTGTCACTACCGCAGATCTTTCATCCATTCCTTTTCTGTCGAGCAAATGACTTATGCATTCGTCTTTTTTCATGTATTTGACACCTTTCAATTTCAACGACTGACGCACTTTGGCTTGTAATTTCACCAGCGATAGATCACAAGTCTCCTCACGCATGGCTTCGATCAATCGTTCTTTGGTTTTGTAACAGTTATAATTTTTAATTCCTAGATTTCTACAGTACTTTTTCAATTCGGATTTGGTACAAAATTATAATTTTTTTTCCACGATATATTTTTTTGTTTTTGGCATTTTTCATGTGTTAAACTTCTTATTTAATATGTATATATAATATTTAATTTTAATTTTTCAAAATTTTTTTTGTGAATTCTTAAACTTCTTATTATATATATATTTTGTTTGTTTGTTTTTTTTTCTTTAATGACAAAAAAAAATAGAAAAAAACAAAAAAACGAGTACTACTTCATGATAAATACTTTAATAAGCTTTTCGAGTCGAGATTTAAAATCTATCTACACAAAAAAAACTAGAAAAAAACATGTACTAACTCATGATAAGTACTTTACTAGTAATAAGCTTTTCAAGTGAAGATTTAAATCTATCTATATAAATAAACTAACTCTCTCTTTTTATTTTCGAGTCCGTTATGTTAACTTTAAAGCTATCGTCTCCCTCCTGATAAATCCATTGGAAAACCAGATTCACCCTCTCAAACATCTGTTTTTCCTCGATGATCAGATTCAATTTGTCGACTACTTCTTTAGAGACGATCGGATATATATATTACTCCCGTAGATGAATGACAGATCGTCTGCATCAAAATTTTTTATCTTTTCCTTGAGAAGGGTTAATAGATCGTCTTGGCATTCGTACATTAAATCCAGAGCGGTCTCGTTCAATTTCAAAGGCATTGTATATTTCTCGTATTTGTCTCTCAATCCACTCGTCTGCATGTCCTTCAATTCGATGGGGTCGTGCGATTGTAGTCTATAAATTTTATTACCGTTTTTTGAAAATCTCTGGACTCTCTTCAAGTTTAATATGGATTGTTTAGGTACTGACAATGTCATGACATTTTTTTTTTTATGATAATTATTAATTGTAAAAAATATTTTTTTCTTTTTTTTTTTCTACTTCTTATTATATATGTAAAAATAACAACTTTTTTTTTTAACAAGTTTTTTTCTTTAATGACAAAATTTTGTGAGTGTATTTTTTTTCTAATGATAATAATTGTTAATTGTAAAAATTATTTTTTTTTTTTCTACTTATTAAAATATTTTTTATCAAAATTTTTTTTGTGATTTTAAAAATTTTTTTTTGTGAATTGTTAAACTTTTTATGATAATAATTATTAATTGTAAAAATATATATTTTTTTCTACTTCTTATATATGTAAAAAAAGTAACAACTTTTTTCTTCTAAGTTTTTTTCTTTAATGACAAAATTTTGTGAGTGTAGTTTTTTTTTTAATGATAATAATTGTTAATTGTAAAAATATTTTTTTTTGTTTTTTTTTTTCTACTTATTAAAATATTTTTTGTAAAAATTTTTTTGGTGATTTTCAAAAGTTTTTTTTGTGAATTGTTAAACTTTTTATGATAATAATTATTAATTGTAAAAAATTTTTTTTTCTCCTTTTCTGTCTCACAAGTCGTAATATCTACGTAATAGTGGATTGGAGCGGGCACACCTCACACGTTTTAGACTCTGTGAGCTATCTCTCTCTCCTTGCCAAAAACCTCACAACATCACTGACGACCGGTTCAGGCACACCGATAAATTCGCCGCTCGATTTGGACTGTGTTTTTTCCGCGGGAATCGGCGTTGGATCGCTTGTCTTTCATCTGTGCGGGTGGTGTTTTTCTGTCGAAAAAATTCACCTAAATGGAGGGTCCGTGTTACCTCTGCGAAAAGGTGAGTGTTTTCCTGAGAACGGACATGTCAAAAGTTACGAGAGCACCTAAAAGTGAATTTTTAAGCGAGGGAATTTTACAGAGTTGTTAAAATTCCGTCAAAATTTTAGTCGGATCCATGTTGATCATTAGAGAAATTGAACGTTGAACACATGATGCCTCGTCTACGTTCACAGTTGTAAAAAACGGGAAACAGTGACGATGTGAACGTGAACATGTCGAATCGTACAAATTGATGGATTTCAATCATGATGAATGCAATTTGCTAAAAAAAACTAAGTTTTTGGTGAGGTGCGATCGAGACAAAAAATGTGGTGCGCTCGAAATGGCCATTTCACACTACTAACACATATAGGGGAAGAGTGTCTAAAATGGGCCCCTTAAGATTATTTTTAAATAATTATAACACAAAACAGTGTAGGAAATAAATTCTGTTCATTGTCGCTTTTCAGACCATAAGTACCATTAAATAAAATGAAATAATTTGGTTTACCTTCTTACAAAACACACACAACCCCCCCCCCCCCCCCCCCCCCCCACCTTGATGGCCCATTTTCCCTGTGTTGCTGTTTAAAATGGCCTTGGGGCTCATTTGAACCCCTTGCTTAAATGTCAACATTGGAACACAATGCTCCTTGTTAGAATTTAGATTAACATGGAAGAAACATGTATAGTCATAAAGTAGTGCAGCTTGTGTGTTATTCAGAGCATGTTTCAAAAAAATGCTACACTTTCATTGTTTCATGGTGGGGAAAAACCCCGATGTTCCAGCGGATAACAAAACAAACATGGGATACTCCTCCAAGTGCCATGTCATCTCCTAACACTTCCTGATAATAAAAGCATGGGTGGTGTTGGGGGGATTCATGTAGCCTCCCCCACCAGAGACCCACCAACTGTTGAGGAAATTTCCTCATTTGTTGTGGGCTTGAGCCCTTGCTCTGTCATGAGCACAAGCCACCCTGTCAGGGAAGCCTTTGCACCACCACTTTGTCTCATTCACTATCAGAGCCTCCCTGTCAGTCACCCGAAGTCCTGGCACCACCACTTGTCTCATTCACTATCAGAGCCACCCTGTCACGGGAAGTCGGGCACAACCACTTGTCTCATTCACTATCAGAGCCAGCCATGTCGGGGAAGTCCTGGCACCACCACTTGTCTCATTCACTATCAGAGCCAGCCTGTCGGGGAAGTCCTGGTACCACCTCGTCTCATTCACTATCAGAGCCAGCCTTTTGGGGAAGTCCTGGCTCTTGTCTCATTCACTATCAGAGCCAGCCTGTTGGGGAAGTCCTGGCACCACCTCTTCTCATTCACTATCCAACAGCCTGTCACGGGAAGTCCTGGCACCACCACTTGTCTCATTCACTATCAGAGCCAGCCTGTCGGGGAAGTCTTGGCACCACCACTTGTCTCATTCACTATCAGAGCCACCCTGTCACGGGAAGTCGTGGCACAACCACTTGTCTGATTTACTATCAGAGCCACACATGTCGGGGAAGTCCTGGCACCACCACTTGTCTCATTCACTATCAGAGCCACCCTGTCATGGGAAGTCCTGGCACCACCACTTGTCTCATTCACTATCAGAGCCAGCCTGTTGGGGAAGTCCTGGCACAACCACTTGTCTCATTCACTATCAGAGTCAGCCTGTTGGGGAAGTCCTGGCACAACCACTTGTCTCATTCACTATCAGAGATAGCCTGTCGCACAAGTCCTGGCACCACCACTTGTCTCATTCACTATCATAGCCAGCCTGTTGGGGAAGTCCTGGCACCACCACTTGTCTCATTCACTATCAGAGCCAGCCTGTTGGGGAAGTCCTGGCACAACCACTTGTCTCATTCACTATCAGAGCCACCCTGTCATGGAAAGTCCTGGCACCACCACTTGTCTCATTCACTATCAGAGCCAGCCTGTTGGGGAAGTCCTGGCACCACCACTTGTCTCATTCACTATCAGAGCCAGTCTGTTGGGGATGCCCTGGCACCACCACTTGTCTCATTCACTATCAGCCAGCCTGTTGAGGAAGTCCTGGCACCATCACTTGTCTCATTCACTATCAGAGCCAGCCTGTTGGGGAAGTCCTGGCACAACCCAACCACTTGTCTCATTCACTATCAGAGCCAACCTGTCGGGGAAGTCCTGACACCACCTCTTGTCTCATTCACTATCAGAGCCAGCCTGTTGGGGAAGTTCTGGCACCACCACTTGTCTCATTCACTATCAGAGCCAGCCTGTTGGGGAAGTCCTGGCACCACCGCTTGTCTCATTCACTATCAGATTCAGCCTGTTGGGGAAGTCCTGGCACAACCACTCATCTCATTCACTATCAGAGCCAGCCTCTCGGGGAAGTCCTGGCACCACCACTTGTCTCATTCACTTTCAGAGCCAGCCTGTTGGAGAAGGCATGGCACAACCACTCGTCTCATTCACTATCAGAGCCAGCCTGTTGGGGAAGTCCTGGCACAACCACTTGTCTCATTCACTATCAGAGCCACCCGTCACAGGAAGTCCTAGCACCACCACTTGTCTCATTCACTATCAGAGCCAGCCTGTCGGGCAAGTCCTGGCACCACCACTTGTCTCATTCACTATCAGAGCCAGCCTGTTGGGGAAGTCCTGGCACCACCACTTATCTCATTCACTATCGGAGCCAGTCTGTTGGGAAAGTCCTGGCACCACCACTTGTCTCATTCACTATCAGAGCCAGCCTGTTGGGGAAGTCCTGACACCACCTCTTGTCTCATTCACTATCAGAGCCAGCCTGTTGGGGAAGTCCTGGCACCACCACTTGTCTCATTCACTATCAGAGCCAGCCTGTTGGGGAAGTCCTGGCACTACCACTTGTCTCATTCACTATCAGAGCCAGTCTGTTGGGGAAGTCCTGGCACCACCACTTGTCTCATTCACTATCAGAGCCAGCCTGTTGAGGAAGTCCAGACACCACCACTTGTCTCATTCACTATCAGAGCCAGCCTGTTGGGGAAGTCCTGGCACCACCACCTGCCTCATTCACTATCAGAGCCAGCCTGTTGTGGAAGTCCTGGCACAACCACTTGTCTCATTCACTATCGGAGCCAACCTGTTGGGAAGTCCTGACACCACCTCTTGTCTCATTCACTATCAGAGCCAGCCTGTTGGGGAAGCCCTGGCACCACCACTTGTCTCATTCACTATCCGAGCCAGCCTGTTGGGGAAGTCCTGGCACCACCGCTTGTCTCATTCACCATCAGAGTCAGCCTATTGGGGAAGTCCTGGCACCACCACTTGTCTCATTCTCTATCAGAGCCAGCCTGTTGGGGAAGTCCTGGCACCACCACTTGTCTCATTCACTTTCGGAGCCAGCCTGTTGGGGAAGTCCTGGCACCACCACTTGTCTCATTCACTATCAGAGCCAGCCTGTCGGGGAAGTCTTGGCACCACCACTTGTCTCATTCACTATCAGAGCCACCCTGTCACGGGAAGTTGTGGCACAACCACTTGTCTGATTTACTATCAGAGCCACACATGTCGGGGAAGTCCTGGCACCACCACTTGTCTCATTCACTATCAGAGCCACCCTGTCATGGGAAGTCCTGGCACCACCACTTGTCTCATTCACTATCAGAGCCAGCCTGTTGGGGAAGTCCTGGCACAACCACTTGTCTCGTTCACTATCAGAGTCAGCCTGTTGGGGAAGTCCTGGCACAACCACTTGTCTCATTCACTATCAGAGCCACCCATCACAGGAAGTCCTGGCACCACCACTTGTCTCATTCACTATCAGAGTCAGCCTGTCGGGCAAGTCCTGTCACCACCAATTGTCTCATTCACTATCAGAGCCAGCCTGTTGGGGAAGTCCTGACACCACCACTTGTCTCATTCACTATCGGAGCCAGTCTGTTGGGGAAGTCCTGGCACAACCACTTGTCTCATTCACTATCAGAGCCAGCCTGTCGGGGAAGTCCTGACACCACGTCTTGTCTCATTCACTATCCTGTTGGGGAAGTTCTGGCACCACCACTTGTCTCATTCACTATCAGAGCCACCCTGTCATGGGAAGTCCTGGCACCACCACTTGTCTCATTCACTATCAGAGCCAGCCTGTTGGGGAAGGCATGGCACAACCACTCGTCTCATTCACTTATCAGAGCCAGCCTGTTGGGGAAGTCCTGGCACTACCACTTGTCTCATTCACTATCAGAGCCAGTCTGTTGGGGAAGTCCTGGCACCACCACTTGTCTCATTCACTATCAGAGCCAGCCTGTTGAGGAAGTCCAGACACCACCACTTGTCTCATTCACTATCAGAGCCCACCTGTCGGGGAAGTCCTGACACCACCTCTTGTCTCATTCACTATCAGAGCCAGCCTGTTGGGGAAGTTCTGGCACCACCACTTGTCTCATTCACTATCAGAGCCAGCCTGTTGGGGAAGTCCTGGCACCACCGCTTGTCTCATTCACTATCAGATTCAGCCTGTTGGGGAAGTCCTGGCACAACCACTCATCTCATTCACTATCAGAGCCAGCCTCTCGGGGAAGTCCTGGCACCACCACTTGTCTCATTCACTTTCAGAGCCAGCCTGTTGGGGAAGGCATGGCACAACCACTCGTCTCATTCACTATCAGAGCCAGCCTGTCGGGGAAGTCTTGGCACCACCACTTGTCTCATTCACTATCATAGCCACCCTGTCACGGGAAGTCGTGGCACAACCACTTGTCTGATTTACTATCAGAGCCACACGTGTCGGGGAAGTCCTGGCACCACCACTTGTCTCATTCACTATCAGAGCCACCCTGTCATGGGAAGTCCTGGCACCACCACTTGTCTCATTCACTATCAGAGCCAGCCTGTTGGGGAAGTCCTGACACAACCACTTGTCTCATTCACTATCAGAGTCAGCCTGTTGGGGAAGTCCTGGCACAACCACTTGTCTCATTCACTATCAGAGCCACCCGTCACAGGAAGTCCTGGCACCACCACTTGTCTCATTCACTATCAGAGCCAGCCTGTCGGGCAAGTCCTGGCACCACCAATTGTCTCATTCACTATCAGAGCCAGCCTGTTGGGGAAGTCCTGACACCACCACTTGTCTCATTCACTATCGGAGCCAGTCTGTTGGGGAAGTCCTGGCCCAACCACTTGTCTCATTCACTATCAAAGCCAGCCTGTCGGGGAAGTCCTGACACCACGTCTTGTCTCATTCACTATCAGAGCCAGCCTGTTGGGGTAGTTCTGGCACCACCACTTGTCTCATTCACTATCAGAGCCAGCCTGTTGGGGAAGTCCTGGCACTACCACTTGTCTCATTCACTATCAGAGCCAGTCTGTTGGGGAAGTCCTGGCACCACCACTTGTCTCATTCACTATCAGAGCCAGCCTGTTGAGGAAGTCCTGACACCACCACTTGTCTCATTCACTATCAGAGCCAGCCTGTTGGGGAAGTCCTGGCACCACCACTTGCCTCATTCACTATCAGAGCCAGCCTGTTGTGAAAGTCCTGGCACAACCGCTTGTCTCATTCACTATCGGTGCCAACCTGTTGGGAAGTCCTGACACCACCTCTTGTCTCATTCACTCTCAGAGCCAGCCTGTTGGGGAAGTCCTGGCACCACCACTTGTCTCATTCACTATCAGAGCCAGCCTGTTGGGGAAGTCCTGGCACCACCGCTTGTCTCATTCACTATCAGAGTCAGCCTGTTGGGGAAGTCCTGGCACCACCACTTGTCTCATTCACTATCAGAGCCAGCCTGTTGGGGAGGTCTTGGCACCACCACTTGTCTCATTCACTTTCAGAGCCAGCCTGTTGGGGAAGTCCTGGCACCACCACTTGTCTCATTCACTATCAGAGCCAGCCTGTCGGGGAAGTCTTGGCACCACCACTTGTCTCATTCACTATCAGAGCCACCCTGTCACGGGAAGTCGTGGCACAACCACTTGTCTGATTTACTATCAGAGCCACACATGTCGGGGAAGTCCTGGCACCACCACTTGTCTCATTCACTATCAGAGCCACCGTGTCATGGGAAGTCCTGGCACTTCCACTTATCTCATTCACTATCAGAGCCAGCCTGTTGGGGAAGTCCTGGCACCACCACTTGTCTCATTCACTATCAGAGCCAGCCTGTTGGGGAAGTCCTGGCACCACCGCTTGTCTCATTCACTATCAGATTCAGCCTGTTGGGGAAGTCCTGGCACAACCACTCATCTCATTCACTATCAGCCAGCCTCTTGGGGAAGTCCTGGCACCACCACTTGTCTCATTCACTTTCAGAGCCAGCCTGTTGGGGAAGGCATGGCACAACCACGCGTCTCATTCACTATCAGAGCCAGCCTGTCGGGCAAGTCCTGGCACCACCACTTGTCTCATTCACTATCAGAGCCAGCCTGTTGGGGAAGTCCTGGCACCACCACTTGTCTGATTCACTTTCAGAGCCAGCGTGTTGGGGAAGTCCTGGCACCACCACTTGTCTCATTCACTATCAGAGCCAGCCTGTCGGGGAAGTCTTGGCACCACCACTTGTCTCATTCACTATCAGAGCCACCCTGTCACGGGAAGTCGTGGCACAACCACTTGTCTGATTTACTATCAGAGCCACACATGTCGGGGAAGTCCTGGCACCACCACTTGTCTCATTCACTATCAGAGCCACCGTGTCATGGGAAGTCCTGGCACCACCACTTGTCTCATTCACTATCAGAGCCAGCCTGTTGGGGAAGTCCTGGCACCACCACTTGTCTCATTCACTATCAGAGCCAGCCTGTTGGGGAAGTCCTGGCACCACCGCTTGTCTCATTCACTATCAGATTCAGCCTGTTGGGGAAGTCCTGGCACAACCACTCATCTCATTCACTATCAGCCAGCCTCTTGGGGAAGTCCTGGCACCACCACTTGTCTCATTCACTTTCAGAGCCAGCCTGTTGGGGAAGGCATGGCACAACCACGCGTCTCATTCACTATCAGAGCCAGCCTGTCGGGCAAGTCCTGGCACCACCACTTGTCTCATTTACTATCATAGCCAGCCTGTTGGGGAAGTCCTGGCACCACCACTTGTCTCATTCACTATCAGAGCCTCCCATCACAGGAAGTCCTGGCACCACCACTTGTCTCATTTACTATCATAGCCAGCCTGTTGGGGAAGTCCTGGCACCACCACTTGTCTCATTCACTATCAGAGCCAGCCTGTTGGGGAAGTCCTGGCACAACCACTTGTCTCATTCACTATCAGAGCCTCCCATCACAGGAAGTCCTGGCACCACCACTTGTCTCATTCACTATCAGAGCCAGCCTGTTGGGAAAGGCATGGCACCACCGCTTGTCTCATTCACTATCAGATTCAGCCTGTTGGGGAAGTCCTGGCACAACCACTCATCTCATTCACTATCAGCCAGTCTCTTGGGGAAGTCCTGGCACCACCACTTGTCTCATTCACTTTCAGAGCCAGCCTGTTGGGGAAGGCATGGCACAACAACTCGTCTCATTCACTATCAGAGCCAGCCTGTCGGGCAAGTCCTGGCACCACCACTTGTATCATTCACTATCAGAGCCAGCCTGTTGTGGAAGTCCTGGCACCACCACTTGTCTCATTCACTATCGGAGCCAGTCTGTTGGGGAAGTCCTGGCACAACCACTTGTCTCATTCACTATCAGAGCCAGCCTGTTGGGGAAGTCCTGGCACTACCACTTGTCTCATTCACTATCAGAGCCAGTCTGTTGGGGAAGTCCTGACACCACCACTTGTCTCATTCACTATCAGAGCCAGCCTGTTGAGGAAGTCCTGACACCACCACTTGTCTCATTCACTATCAGAGCCAGCCTGTTGGGGAAGTCCTGCCACCACCGCTTGTCTCATTCACTATCAGAGTCAGCCTGTTGGGGAAGTCCTGGCACCACCACTTGTCTCATTCACTATCAGAGCCAGCCTGTTGGGGAAGTCCTGGCACCACCACTTGTCTCATTCACTTTCAGAGCCAGCCTGTTGGGGAAGTCCTGGCACAACCACCCGTCTCATTCACTATCAGAGCCAGCCTGTTGGGGAAGTCGTGGCACCACCACTTGTTGTCTCATTCACTTTCAGAGCCAGCATGTTGGGGAAGTCCTGGCACCACCACTCGTCTCATTCACTATCAGAGCTAGCCTGTTGGGGAAGTCCTGGCACAACCACTCGTCTCATCCACTATCGAGAGCCAGCCTGTTGGGGAAGTCCTGGCACAACCCCTCGTCTGATTCACTATCAGAGCCACCCTGTCGGCAAGTCCTGGCACCACAACTTGTCTCATTCACTCTCCGAGCCAGCCTGTCTGGGAAGTCCTGGCACCACCACTTGTCTCAATCACTATCAGAATTTGTATTGCACTTCATCTTTGGGGAGATGCTGTCGATGGATGGCTCTTGTTTTTTATCCAGTTGTTATCCGGGTTGTAACTTTCGGCTGTGATGTAGCAGTCGTCTTGCATATCTTAACTCCGGCCATGGATTCCACCGGTCCTACTAAACACCAAGATGAATCAAGAAGTAAAAATAAAAATACAATACAATATTAACTCTTTATCCAATGCAGATGATATCAAAATTTAGTATTTTAAATATCATTTTTTAAATTTTTAAAAAAAATTTCAACAAAACCATATCATGTGGCCGTCATTGGAACGAGCTCGACGGGATCGTTCCAAAGAGGGGTCACATGATATGGTTTTGTTGAAATATTTCAGAAAATAATATTTTTTCAGCTGCTGAATTTGCATATTACGCGGGCGGATGTGGGCGATTCGTTAGGTAAAGGGTTAAATGCTTTATTTACTTACCTGGGGATGTACTTAACTAGATAATCACATTTGATGTAAGGTTCTGAAATACCACCTAACATGTAAGAAACGATCCAATTCACATTTAATGACATTTGATGTGCAGTGATCGAGGTATAACAAGTGTCAGGATTTCACGGTAACGATCGTTACCGGTAGCGTGTCGGTACCGTGGTCACAAAATGACGGAACCGAAATATCGTTACCCACTCAATCTGTCACTAAAGACATTGAAACATTTGTTGTTGAAAGAAATGCTCATAAGAGCTGCTCGTTGGTGAACAATCATCATTGTGATAGAAACGAAATGCTGTTTACATCGAATACAGAAACAAGTTGAAGTGGGGAAAACACGTGTGTACCGTTTGCACACGTTAGACATTTCAACCAATAACATTCTCAGAATCAGTAAAGTGCGAGACCCTTTTGCTGAAGTGAATGTGATTGGCTCATTCTGTAAACATCTTGATGTTTTTTTCGTCAGTAACATTATCACAAGTAATTTCATTGTGTGTCTGAGAATTGTTTTAAGTATGATAAAATAACAAGCGCCTGTGTTCAATATATGTTGAAAACTGAAAAGCAGTTTTTTGAACAAAGGTATCATGCACAGGTTTACTGGTGTTATAATATCTAAAACAATAAATATATATTAAAAAATCAACATCCCAATAACCTCTGTTTGGTATCTATCGTGCCGGGGGTAATTCCCTTCACTCCGGACTGTTAATATAGGAGGCCGAAACGTCTCGGGGGGCCGAAACGTCCCAATATCATTTCACATATAACTTACAAGTATATCAATGTATGCAGGCAGTTTTATCTAGGAGGGAAATGTGTCTGAAATCTAAAAAGCTACGAATGATATAAAATTCCCTCGATTCGGAAAAACTTCAAAAAGGTTCCCATAACTGCTCACAGACGGTACCTAAATTTCGTTACCGGCGGGTTCCGTGTCTCTTAAACCACTTGGTTCTGTTAACGTCTGAAATCCTGATACTTGGTATAAAGGCCATTAGCATGGAGGTTACACAAATTTAAATCTATGCGAACGGATAGCCGGTTAGCCAAATAATGCATCTTGAATGGTAAAGTCTGAGTAACTTAACCAGCATTTCTTGATAGATTTTTGCCTTGAGAGGCAATATATATTACATATACTTGTTAAAGATAAAGAAGCAGTTTTCCCAAGAATTTTTATGTAACGAAACATTCAGTTAACCATCCTAAAACCACATGAATGGTCAGCTAGTTAGAGTCATTTCTGAAATTTGCACACTGGAAATACATCTCGTTTGGTAGGCCAAATACACTATTATTTAACAGCTATTGACTGATAATGTGCTCGAGCTGCAAGTATGCATCTCTGAATGTCTGTGCTATTTGTGATGAAGTCACGACCCGACCGGGATGGTTGAGTTCTCGGAATTTTAGAAACTCCCTGAGAGTAGTGTGTCATTAGAGGTTTCATGAAAGCTTCATGCATCCAGTGGTTGAATTCTTTGATAGTAGAGAGGGGGTAGACAGAGTATCATCACTGACTTTACACGAACCATCTATCAATGGAGGCCAGAATCTGGCATGCAGTTGTTTAAATCTATAACTGCAGCGAGAGGGTAGACATCATCACCGACTTTGCATGAACCATCTCTCAGTGAAGGCCAGGCTCCAATTCTGTTTCTTGTCACTATCATTTTCAAGCAACACAAGTAGGCCTTATGGGCTTCTTACAGGTATATAGGATGTCACATTCTCACATATGATCGAACATGTGATAACTCGGGAGTTCTAAATTTATGGTTAAAAACAACCTTGATCAATATACAGTTGAAACTAGAAGTCCAGTCACTGCACTGTGCACTATTTTGAAGTAATAGCATGCTGAGTAAGAGCACTTTTGTCCCTATCAAACTCAAACTGGCCCATTAGCGTAACTCAATTCCTGTAGAAAAACAGCGTGCCCAATAATTCTATACTAATAAATAGAAATGATTAACATCAGTGCTGACCTCTACTGGGATACATATGCATATAATGCTGTAACAATTCTATACTAATAAATGGAAATGATTAACATCAGTGCTAACCTCTACTGGGATACATATAATGATATAACAATTCTATACTAATAAATAGAAATGATTAACATCAGTGCTGACCTCTACTGGGATACATATAATGATATAACAATTCTATACTAATAAATGGAAATGATTAACATCAGTGCTAACCTCTACTGGGATACATATAATGCTGTAACAATTCTATACTAATAAATAGAAATGATTAACATCAGTGCTGACCTCTACTGGGATACATATAATGATATAACAATTCTATACTAATAAATAGAAATGATTAACATCAGTGCTGACCTCTACTGGGATACATATACATATAATGCTGTAACAATTCTATACTAATAAATAGAAATGATTAACATCAGTGCTAACCTCTACTGGGATACATGTAATGATATAACAATTCTATACTAATAAATAGAAATGATTAACATCAGTGCTAACCTCTACTGGGATACATATAATGATATAACAATTCTATACTAATAAATAGAAATGATTAACATCAGTGCTAACTTCTACTGGGATACATATAATGATATAACAATTCTATACTAATAAATGGAAATGATTAACATCAGTGCTAACCTCTACTGGGATACATATAATGCTGTAACAATTCTATACTAATAAATAGAAATGATTAACATCAATGCTAACCTCTACTGGGATACATGTAATGATATAACAATTCTATACTAATAAATAGAAATGATTAACATCAGTGCTAACCTCTACTGGGATACATATAATGCTGTAACAATTCTATACTAATAAATAGAAATGATTAACATCAATGCTAACCTCTACTGGGATACATGTAATGATATAACAATTCTATACTAATAAATAGAAATGATTAACATCAGTGCTGACCTCTACTGGGATACATATACATATAATGCTGTAACAATTCTATACTAATAAATAGAAATGATTAACATCAGTGCTAACCTCTACTGGGATACATGTAATGATATAACAATTCTATACTAATAAATAGAAATGATTAACATCAGTGCTAACCTCTACTGGGATACATATAATGCTGTAACAATTCTATACTAATAAATAGAAATGATTAACATCAGTGCTAACCTCTCCTGGGATACATATAATGATATAACAATTCTATACTAATAAATAGAAATGATTAACATCAGTGCTAACCTCTACTGGGATACATGTAATGATATAACAATTCTATACTAATAAATAGAAATGATTAACATCAGTGCTAACCTCTACTGGGATACATATAATGATATAACAATTCTATACTAATAAATAGAAATGATTAACATCAGTGCTGACCTCTACTGGGATACATATACATATAATGCTGTAACAATTCTATACTAATAAATAGAAATGATTAACATCAGTGCTGACCTCTACTGGGATACATATAATGATATAACAATTCTATACTAATAAATAGAAATGATTAACATCAGTGCTAACCTCTACTGGGATACATATAATGATATAACAATTCTATACTAATAAATAGAAATGATTAACATCAGTGCTGACCTCTACTGGGATACATATACATATAATGCTGTAACAATTCTATACTAATAAATAGAAATGATTAACATCAGTGCTGACCTCTACTGGGATACATATAATGATATAACAATTCTATACTAATAAATAGAAATGATTAACATCAGTGCTAACCTCTACTGGGATACATGTAATGATATAACAATTCTATACTAATAAATAGAAATGATTAACATCAGTGCTAACCTCTACTGGGATACATATAATGATATAACAATTCTATACTAATAAATAGAAATGATTAACATCAGTGCTGACCTATACTGGGATACATGAAATGATATAACAATTCTATGCTAATAAATAGAAATGATTAACATCAGTGCTAACCTCTACTGGGATACATATAATGATAACACAATTCTATACTAATAAATAGAAATGATTAACATCAGTGCTGACCTCTACTGGGATACATATACATATAATGCTGTAACAATTCTATACTAATAAATAGAAATGATTAACATCAGTGCTAACCTCTACTGGGATACATGTAATGATATAACAATTCTATACTAATAAATAGAAATGATTAACATCAGTGCTAACCTCTACTGGGATACATATAATGATATAACAATTCTATACTAATAAATGGAAATGATTAACATCAGTGCTAACCTCTACTGGGATACATATAATGATATAACAATTCTATACTAATAAATAGAAATGATTAACATCAGTGCTAACTTCTACTGGGATACATATGATATAACAATTCTATACTAATAAATAGAAATGATTGACATCAGTGCTGACCTCTACTGGGATACATATACATATAATGATGTAACAATTCTATACTAATAAATAGAAATGATTAACATCAGTGCTAACCTCTACTGGGATACATATAATGATATAACAATTCTATGCTAATAAATAGAAATGATTAGCATCAGTGCTAACCTCTACTGGGATACATATAATGATATAACAATTCTATACTAATAAATAGAAATGATTAGCATCAGTGCTAACCTCTACTGGGATACATGTAATGATATAACAATTCTATACTAATAAATAGAAATGATTAGCATCAGTGCTAACCTCTACTGGGATACATGTAATGATATAACAATTCTATACTAATAAATAGAAATGATTAACATCAGTGCTAACCTCTACTGGGATACATATACATATAATGATGTAAAAATTCTATACTAATAAATAGAAATGATTAACATCAGTGTTGACCTCTACTGGGATACATGTAATGATGTAACAATTCTATACTAATAAATAGAAATGATTAACATCAGTGCTAACCTCTACTGGGATACATATACATATAATGATGTAAAAATTCTATACTAATAAATAGAAATGATTAACATCAGTGTTGACCTCTACTGGGATACATGTAATGATGTAACAATTCTATACTAATAAATAGAAATGATTAACATCAGTGCTAACCTCTACTAGGATACATATAATGATATAACAATTCTATACTAATAAATAGAAATGATTAACATCAGTGCTCACCTCTACTAGGATACATGTAATGATATAACAATTCTATACAAATAAATAGAAATGATTAACATCAGTGCTAACTTCTACTTGGATACATATAATGATGTAACAATTCTATACTAATAAATAGAAATGATTAACATCAGTGCTGACCTCTACTGGGATACATATAATGATATAACAATTCTATACTAATAAATAGAATTGATTAACATCAGTGCTAACCTCTACTAGGATACATGTAATGATATAACAATTCTATACAAATAAATAGAAATGATTAACACCAGCGCTAGCCTCTACTGGGATACTTATACATATAATGCTGTAACACTTCTATACTAATAAATAGAAATGATTAACATCAGTGCTGACCTCTACTGGGATACATGAAATGATATAACAATTCTATACTAATAAATGGAAATGATTAACATCAGTGCTAACCTCTACTGGGATACATATAATGATATAACAATTCTATACTAATAAATAGAAATGATTAACATCAGTGCTAACCTCTACTGGGATACATATAATGATATAACAATTCTATACTAATAAATAGAAATGATTAACATCAGTGCTAACCTCTACTGGGGTACAGATAATGATATAACAATTCTATACTAATAAATAGAAATGATTAACATCAGTGCTAACCTCTACTGGGATACATATAATGATATAACAATTCTATACTAATAAATAGAAATGATTAACATCAGTGCTGACCTCTACTGGGATACATATAATGATATAACAATTCTATACTAATAAATAGAAATGATTAACATCAGTGCTAACCTCTACTGGGATACATATAATGATATAACAATTCTATACTAATAAATGGAAATGATTAACATCAGTGCTAACCTCTACTGGGATACATATAATGCTGTAACAATTCTATACTAATAAATAGAAATGATTAACATCAATGCTAACCTCTACTGGGATACATGTAATGATATAACAGAAATGATTTACATCAGTGCTGACCTCTACTGGGATACATATAACGATATAACAATTCTATACTAATAAATGGAAATGATTAACATCAGTACTGACCTCTACTGGGATACATATAATGATATAACAATTCTATACTAATAAATAGAAATGATTAACATCAGTGCTAACCTCTACTGGGATACATGTAATGATATAACAGAAATGATTTACATCAGTGCTGACCTCTACTGGGATACATATAACGATATAACAATTCTATACTAATAAATAGAAATGATTAACATCAGTGCTGACCTCTACTGGGATACATATACATATAATGCTGTAACAATTCTATACTAATAAATAGAAATGATTAACATCAATGCTAACCTCTACTGGGATACATGTAATGATATAACAGAAATGATTTACATCAGTGCTGACCTCTACTGGGATACATATAACGATATAACAATTCTATACTAATAAATGGAAATGATTAACATCAGTACTGACCTCTACTGGGATACATATAATGATATAACAATTCTATACTAATAAATAGAAATGATTAACATCAGTGCTAACCTCTACTGGGATACATGTAATGATATAACAGAAATGATTAACATCAGTGCTGACCTCTACTGGGATACATATAATGATATAACAATTCTATACTAATAAATGGAAATGATTAACATCAGTGCTAACCTCTACTGGGATACATATAATGATATAACAATTCTATACTGATAAATAGAAATGATTAACATCAGTGCCGACCTCTACTGGGATACATATACATATACTGATATAACAATTCTATACAAATAAATAGAAATGATTAATATCAGTCCTAACCTCTACTGGGATACATATACATATACTGATATAACAATTCTATACTAATAAATAGAAATGATTAACATCAGTGCTAACCTCTACTGGGATACATATAATGATGTAACAATTCTATACTAATAAATAGAAATGATTAACATCAATGCTAACCTCTACTGGGATACATATACATATACTGATATAACAATTCTATACTAATAAATAGAAATGATTAACATCAGTGCTGACCTCTACTGGGATACATGTAATGATATAACAATTCTATACTAATAAATAGAAATGATTAACATCAGTGCTGACCTCTAATGGGATACATATACATATGATGTAACAATTCTATACTAATAAATAGAAATGATTAACATCAGTGCTAACCTCTACTGGGATACATATACTGATATAACAATTCTATACTAATAAATAGAAATGATTAACATCAGTGCTGACCTCTACTGGGATACATGTAATGATATAACAATTCTATACTAATAAATAGAAATGATTAACATCAGTGCTAACCTCTACTGGGATACATATACTGATATAACAATTCTATACTAATAAATAGAAATGATTAACATCAGTGCTGACCTCTACTGGGATACATGTAATGATATAACAATTCTATACTAATAAATAGAAATGATTAACATCAGTGCTAACCTCTACTGGGATTCATATACTGATATAACAATTCTATACTAATAAATAGAAATGATTAACATCAGTTCTGACCTCTACTGGGATACATGTAATGATATAACAATTCTATACTAATAAATGGAAATGATTAACATCAGTGCTAACCTCTACTGGGATACATATACTGATATAACAATTCTATACTAATAAATAGAAATGATTAACATCAGTGCTAACCTCTACTGGGATACATATACTGATATAACAATTCTATACTAATAAATAGAAATGATTAATATCAGTGCTAACCTCTACTGGCATACATATACATATACTGATATAACAATTCTATACTAATAAATAGAAATGATTAACATCAGTGCTGACCTCTACTGGGATACATGTAATGATATAACAATTCTATACTAATAAATAGAATTGATTAACATCAGTGCTAACCTCTACTAGGATACATGTAATGATATAACAATTCTATACTAATAAATGGAAATGATTAACATCAGTGCTGACCTCTACTGGGATACATATAGTGATACAACAATTCTATACTAATACATAGAATTGATTAACATCAGTGCTAACCTCTACTAGGATACATGTAATGATATAACAATTCTATACTAATAAATAGAAATGATTAACATCAGTGCTAACTTCTACTGGGATACATATGATATAACAATTCTATACTAATAAATAGAAATGATTAACATCAGTGCTAACTTCTACTGGGATACATATGATATAACAATACTATACTAATAAATGGAAATGATTAACATCAGTGCTGACCTCTACTGGGATACATATAGTGATATAACAATTCTATACTAATACATAGAAATAATTAACATCAGTGCTAACCTCTACTGGGATACATATAATGATATAACAATTCTATACTAATAAATAGAAATGATTAACATCAGTGCTAACCTCTACTGGGATACATATAATGATGTAACAATTCTATACTAATAAATAGAAATGATTAACATCAGTGCTAACTTCTACTGGGATACATATGATATAAGAATTCTATACTAATAAATGGAAATGATTAACATCAGTGCTGACCTCTACTGGGATACATATAGTGATATAACAATTCTATACTAATACATAGAATTGATTAACATCGGTGCTAACCTCTACTAGGATACATGTAATGATATAACAATTCTATACTAATAAATAGAAATGATTAACATCAGTGCTAACTTCTACTGGGATACATATGATATAACAATTCTATACTAATAAATGGAAATGATTAACATCAGTGCTGACCTCTACTGGGATACATATACATATACTGATATAACAATTCTATACAAATAAATAGAAATGATTAATATCAGTCCTAACCTCTACTGGGATACATATACATATACTGATATAACAATTCTATACTAATAAATAGAAATGATTAACATCAGTGCTAACCTCTACTGGGATACATATAATGATGTAACAATTCTATACTAATAAATAGAAATGATTAACATCAATGCTAACCTCTACTGGGATACATATACATATACTGATATAACAATTCTATACTAATAAATAGAAATGATTAACATCAGTGCTGACCTCTACTGGGATACATGTAATGATATAACAATTCTATACTAATAAATAGAAATGATTAACATCAGTGCTGACCTCTACTGGGATACATATACATATACTGATATAACAATTCTATACTAATAAATAGAAATGATTAATATCAGTGCTAACCTCTACTGGGATACATATACTGATATAACAATTCTATACTAATAAATAGAAATGATTAACATCAGTGCTGACCTCTACTGGGATACATGTAATGATATAACAATTCTATACTAATAAATAGAAATGATTAACATCAGTGCTAACCTCTACTGGGATACATATACTGATATAACAATTCTATACTAATAAATAGAAATGATTAACATCAGTGCTGACCTCTACTGGGATACATGTAATGATATAACAACTCTATACTAATAAATAGAAATGATTAACATCAGTGCTAACCTCTACTGGGATGCATATACTGATATAACAATTCTATACTAATAAATAGAAATGATTAACATCAGTGCTGACCTCTACTGGGATACATGTAATGATATAACAATTCTATACTAATAAATAGAAATGATTAACATCAGTGCTAACCTCTACTGGGATACATATACTGATATAAGAATTCTGTACTAATAAATAGAAATGATTAACATCAGTGCTGACCTCTACTGGGATACATATACATATACTGATATAACAATTCTATACTAATAAATAGAAATGATTAATATCAGTGCTAACCTCTACTGGCATACATATACATATACTGATATAACAATTCTATACTAATAAATAGAAATGATTAACATCGGTGCTGACCTCTACTGGGATACATGTAATGATATAACAATTCTATACTAATAAATAGAATTGATTAACATCAGTGCTAACCTCTACTAGGATACATGTAATGATATAACAATTCTATACTAATAAATGGAAATGATTAACATCAGTGCTGACCTCTACTGGGATACATATAGTGATACAACAATTCTATACTAATACATAGAATTGATTAACATCAGTGCTAACCTCTACTAGGATACATGTAATGATATAACAATTCTATACTAATAAATAGAAATGATTAACATCAGTGCTAACTTCTACTGGGATACATATGATATAACAATTCTATACTAATAAATAGAAATGATTAACATCAGTGCTAACTTCTACTGGGATACATATGATATAACAATACTATACTAATAAATGGAAATGATTAACATCAGTGCTGACCTCTACTGGGATACATATAGTGATATAACAATTCTATACTAATACATAGAAATAATTAACATCAGTGCTAACCTCTACTGGGATACATATAATGATATAACAATTCTATACTAATAAATAGAAATGATTAACATCAGTGCTAACCTCTACTGGGATACATATAATGATGTAACAATTCTATACTAATAAATAGAAATGATTAACATCAGTGCTAACTTCTACTGGGATACATATGATATAAGAATTCTATACTAATAAATGGAAATGATTAACATCAGTGCTGACCTCTACTGGGATACATATAGTGATATAACAATTCTATACTAATACATAGAATTGATTAACATCGGTGCTAACCTCTACTAGGATACATGTAATGATATAACAATTCTATACTAATAAATAGAAATGATTAACATCAGTGCTAACTTCTACTGGGATACATATGATATAACAATTCTATACTAATAAATGGAAATGATTAACATCAGTGCTGACCTCTACTGGGATACATATAGTGATATAACAATTTTGTACTAATACATAGAAATGATTAACATCAGTGCTAACCTCTACTTGGATATATGTAATGATATAACAATTCTATACTAATAAATAGAAATGATTAACATCAGTGCTAACCTCTACTGGGATACATATACATATCCTGATATAACAATTCTATACTAATAAATAGAAAAGATTAACATCAGTGCTGACCTCTACTGGGATACATTTACATATACTGATATAACAATTCTATACTAATAAATAGAAATGATTAATATCAGTGCTAACCTCTACTGGCATACATATACATATACTGATATAACAATTCTATACTAATAAATAGAAATGATTAACATCAGTGCTGACCTCTACTGGGATACATGTAATAATATAACAATTCTATACTAATAAATAGAATTGATTAACATCAGTGCTAACCTCTACTAGGATACATGTAATGATATAACAATTCTATACTAATAAATGGAAATGATTGACATCAGTGCTGACCTCTACTGGGATACATATAGTGATACAACAATTCTATACTAATACATAGAATTGATTAACATCAGTGCTAACCTCTACTAGGATACATGTAATGATATAACAATTCTATACTAATAAATAAAAAATGATTAACATCAGTGCTAACTTCTACTGGGATACATATGATATAACAATTCTATACTAATAAATAGAAATGATTAACATCAGTGCTAACTTCTACTGGGATGCATATGATATAACAATTCTATACTAATAAATGGAAATGATTAACATCAGTGCTGACCTCTACTGGGATACATATACATATAATGATTAACAATTCTATACTAATAAATAGAAATGATTAACATCAGTGCTAACCTCTACTGGGATACATATAATGACATTACAATTCTATACTAATAAATAGAAATGATTAACATCAGTGCTAACCTCTCTGGGATACATATAATGCTGTAACAATTCTATACTAATACATAGAATTGATTAACATCAGTGCTAACCTCTACTGGGATACATATAATGACATTACAATTCTATACTAATAAATAGAAATGATTAACATCAGTGCTAACCTCTCTGGGATACATATAATGCTGTAACAATTCTATACTAATAAATAGAAATGATTAACATCAGTGCTAACCTCTACTGGGATACATATAATGATATAACAATTCTATGCTAATAAATAGAAATGATTAACATCAGTGCTGACATCAGTGCTAACCTCTACTGGGATACATGTAATGATATAACAATTCTATACTAATAAATAGAAATGATTAACATCAGTGCTGACCTCTACTGGGATACATATAATGCTGTAACAATTCTATACTAATAAATAGAAATGATTAACATCAGTGCTGACCTCTACTGGGATACATATAATGCTGTAACAATTCTATACTAATAAATAGAAATGATTAACATCAGTGCTCACATCAGTGCTAACCTCTACTGGGATACATGTAATGATATAGCAATTCTATACTAATAAATAGAAATGATTAACATCAGTGCTAACCTCTACTGGGATACATATACTGATATAACAATTCTATACTAATAAATAGAAATGATTAACATCAGTGCTGACCTCTACTGGGATACATATAATGATATAGCAATTCTATACTAATAAATAGAAATGATTAACATCAGTGCTGACCTCTACTGGGATACATATAATGCTGTAACAATTCTATACTAATAAATAGAAATGATTTAACATCAGTGCTAACCTCTACTGGGATACATATAATGATATAGCAATTCTATACTAATAAATAGAAATGATTAACATCAGTGCTGACCTCTACTGGGATACATATAATGCTGTAACAATTCTATACTAATAAATAGAAATGATTAACATCAGTGCTGACCTCTACTGGGATACATATAATGCTGTAACAATTCTATACTAATAAATAGAAATGATTAACATCAGTGCTGACATCAGTGCTAACCTCTACTGGGATACATATACATATAATGATATTACAATTCTATACTAATAAATAGAAATGATTAACATCAGTGCTAACCTCTACTGGGATACATATACATATACTGATATAACAATTCTATACTAATAAATAGAAATGATTAACATCAGTGCTAACCTCTACTGGGATACATGTAATGCTGTAACAATTCTATACTAATAAATAGAAATGATTAACATCAGTGCTGACCTCTACTGGGATACATATAATGACATAACAATTCTATACTAATAAATAGAAATGATTAACATCAGTGCTAACCTCTACTGGGATACTTGTAATGATGTAAACATATACTTAATCAGATTCTTTAAATAATTTTGTCAAATTGCAGTCAGGCTTGGGAGATTACTTCCTTCTAAGCAGCTTTCACTGACGAAAGGTGAAAGCTGCTTAGAAGGGAGTAATCTCCCGTGCATGACAGCAATTTGACAAAGTTATTGATGTAAACAGATATTAAAATTTGACTACATATACAGAATGAAGAGAGTGGATTACTACTTAATTGCAGTGCCATATATTCACCACTCGAAAAATATTCATAGTTGTTAATAACAGCACATGAAACTCAAGCAGACTTCCATCAAATGGGCAACCGGGTGCAATGCGGCGGTCCATTTGATGAAAAGTTTGAAAATGCTTCTTGTGTTTTGTCCTCAGAAATTGTAAATATTTACTAAGTGAAAAATTTATCTCAAAGCTATTTAATACTAGTAGTAATCTTCCCTCCCCTAAGTGAAAAATTTATCCCAAAGCTATTTACTTCTAGTAGTAATCTTCCCTCCACTAAGTGAAAAATTTATCCCAAAGCTTTTTACTACTACTAGCAATCTTCCCTCCACTACTTGAAAAATTTATCCCAAAGCTATTTAATACTAGTAGTAATCTTCCCTCCACTTAGTGAAAAATTTATCTCAAAGCTATTTAATACTAGTAGTAACCTTCCCTCCACTAAGTGAAAAATTTATCCCAAAGCTATTTACTTCTAGTAGTAATCTTCCCTCCACTAAGTGAAAAATTGATCTCAAAGCTATTTAATACTTGTAGTAATCTTCCCTCCACTTAGGGAATATTTTCTTTCTGTTTGATCAGTTCGTGATTTCACCACTTATCTCACTAATAGCACATTATAGTTTGCATTGCTTATCACAAACTCTTTTATGTATTTCAGACTACATCATTTTTCTACAGTAGGGAGCACATTAACCAACAAGCATTTTCTGCATTACTCTAGTGATCCGAATAATCGTACCCGTACGATTATTAAATTTCAATAAAAATTCCAGCCCGTACGATCCTTATTTGAACCCCTACGATTATTAAATTTTGCATTTTCAAATGTTCTATTTAATTTATGATGGAATCTCAATCGCAAAACATGAACTCGCTAATGAAAATCGCATCGTAAAGTCGGCTAAATTTCTCAAGACAATAGACTAACACTTGGTTCAAAAGTGCAATTGTTCACGAAATAGAATAAAACTTGCGTCCCTCTTGCGGTCAGTTCCATTTTATACCGGGTGATTGTCTTAGTAAATTTCGAACACGTGCTTCCACTGTGAAGGTTGCAAACGAGCACCCCCATCAAAAGGAGTGAGACATTCTGTTCGGGAGAAACTTATTTCCGTGCACATTGAGATAGGAATTTATTGAGGTACAAAGGGGGTAGTTATTACTTGAACAACATGCGAAAATAAGGCAACTTTACAGTCATTGGTCGGCGCTTTATTTCAGAGAACTTACCCACATTCCGGCAGTTAACAGCATCCAATCAAAGCATTTTTGTACGAAATGTCCGTAATGTTGGCACGCTCAGTCTTGAAGCTGGACAAAGCTCAGATCGGAAGTGTCCGCTCGCAGTATTCTGGGATTGTTGGGGCTTCCCCCTAATTGTTGACAAACATGTGCTTGCTCGTGAAAGTGTTTGTTTTTTGGGGGGGGGGTTTTTGTTCAATGTTTGAAAATTCTCAGTTTTCATGTGGGAATTGGATGGATATCAACAACACAAAAACAAGACAAAATCAGTTTGTATTAAATATTCTATTCATTCAAAAATGCAGAACAGCGACACTCACCTGGTTAATAATAATATATCTGCAATTCAAATCCACTCGATGTCTGTTGTATTTAAATTCTGGGAGGTTCGCCCCAACCGGGTTCCCCGCCCGCGTGTCCCAAAAAATAGAGGGTAAAAATATATATTTCGGATAAAAATGGGGTTCAGTAATAATAACCGAAACCGATACCGGAATCCACTCTTTTTATAAAAAAAAAAAACGAGTAGAAACCGATACAGAGAGAAAATTTCATAACCTGCCATTTCCCAACATTTTATTTATTGGTGTTTAAGGTCATGCTAAACTCAAGTTTAGCCAATTATTTATACCCATGTCGCCCATTTTAGAGGACTTCTACCCAAAGCATTGGTTACTGGGTCCTATTCTACCAGCAAAATAGCATGTTTACAAAAGTGAACAAGCACTACTCCACTTCCCGGGATCCCTACAGGGAAGCTTCCAACACTAATTTCAGCAAATTTCATTGATTGCCACTCTCATGCCTGCATTTTCCACCGCCTACTATTATTCAAACCCCTTACTATTATTAAAATTCCGAAATTTTTCCATCCCCTACTATTATTCAAACCCCTACTATTATTAAAATTCCGAAATTTTTCCAACCCCTACTATTATTCCGACCCCTACTATTATTCGGATCACTAGAGTAATTGTGACAGCACTTCTAGTTTCAACTGTATGTTTAGCTTAGGCTGGTAGAGGAATATGCTTCATGTACAAGCATGAGGATCCAATAGCTCAGGCTAGTAGAGGAATATGCTTCATGTACAAGCATGTGGATCCAATAGCTCAGGCTAGTAGAGGAATATGCTTCATGTACAAGCATGTGGATCCAATAGCTCAGGCTAGTAGAGGAATATGCTTCATGTACAAGCATGTGGATCCAATAGCTCAGGCTAGTAGAGGAATATGCTTCATGTACAAGCATGAGGATCCAATAGCTCAGGCTAGTAGAGGAATATGCTTCATGTACAAGCATGTGGATCCAATAGCTTAGGCTGGTAGAGGAATATGCTTCATGTACAAGCATGTGGATCCAATAGCTCAGGCTGGTAGAGGAATATGCTTCATGTACAAGCATGTGGATCCAATAGCTCAGGCTAGTAGAGGAATATGCTTCATGTACAAGCATGAGGATCCAATAGCTCAGGCTGGTAGAGGAATATGCTTCATGTACAAGCATGTGGATCCAATAGCTCAGGCTAGTAGAGGAATATGCTTCATGTACAAGCATGAGGATCCAATAGCTCAGGCTGGTAGAGGAATATGCTTCATGTACAAGCATGTGGATCCAATAGCTCAGGCTGGTAGAGGAATATGCTTCATGTACAAGCATGAGGATCCAATAGCTCAGGCTAGTAGAGGAATATGCTTCATGTACAAGCATGTGGATCCAATAGCTCAGGCTGGTAGAGGAATATGCTTCATGTACAAGCATGAGGATCCAATAGCTCAGGCTAGTAGAGGAATATGCTTCATGTACAAGCATGTGGATCCAATAGCTCAGGCTAGTAGAGGAATATGCTTCATGTACAAGCATGAGGATCCAATAGCTCAGGCTGGTAGAGGAATATGCTTCATGTACAAGCATGTGGATCCAATAGCTCAGGCTGGTAGAGGAATATGCTTCATGTACAAGCATGTGGATCCAATAGCTCAGGCTAGTAGAGGAATATGCTTCATGTACAAGCATGAGGATCCAATAGCTCAGGCTAGTAGAGGAATATGCTTCATGTACAAGCATGTGGATCCAATAGCTCAGGCTAGTAGAGGAATATGCTTCATGTACAAGCATGTGGATCCAATAGCTCAGGCTAGTAGAGGAATATGCTTCATGTACAAGCATGTGGATCCAATAGCTCAGGCTGGTAGAGGAATATGCTTCATGTACAAGCATGTGGATCCAATAGCTCAGGCTAGTAGAGGAATATGCTTCATGTACAAGCATGTGGATCCAATAGCTCAGGCTAGTAGAGGAATATGCTTCATGTACAAGCATGTGGATCCAATAGCTCAGGCTGGTAGAGGAATATGCTTCATGTACAAGCATGTGGATCCAATAGCTCAGGCTGGTAGAGGAATATGCTTCATGTACAAGCATGTGGATCCAATAGCTCAGGCTGGTAGAGGAATATGCTTCATGTACAAGCATGTGGATCCAATAGCTCAGGCTGGTAGAGGAATATGCTTCATGTACAAGCATGTGGATCCAATAGCTCAGGCTGGTAGAGGAATATGCTTCATGTACAAGCATGAGGATCCAATTAATCATGACAGGGCTGGAAATCTAGAAAATGCAGGAGGGCTAAAAATCGCCCTCCTAAATTTGGCTGGGGGTCAATAGCCAACCTAAATTTCGGATCACATAGAAATGTTGAAATGGGAGCACATATCCATTATAAACAACTATTTTACGATGTGACCATGTTTAACTGTTATAAGTCTTGGCCAGAACCCTTCAAACACACAATGTAACTACAACGTTATATTACGTTGTCACTGTGTCAGAACTGAGAACAGAAGTTTGTCAGTACAGTATAATGTACATCAAGGGAGATAACCAGGCCTTAAAATTTGTCAACACTCACGAGAATCAGTTTGGATTCTCACATATTCCTGTTGCGAGAATCAATTTTCTGTTCTTAAATATTTAGAATTTGAGAGTACTGTTATACCCATGTGAGTGCACATATGCCATGGTTATATAGGCAGCCAAGACTTCACTAGACACAACTACTAAGTGATGTTTTGTTACCTTATTATGAGGGTGCAAAGAATAAGAATTCTTCTGGCTTTTTAAATCCACTTTTAGAATCTAGGTTAAGAATCAAATGAACATTTCACACGAATCAAAGTTGATTCTCGCTGTTTTACTTGCGAGAATCATTTCGCAAATCAATTCTGATTCTCTCATGAATTTTAAGGCCTGGAAAACACACTCGCCACATGTTCAATCAACTTCAATGTCGAAACGTCCAAAAATTCCTGGATTTATTAAATTATTTCTGTGTGGGAAATGTCGATGGTGCACATGTCTTCAACCGCTTGTAACCCTGCTTCAGCAGAGCTTGAACAGAGTTAGAATGTTGTGGAGCTGACAGTTGCTCGTCGATGCTCGGTGGTTCTCTCCGTATACCCCAGCTTCCTCCACCCATAAAATTGTACACAGTCACGGTTAGCCATTGTGCATAAGTATGTGACCTTAAACGCTAATAAATAAATATATAAATACTGTGTGGGAAATGTAAAAAAAGAAATAAATGAAGTTGCTCTCATATCTTTCCACCCAAAAATTTCCACAAAATAAATAAATACCACTATACGTATGTATTATATAATAATTGAGAAGACCAGTGAAGGCATGGTTTAGAGATTATTGACAGGAGCTTAACAAAGTGACTGACTGATAAACAAGTCGTTGTTGCACGAGATATTTCAGTTGAACTTAATACATAATACTTACCTCATTGAATTTATGCCATTGGATAAAAGCACACACAAATCACACACAAAAAACCCCGCAAAGATCATCCATTTTCTAATTTCAGTCGACTTGTTGAATGGAATGTTGCAATAATTCACCTGATTTTGTATTTATGGCCTGCAAATCAGACTTCTTGTCCAGCTTATAAAATCGGGGAATGGCAGGTTTGGGGGCTAGGAAATTTTTGCGCAGGCAGTAGGCGGGCAGCCCGCCAGACTGCCTTAAAAATGCCAGCCCTATCATGACCAAATGATGAGCTCTGGATTTGTGTCACATTGTGTGCATTCCAGATATATGCCCGGTATAAAATGGATGTACTGTGCACATCTAACAAAAATACCAGCCAGTCTAAAATGGGCCATGGTGTGCATTTTAGCCAGCCAACAATAGGCCTGGGCCTATATGGCCCATGATTCCGGGTTTTCAGCTAAACCTTTCATACAAACTGATTCATATAAATATTTCAAGCTGCTTCAAGGCCTCTTTTCTGTGCAAAATATAGCATTACATTTTTCATATGGGGTGGCAAGCAAATGAGGGTAGTGCGAGTGAAAAGAAAGAAAATGTTGACAAAAATTGATTTGGTCTTATCACTTGAATGACAGGACATTTGAAACCAGCATTGCACGTCAGAATTGCGTGGCCCTTGATGACCCAGCAAAACTAGAATTACTTCCCCTCCATCATCTTCGTGTGGTCGAATTCATGTGGGCCCATTTTACTTGAAAGACCTATATGTAAAAGACACTTTTCCCATACACACACATAGCCCATGGGCAGACTCAGAGGGGTGCATACGGCACATGACCCTCCTATTTTTTCTAATTAAATTTTTTATACAAGCACTAATACCAAGAGATATGATATCGGCGAGGTCGTGGATGTCCATGCACTGTTATCACTGATAATATCATACTCGATACATACAGCTATAAGCCTAGCTTCTGTACAGTCCAATGTCAGCTGATATTAGTCAGATCAGATAATATCATACTCAATACAAACAGCTATAAGCCTAGCTCCTGTATGGTCCCATGTCAGCTGATATCAGTGGGCTGTGTTATCACTGATAATATCATACTCAATTCAAACAGCTATAAGCCTAGCTTCTGTACGGTCCCATGTTAGCTGATATCAGTCGGCTGTGTTATCACTGATAATATCATGCTCAATACAAACAGCTATAAGCCTAGCTCCTGTGTGGTCCAATGTCATCCAATATCAGTTAGCTGTGTTATCATTGAACATATCATACTCAATACATACGGCTATAAGTCTAACTCCTATGCGGTCCAATGTCAGCCGATATTAGTTAGCTGTGCTATCATTGAACATATCATACTCAATACATACAGCTATCAGCCTAACTCCTGTGTGGTCCAATGTCAGCCGATATTAGTTAGCTGTGTTATCATTGAACATATCATACTCAATACATACAGCTATAAGTCTAACTCCTATGTGGTCCAATGTCAGTCAATATTAGTTAGCTGTGTTATCATTGAACATATCATACTCAATACATATGGCTATAAGTCTAACTCCTATGCAGTCCAATGTCAGCTGATATTAGTTAGCTGTGTTATCATTGAACATATCATACTCAATACATACAGCTATCAACCTAACTCCTGTGTGGTCCAATGTCATCCAATATCAGTTAGCTGTGTTATCATTGAACATATCATACTCAATACATACGGCTATAAGTCTAACTCCTATGCGGTCCAATGTCAGCCGATATTAGTTAGCTGTGCTATCATTAACATATCATACTCAATACATACAGCTATCAGCCTAACTCCTGTGTGGTCCAATGTCAGCCGATATTAGTTAGCTGTGTTATCATTGAACATATCATACTCAATACATACAGCTATCAGCCTAACTCCTGTGCGGTCCAATGTCAGCCGATATCAGTTAGCTGTGCTATCATTGAACATATCATACTCAATACATACAGCTATCAGCCTAACTCCTGTGTGGTCCAATGTCAGCCGATATTAGTTAGCTGTGTTATCATTGAACATATCATACTCAATACATACAGCTATAAGTCTAACTCCTATGCGGTCCAATGTCAGCCGATATCAGTTAGCTGTGCTATCATTGAACATATCATACTCAATACATACAGCTATCAGCCTAACTCCTGTGCGGTCCAATGTCAGCCGATATTAGTTAGCTGTGTTATCGTTGAACATATCATACTCGATGCATACAGCTATAAGTCTAACTCCTATGCTGTCCCATGTAAATGAAATCCAGAATCCTAGGTCCGCCACTGGCACACATGATTATCAGTTATGCATCAGGGTGTAACACTTGGTTGAGTAAAACCCCCACTAATATATAATGCATGTACCATTTAAAAGGTATTCACATATAGAAGTATTATTTTTGATTAGTTGATTACGAATGTTGCATTTGGGCTGCAAATATTTGGAGGTTGTTACCTGGTTAGTTTCATATTGGCCGAGATATCAGCCTGTGATATTAGCCTGAGATACCAGCCTGAGATATCAGCCTGAAATAACTTCATTCCAGTCATAGACCAAAAGTCAAAGGCTGATGTAAAGTTACCAAGGGCTGATATTTTGGCCTATATGAAAGTACCCAAGTAATAACCTCTGTTATTGATCCTCAGAGGTTCCTCTCCTCGTAGTTCAGCTATGTAAATCTATTGGATTCTCTACTGGGGACGTTTGGATAGCTGAACTATGTCTTCTCACATTTGACGAATCCCCCTTGGGGGGGGGGGGGGAGGGGGGGGGTTCATTGCTGTTCAAAGTAAGATCCAAGTGATGAGTTCAGGGGGAGAATCAGGAAAGGCGAGGAAAGAGTGTGCTAAATGTGTAATTTAGGTACAGTGGAGACCCTGGAACATTTCATTTTTTAAATGCCCCAAATATTTGCCTAGTAGAACAAAACTCCTTGGGAATCTAATGGAAACAAACCGAGAGGTCCTCGGTTCGAATCCCAGCTGCGGCAACCGCGTTGTGTCCTTGGGCAAGACACTTCACCCCGATTGCCTACATGGGGGCACGATGACGCTGTGTACTGAGGCGTACTGCACGTCGGTGGTGTGCATGTCTTCAACCAATCTAACCCTGCCTGTGCTGCGGTGCAGAGTTCAGAGTTACGATGTTGGAGAGCTGACAGCTGCTCGTCGTTGCTCGGTGGTTCTCTCCGGGTACTCCGGCTTCCTCCACCCGTAAAACTGTCACGGTCACGATTAGCCATTGTGCATAAGTATGTGACCTTAAACACCAATAAATAAATAATATAAATAAATAATCTAATGGAAAAATGGGATGGAAACATGAAGGATAATTGGATAGGGGATGAAATGAGGAAAAGGTTCAATTTTATAGTTAGGGGAATTGAAAAGTCGCCAGTGGGGGAGTTATGAAACAGTTTTTGACTGAATGTTGGGAGATTAGGACAGAGAGTGGGGGATGAATACCCGGGTGGGGCACTGGGTTAATGTAGGCCTCATTGTTAGAGGACTGTGAAAGTTTCAGCAGAGGGCCAAAGATTTATTTTTATTTCAGATGAACTCCATCTTGAAGTCGCGTAGCTGCCAGTTACTTTCTTTAACACGTATGTAGTATATGAGAGGGATTTATTGCCCGGTTAGGGGACCTTAGTGGGAAAAACCGCCCGGGTGACTTATTTTGAGGGGACCTAGTCACGTGACATACATTCAGGTAGCCCTAGTAACCTTCCATCTCCTGATGTCATCACCATGGTGGTACGCGCGCACGTCCTTCAAGGGTGTTGTCATATTAGGGAAATGACCAACTTGAGGAAATTTACCTATTACCTGGTTAGTTTCATATGGGCCGAGATATCAGTCGGAGATAACTTCATTCCAGTCCTTTTTAATATACTTCCACTAAATGATCCCCAACTTTTCCTTTCATCGAATATCTGGAAAGAAGATATCTATATGAACTTTCCTAAGATAACATCTACAGTTTGGCGTGAAACAATTGGGAGCTGGTGTGAGGCATCGAGTACCAAAACTTCTAAAAACATATGGAATTTTATAAATACATGTATCTGGTTTAATAGTAATTTCAAAATATATACTACTCAAAGTTTGCTAAGCACCAGATATTTGACACATCATTGTGAAATTAGCTTGTGACATATTTGCGATATTTTTGGTGGATATGATTGAGGAATGTATTGAGATGGTCCCCAGTGTTTACATTAGCTCTCTTGACAGGCAGACTTTTCGTGACAGTCAAGGAAAGCATGTACCTCTTGATTTTCATGATGTTTTCGTGTACTGTCTATGGCAAATGCAAATGTAAGTTCGTCTGCAGCAGAACTGTGGCGGGCTGTAGGGATAGTGGAGCAAGGGACTACTCATCGTCAGGTTGGTGAAGCCCTTGGTGTGCACCATACGTTGATCACCAGACCCTGGACAAGATTTCAACAGTGTGGCACAGAGAAGATTAGCGACCTGTCCTTTTTACAGATGAGTCAAGGTACTGCCTAGACCACACAAATAGGCGTTCTAGGGTATGGAGAAGACGAGGAGAGCGATTCCATGCAGCCAACATTGCTGAGCATGACCGCTATGGTAGAGGGTCAGTCATGGTCTGGGGTGGCATCAGCTGGGATGGACGTAGAGCTCTGTGTCCTTGAACATGGTACATTGACTGCACAACGGTATATTGATGAGATCCTGGATGCCCACGTCAGATTGTATGCAGGTGCAGTGGGTGATAGATTCATTCTGATGGACGATAATGCCTTGTTACAACCGATAATGTTACAATGCCGCATAATGTTACACCAATGCATAATGTTACAAAAAATGTAGTAAACAACCGATAATGTTATAAACTCTGCATAATGTTATAACTTTTTTCAACCCGTTATGTTATAAAAATCGACGCATAATGTTATAACTTTTTTCAACCCGTTATGTTACAACAAATTAACCGATAATGTTATAACTTCTGTATACTAATTCCAGTTACAGCTCTTGTAGATGGACTTTACCACTTACCATTTATTGCCACATAAAGGTATTTTGTACATAACATCTCTGGAGGTATCAGATTCAAGAGGTATCAGATTCAAGTATGTTCAATTTGAGTCCCTGGATTCAAATCCATTCCTTAGTGTTTTACCAAAAAAATTTGCCTTTCAAACTGCAGTGACATAACAACCCTTGGAAGTTTGGCAGTGCTTGTCTACAGCTGCTGGAACTGGAAGCAGTCAGGAAGACCTATGATAATCATCTGACATGAACACTAAGAGTTATGAATACATTCATGACTTCATTCCTCTATAGTGTTGATGAACCATGACTAACTGAATGTGACCCAAAATACTTCTTTGAACAACTTAGTCAAGTCAGTGATTAAGGCCCCTTGGGGCCTCTTGTTTTTCATTGTGCATGACTGTATTCTTTATGAGCCCAGTGTAAACTGAAACATTATACTTTCTCTTTGTAGTGGGCTTGGTGAGGAAGGATTGTTGTTAATGGGTGATATACTGTGAGCTGTGTTTTAAAGTTTCCAAACCACAAAAGCTTGGTTATAATATCGTCTTTGTTTGATTAGAGCAAAACAAAAGTAGTGTTACTGTGAAATTCACACACAAGCTTTTCTACAAGAGGTAAGTTTATTCTTTTTTAGCTCACCTGACTGAAAGTCAGGGTGAGCTTTTCTTATCACACTTCGTCCGTCGTCCGTCGTGAAGGTGGTGTTTGAGCCTCTTTCTCCTAAACCACTGGCCACATTTTAATTAAATTTCATGTATATGGTGGTTATATAGGGGCATTTTGATTTTAATCCAAATTAGGTTTCAGCTCATATTGAGCAGAGGTGTCGGGAAAAAATAGCCAATTTTTTTGAAAATCTTCTTCTAATGAACCACCAGTAGCAGAGACTTGATATGTGGTATACAGAGTCCTTTTGAGGTTTAGAATCAAGTTTGTTCAAGAAAAGTTTGTCGGGCATTATTTGCCTTCGTTATGGGAGGGGCAAAAATTTTGGCCATGCCTAAAATTTCTATTTTCTGAACCGTGAGGTCAATTTGAACCAAATTTGATATGAGATGATAATGGGTCATAAGTAGTTGATTGATGCAAAAAAAAATTTTCTCATTGCCCCGTGGGAACCTCGGGAGCTAAAAATAGGAAAAACCTTAAAACTGCCATATCTCCAAAACTACACGGCACAGAGAATTCTTATTTTGTATAAAGCTTACTTTTATCCGGTAGAATAGAATGGTTAAAAAAAATCCCTATCGGTTTGATCACAAGGTACTATTTTCAGGACTTTGAAAAAGTGCTGAGTCAGCACTTTTTAACACTGTAGGCAATGGGAAAAACATTAAAAAATCTTCTCCAGATTCAGCAGGCAGAATCTTTTCATATTTGGTATGCAACATTGTAGGGTGGATCTGATTCAAGTTTGTTCAAATCGGCTTTTTAGATTCATATTTGGGCTCACTATAGAAGCTTGAATTCAAACTTCGTGCATTTCAGGCAAATTTCTTAAAAAATCTTCTTCTCCAGATCCAGCAGGCAGAATCTTTTCATATTTGGTATGCAACATTGTGGGGTGGATCTGATTCAAGTTTGTTCAAATCGGCTCCCTATATTCATATTTGGGCTCACTATAGAAGCTCGAATTCGAACTTAGTGCATTTCGGGCAAATTTCTTCAAAAATCTTCTTCTCCAGATCCAGCAGGCAGAATCTTTTCATATTTGGTATGCAACATTGTGGGGTGGATCTGATTCAAGTTTGTTCAGATCGGCCCCCTGGGTTCATATTTGGGCTTACTATAGAAGCCCGAATTCGAACTTCGTGCATTTCAGGCAAATTTCTTAAAAAATCTTCTTCTCAAGATCCAGCAGGCAGAATCTTTTCATATTTGGTATGCAACATTGTGGGATGGATCTGATTCAAGTTTGTTCAAATCGGCTCCCTAGATTCATATTTGGGCTCACTATAGAAGCTCGAATTCGAACTTAGTGCATTTCGGGCAAATTTCTTCAAAAATCTTCTTCTCCAGATCCAGCAGGCAGAATCTTTTCATATTTGGTATGCAACAATGTGGGGTGGATCTGATTCAAGTTTGTTCAAATCGGCCCCCTGGGTTCATATTTGGGCTTACTATAGAAGCCCGAATTCGAACTTCGTGCATTTCAGGCAAATTTCTTAAAAAATCTTCTTCTCCAGATCCAGCAGGCAGAATCTTTTGATATTTGGTATGCAACATTGTGGGGTGGATCTGATTCAAGTTTGTTCAAATCGGCTCCCTAGATTCATATTTGGGCTCACTATAGAAGCTTGAATTCGAACTTAGTGCATTTCGGGCAAATTTCTTAAAAAATCTTCTTCTCCAGATCCAGCAGGCAGAATCTTTTCATATTTGGTATGCAACATTGTGGGGTGGATCTGATTCAAGTTTGTTCAAATCGGCCGCCTGGATTCATATTTGGGCTTACTATAGAAGCCCGAATTCGAACTTCGTGCATTTCAGGCAAATTTATTAAAAAATCTTCTTCTCCAGATCCAGCAGGCAGAATCTTTTCATATTTGGTATGCAACATTGTGGGCTGGATCTGATTCAAGTTTGTTCAAATCGGCTTCCTAGATTCATATTTGGGCTCACTATAGAAGCTCGAATTCGAACTTAGTGCATTTCAGGCAAATTTCTTAAAAAATCTTCTTCTCCAGATCCAGCAGGCAGAATCTTTTCATATTTGGTAAGCAACATTGTGGGGTGGATCTGATGCAAATTTGTTCAAATCGGCTTCCAAGATTCATACTCTCAGGTGCCAAATAATAGTGATGGCTGAATAACAGTGATGACTTGCATATTCATCAAAAATTAATAACAGTGATGGCGTTTTTGCTCTATATCTCATTACCAAATAACAGTGATGGTTGGAATTTTCCTCCAAAATTAATAACAGTGCCGACACTCTTATTTGGCACCTGAGAGTATTTGGGCTCACTATAGAAGCTTGAATTCGAACTTAGTGCATTTCGGTCAAATTTCTTAAAAAATCTTCTTCTCCAGATCCAGCAGGCAGAATCTTTTGATATTTGGTATGCAACATTGTGGGATGGATCTGATGCAAATTTGTTCAAATCGGCTCCCTAGATTCATATTTGGGCTCACTATAGAAGCTTGAATTCGAACTTAGTGCATTTCGGGCAAATTTCTTAAAAAATCTTCTTCTCCAGATCGAGCAGGCAGAATCTTTTGATATTTGGTATGCAACATTGTGGGCTGGATTTGATTCAAGTTTGTTCAAATCGGCTTCCTAGATTCATATTTGTGCTCACTATAGAAGCTCTTATTCGAACTTAGTGCATTTTAGGCAAATTTCTTCAAAAATCTTCTTCTCCAGATCCAGCAGGCAGAATCTTTTCATATTTGGTAAGCAGCATTGTGGGGTGGATCTAATTCAAGTTTGTTCAAATCGGCCCCCCTGGGTTTATATTTGGGCTCAGTATAGGAGCCCAAATTTGAACTTAGTGCATTTCAGGCAAATTTCTTAAAAAATATTCTTCTCCAGATCCAGCAGGCAGAATCTTTTGATATTTGGTATGCAACATTGTGGGGTGGATCTGATTCAAATTTGTTCAAATCGGCTCCCTAGATTCATATTTGGGTTCACTATAGATGCTCGAATTCGAACTTAGTGCATTTCAGGCAAATTTCTTTAAAAATCTTCTTCTCCAGATCCAGCAGGCAGAATCTTTTCATATTTGGTATGCAACATTGTGGGGTGGATCTGATTCAAGTTTGTTCAAATCGGCCCCCTGGATTCATATTTTGGGCTCACTATAGAAGCCCGAATTCGAACTTAGTGCATTTCAGGCAAATTTCTTAAAATATCTTCTTCTCCAGATCCAGCAGGCAGAATCTTTTGATATTTGGTATGCAACATTGTGGGGTGGATCTGATTCAAGTTTGTTCAAATCAGCCCCTTGGGTTTATATTTAGGCTCAGTATAGGTGCCCAAATTTGAACTTAGTGCATTTCAGGCAAATTTCTTTGAAAATCTTCTTCTCAAGATCCAGCTGGCAGAATCTTCTGATATTGGGTATGCACCATGCTTGGGGGGGTGAGATTCAAGTTTGTTCAAGCCAAGTCCCTGGGTTCATATTTGGGCTCGCTGTGGTAGCCCGAATTATAACTTAGTTCAAAATGAGGAATTTTCTTTAAAAATCTTCTTCTCCAGATCCAGCAGTCGGAATGTTTTGATATTTGGTATGCAGCATCCTTAGGGGGTGAGATTTAAGTTTGTTCAAGCCATGTCCCTAGGTCCATATTAGGACTCACTGTGGGAGCCCGAATGATAACTTTGTTCAAAATGAGGAATTTTCTTTAAAAATCTTCTTCAGATCCATCAGTCGGAATGTTTTGATATTTGGTATGCAGCATCCTTAGGGGGTGAGATTCAAGTTTGTTCAAGCCATGTCCCTATGTCCATATTTGGAGTCACTGTGGGAGCTTGAATTGTAACTTAGTTCAAAATGAGGAATTTTCTTTAAAAATCTTCTTCTTCAGATCCAGCAGTCGGAATGTTTTGATATTTGGTGTGCAGCATCCTTAGGGGGGTGACATTCAAATTTGTTAAAGCCAAGTCCCTGGGTTCATATATGGGCTCCCTGTGGGAGCCTGAATTATAACTTAGTTCAATATGAGGAATATTCTTTAAAAATCTTTTTTTTTTTTAGATCCTCTGGTCAGAATCTTTGGATATTTGGTATAAGCTTTTCTTAGGAGGAGCAGATGCAACTTGTTGAAATCAATTCTCTGGGTTGATATTTAGGCTACCATGTCAGGTGAGCGCCCTCAGGCCCCCTGGGGCCTTTTGTTTCTTACATTATCAAGTATCAGTGATTGAAGTCCCCAAATTTGATTTTCTGTATCACTCTTTAAGTGGGATGGTCTGTGTGTAGTTGGGTGTACACTCTTAAAGTGGGATGGTCTGTGTGTAGTTGGGTGTACACTCTTGCAGTGGGATGGTCTGTGTGTAGTTGTGTGTACACTCTTTAAGTGGGATGGTCTGTGTGTAGTTGGGTGTACACTCTTAAAGTGGGATGGTCTGTGTGTAGTTGGGTGTACACTCTTACAGTGGGATGGTCTGTGTGTAGTTGGGTGTACACTCTTTAAGTGGGATGGTCTGTGTGTAGTTGGGTGTACACTCATAAAGTGGGATGGTCTGTGTAGTTTGGTGTACACTCTCTAAGTGGGATGGTCAGTGTGTAGTTGGGTGTATACTTTTAAAGTGGGATGGTCTGTGTGTAGTTGGGTGTACGCTTAAAGTGAGATGGTCTGTGTGTGATTGGGTGTTCACTCTTAAAGTGGGATGGTCTGTGTAGCTGGGTGTACACTCTTAAAGTGGGATGGCATGTGTGTAGTTGGGTGTACACTCAAGTGGGATGGCCAGTGTGTAGTTGGGTGTACACTCTTAAAGTGGGATGGTCTGTGTGTAGTTGGGTGTACACGCTTGAAGTGGGATGGTCTGTGTGTAGTTGGGTGTACACTATTAAAATGGGATGGTCTGTGTGTAGTTGGGTGTACACTCTTACAGTGGGATGGTCTGTGTGTAGTTGGGTGTACACTCTTAAAGTGGGATGGTCTGTGTGTAGTTGGGTGTACACTCTTAAAGTGGGATGATCTGTGCATAGTTGGGTGTACACTCTTAAAGTGGGATGGTCTGTGTGTAGTTGTGTGTACACTCTTAAAGTGGGATGGTCTGTGTGTAGTTTGGTGTACACTCTTAAAGTGGGATGGTCAGTGTGTAGTTGGGTGTACACTCTTAAAGTGGGATGGTCAGTGTGTAGTTGGGTGTACACTCTTAAAGTGGGATGGTCTGTGTGTAGTTGGATGTACGCTTAAAGTGAGATGGTCTGTGTGTGATTGGGTGTACACTCTTAAAGTGGGATGGTCTGTGTGTAGCTGGGTGTACACATTTAAAGTGGAATGGTGTGTGTGTAGCTGGGCATACACTCTTAAAGTGAGATGGTCTGTGTGTAGCTGGGTGTACACTCTTAAAGTGGGATGGTCTGTGTGTAGTTGGATGTACACTCTTAAAGTGGGATGGTATGTGTGTGGTTGGGTGTACACTCAAGTGGGATGGCCTGTGTGTAGTTGGGTGTACACTCTTAAAGTGGGATAGTCTGTGTGTAGTTGGGTGTACACTTAAAGTGGGATGGTCTGTGTGTAGTTGGGTTACACTCTTAAAGTGGGATGATCTGTGTGTAGTTGGGTGTACAATCTTAAAGTGAGATGGTCGGTGTGTAGTTGGGTGTACACTCTTAAAGTGGGATGGTCTGTGTGTAGTTGTGTGTACACTCTTAACCCTTTACCTAACATAAAAAGCAGACGACACTTGCAAAACAAATTCTTGAACAACTAATCTTTTTCATTTTTTGTCTCAAAAACATAGGTTATGACCCCTCATTGGAATGAGCTCGACGAGCTCGTTCCATTGAGGGGTCATAACCTATGTTTTTGAGACAAAAAAATGAAAAAATAATGAAAATTAACTGACGATTTTTGAGAATAGCGCTGGTCGGTTTTGGCCGTTACGTTGGGTAAAGGGTTAAAGTGGGATGGTCTGTGTGTAGTTTGGTGTACACTCTTAAAGTAGGATGTAGTGTTGTGCCGTTTTATTTTTCTTGTTTCGGTTCGGTTATTTAAAAAAACTCGGTTTATAGGTCGGTTTTCGGTTTTTTATAGTAAGACATTTGCACTTTCCAACAGAAACTATGTAGTGTCAATATAATGCCCACACTGTCATATTTTCAATGATGATTTAATTGGCATTGCCTAGCATTTGTGGTAAGTGTATAAATGGCAGGCATTATCAAAACAAAATAATATAAAAGAAAATAAAATGTAACAGTGTTCGTAGAATATCACCACTCACCAATTCTAGGCACATGCCCCCCCCCCCCCCCCCCCAACCTCTGGTCTTTAAGTTCAGGCATAGAGAGTCTATGATGAATTGATATTAACACATGGGTGTGAAAAGGGCTAATTCACAATTTCCCAGCGCTCTGTTCAGTGCTCACTTCTAGGTGGGCCCTGGGCAGCCTAACAAAATGACCCTACCAGGCATTGCAAATAATAACAAGCGTTGCCAAGTGGGTCACCTAGACACCCATCCTAACATATTTGACAATGAACTGATGTATGCACTCTTTTCAATACCCCCCCCCCCCCCCCCCCCACACACACACACACACACACACAGTGGTGACTAGGGCCACCACCCGCCCTAGTAAAATAATCAGCAATCATTTCATGTCAGCCTGGAATGGGAAAGTCATATTGTTTGTAGCTGGGTGGGCTTCAAAACGAACCACTTTACCAAATACCTATTGTCTCTCCCTCCCTCCCTCCGTCCACCCCTCCCCCCCCCCCCCCCCACCTCGCGCACGCAATGGTTTTAGCTCAACGGAATTGATTTCACAAATTCACTGGTGTACTGTTATATATTGTAACTTTTTTGCGTTTGCCTCTTGCCATTCCAATTTCTATTTCTACCGCTGATTTGTTCCTTTGGTTGGCCCCCTTAAAGTAAGTTGTGTGGGAATGCAACCGTGGCACGTTGACAGCGATATTATGGAACGCAGCTTTATCCTGTGGATATGGATGATTCGGTCTTGGGACGTTTCGGCCTCGGGACGTTTCGGTTCAAGACGTTTTGGCCTTCATATATTGAACTAAATAGAATAAGAACTTGCGGTTTCGCGTTTTAGTGGGCCGAAGCCTTCAGGACAAATCGTCTCGGGTCGGAACGTCCCAAAACTGAATTGCAGTAAAACCTCTTCCCAGATAAGCACATCAAGGGAGGCAACAGACAACATCCGATGCACGTGGTGGGGCAATCCGTGACAAATGTTGTTTTTGAATACGACAATGGAATACCAAGACCTTTTTCTGATATGATATTATTCCCTGTCCAACAGATTGTAGATAAGTAATTTTAATTAAACTGATTGACTATGTCATATAAACCTGTTCAAAAACGAAGCCAATTGCGCAAGGTATTTCCTGTAATCAGTGAAATGTAGGCGTGTTGGCTGTCTGTTTTGTCATTCTCACAGAAAACACAACCCATTATTACGTCAACGATTTGTGATTGACAACTTGTCATACATAATTCTCGAGTGATCTGGACATGCTGCAGTGGCCTCTTTGCACCCAGAATGTGGCGTGCGTTGACGACGCTGTTTTTTCCTGACAAAGCTTGACATTTCAGACATTGTTAGTGCAAACTGAATAAAGAAAACATCTCTTCCCGACATTTTAGGAAAAAACCGAAACTGTACTCATTTACCAGTTACACGGTTTCGGTTTCGGTTTTCAAGCAAAACCGAAACCGACTTATAAAACCGGTTAACCGAACAACACTAGTAGGATGGTCGGTGTGTAGTTGGGTGTACGGTCTTAAAGTGGGATGGTCTGTGTGTAGTTTGGTGTACAATCTTAAAGTGGGATGGTCTGTGTGTAGTTGGGTGTACACTCTTAAGTAGGATGGTCTGTGTGTAGTTGAGTGTACACTCTTAAAGTTGGATGGTCTGTGTGTGGTTGGGTGTACACTCTTAAAGTGGGATGGTCTGTGTGTAGTTTGGTGTACACTCTTAAAGTGTGATGGTATGTGTGTAGTTGGGTGTACACTCTTAAAATGGGATGGCCAGTGTGTAGTTAGGTGTACACTCTTAAAGTGAGATGGTCTGTGTGTGGTTGGGTGTACACTAGGGCTGCACGATATTCAAAACTGAATACCGGTATATTCAAAAAAATACTGCGGTTTACCGGTATATATCGAAAACTGTTCAGATATATGAACACAAGTACCAAATTCGAGACTCGAGCCATCAGTCGGAACGAATTAGCATGCCTTGATGATGCGGTTCAAAAAACCTTTACCCAACGCAGACGATATCAAAATTTATTATTTTCAAAACTAATTTATCAGATTTTCCCCAAAGATTTCAACAAAACTATATCATGTGACCCCTCATTGGAACGAGCTCAATGAGCTTGTTCCAATGAGTGGTCACATGACATAGTTTTGTTGAAATTTTCAAAAATTATTTTTTCAACTGCTGAATTTGTATATTACGAGGGCACAAGCAGACGATTCCTTGGATAAAGGGATAATATTATTCATTCGGGGCTACAGTTAAAAAAATCTTGAAAATTAAATTATGGGTAAATAAATAATGACGATAAACCAATATTTTTGTAATTGCACCAGTATTCAATCGATATTGGTTTGAATACCGGTATATATCGGTTCACTGATATGCTGTGCAGCCCTAGTGTACACTCTTAAAGTGGGATGGTCTGTGTGTAGTTGGGTGTACACTCTTAAAGTGGGATGGTCTGTGTGTAGTTGAGTGTACACTCTTAAAGTGGGATGGTCTGTGTGTAGTTGGGTGTACACTCTTAAAGTGGGATGGTTGTTCTGTGTGTAGTTTGGTGTACACTCTTAAAGTGGGATGGTCGGTGTGTAGTTGGGTGTTCACTCTTAAAGTAGGATGGTCTGTGTGTAGTTGGGTGTACAATCATAACGTGGGATGGTCTGTGTGTAGTTAGGTGTACACTCTTAAAGTAGGATGTTCTGTGTGTAGTTGAGTGTACACTCTTAAAGTGGGATGGTCTGTGTGTAGTTTGGTGTACACTCTTAAAGTGGGATGGTCTGTGTGTAGTTTGGTGTACACTCTTAAAGTGGGATGGTCTGTGTGTAGTTGGGTGTACACTCTTAAAGTGAGATGGTCTGTGTGTAGTTGGGTAAAATCATCTGAAAATAAAATACAAAGCAAAAACATGTAACACAGCATGTTGACCAAAGCCCAAATGTCACAAGGAAAGTTTTTTTCTCTTGACTGTCTAATTTTGACAAAATGATAAATATATGTGTACTATGTTACAAAAGAGAGAACAAGGGAGGTTTGACAAAACAGTAGATATGTGTACTATATTACAAATTATAAGAGAGAAAGGTTTATATGGTTATTGGTTGAACAATTATGAGAATGGGCAAGACAAAGATATCATCATGCAGTTTTTTTGTGAGTGCTGGAATAAGGAGGCCTATATTTTCCAAAATATACCACAAGAGTTTTATCTGTATATGGAATCTGCGATAGATAGGGAATATGCACATTTAATACTTGCTGTGAAATTACTGCCCAGGGTATTTGAATTGTGCTACAAGAATCCTAATTGCTAAGTTGAAATAAGCTTAATTATACCTTGCCATGGAGTTGGATGGGCAGGCCTGACCCTCTTTAGGAGTGCAGGAGTGCTGCATGCCTAGAAAAAATTGAGGAGGGCAATTTTTTGCACCCCTTGATTTTCTGGAATGCCAGACCTGTTTGGGACTGCCTTTAAAATCAAATCTATTATCATTTTGTCCCCTGAATTCCAATGTGTTCTATGTGCCTACTGGCACATTGGAACTCAGGGGACAATTTGTCAATGTTGCATTGATTCGCAATAATTCATGACCCATTCTGTGTCACATTACGATACATTTTGAGTGTAGAAGACAATCACATAAGAATTGAATGCAACATTTTGAATAATGAGAAGATGTGTGTGCCAATTTTTCCACTTTGTCGCTGAATGTAGTACAATTTTTCAGTCACAATATTAATAACTTGAAGTGAATATAACCAAAATAGCATACAAATTTTTGCATTGAGAATTTCAGGTGCAATTGCACTCCCAGGCAATCTGAGGAGAGAAACTGTTTTGCATTCCTTGATTTTTCTAGATTGCCAGCCCTGATGGGAATATAGGAATGGGTTCCATCCATCCAGCATTCTTCTATCTTTCCATCCTTATATCCATGCATCTATCATCCATCCTGTCGATTCATCCTTTTCCATTTCTTGTCATCACATTTAAAGAAAACCATTCAAGATTTTTCTTTCCAAATTGAATATCAGATTTAAAAAAAAATCATTCATTGTTTTTTTTTCTAAATTTAATATACATACAATTTCTTGGTGATAATACCATGATTGGCATTGTGAACCAGCTGTGCCCTAATATACCTTAGTGAGTTAATACAAAAAGGAACATTTTCTGCTTAACTAGTGAAGAGCTACATTTTTTGGTGGTCTGAATTTGTTCATCAAAATTTGTTTTATTACAAATTATTGAATAGACTGCTATTTTGAGCTTTGATGAGGGAGTGGTGGTCTCATCATCCAAATTTATCAAAAGTAGTGATGATTCAAGGAAATGTGTTGATATCATGGCAAGGCTGCAGCTTGACCCAGTTAAATCACCACAGTCAAAATCCTGATCAAAGCCTTCAGTGGGTGACAAACCTGGTAGTTCCAGTGTCTCATTGCCCAAGCCTTCAGTGGATGACAAACCTGGTAGTTCCAGTGTCTCATTGCCCAAGCCTTCAGTGGGTGACAAACCTGGTAGTTCCAGTGTCTCATTGCCCAAGCCTTCAGTGGGTGACAAACCTGGTAGTTCCAGTGTCTCATTGCCCAAGCCTTCAGTGGGTGACAAACCTGGTAGTTCCAGTGTCTCATTGCCCAAGCCTTCAGTGGGTGACAAACCTGGTAGTTCCAGTGTCTCATTGCCCAAGCCTTCAGTGGGGGACAAACCTGGTAGTTCCAGTGTCTCATTGCCCAAGCCTTCAGTGGGTGACAAACCTGGTAGTTCCAGTGTCTCATTGCCCAAGCCTTCAGTGGGGGACAAACCTGGTAGTTCCAGTGTCTCATTGCCCAAGTCTTCAGTGACTGACAAACCTGGTAGTTCCAGTGTCTCATTGCCCAAGCCTTCAGTGGGTGACAAACCTGGTAGTTCCAGTGTATCATTGCCCAAGCCTTCAATGGCTGACAAACCTGGTAGTTCCAGTGTCTCATTGCACAATTCCTGCTTTACATAGTGATATAGAATTATTCCATTAACTGAGATTCCGGTGTTTAACTGGTTGAGTTTGGGAAGCCCATATTTGGACTTCATTCTGAAGTACAGATACCAGATCTTCATATTTTATGGATATGCTTTTGTAATGGGACGTGGGCGAGGGGTTCCAATATCTTTTATGACCCTGGCAAAACTTATCAAGGGTACACCTCCCTAAACCTCCATGACCCAGAAAAGGATTCCAGATTCTTTGTTCTTGAACTATGTCCACTAATGAATGTGACTGAACACAGAAAAGTTAATTTGCTATGGTTTTAATTATTTCAACATAAAAAAATATATACATAGCACACCTGAATAATGGGAGGTGAGTGAAAGGTCATGATGTGTGAATCAATGTCTGTGCCCAAACTATAATTTATAGGTTGTCTCAAGCCTTAGCAATGGTTACTCAAAACATGACTACAAACTTCCCAAGATTCACTTCAATCCTCAAAAGAAGTAAAAAAAATGAGTTTGTTGAAGCCTGGTACACTACCATTCAGTGTTATTGTTATACTAAATTATATTCTTTTACTATCCACAAAAAAGTGGGTTTATAAGTACCTAGTATACTACTATTGGTATTATATTTTGATGTTACCAAAGTGTGGGTTTATAGGAACATAGTATACTACTATTTTGATATTTCCTACAGGTGGATTTATAACAACATAGTATACTACTATTTTTAATATTACCAAAAGGTGAATTTACAAGGGCCTAGTATACTACCCTACGATTTTGACATGGACAGTTTTATCTATGGATGAACTGATATTAATCTTGTCTTCAATTTAGAAAAATAATCCCTCTAAACTTTTTATCTAAGCCTACATCGCCATTAATTTAGCTGATAATTTGAAGGGGAAAAACAGTCATCTACTCATCCTAACAACAGAAAATAATTTACTTCGGTAGGGCCAAGAATTTTTACAACATAATTTTGTTTTATTGCAAAGCACACCAACCACCCAAAGCCGGGCTTGTAAGCCCTTGTCGGAGAAGGTAAAGCTGGCGAACCTGTAGGTTCTTGTGACTTTACCAAAGTGACTTGAAATCATCGTGTATGTGGATTATATAGCCAAAACAGCCAATAAGATTTGAAGATCCGATTAACTTGTGAGAGATGGGAATCCATGCATAAACAAAATAACAGCTGCCTCTGGATTGGAGCTGCTGATGGACTTGAACCAATAAAATTACGGCTTTTAAAAACATTTTGGTTTACTTCTCAAAATGGTGGCAGTAGTTAGTTTTCACTGATTGATATGGCGACGGGAATTTTTTAAATAAATATTACAAATATTTTTATATTGTAAGCCAAACTAAGGAATAAATACACTGGATTATTAATTAAAACATGAATGACAAGTGCGGAATAGAAATTTAGAAAATCTGAAGAAAAAGAACCTGAGACAACCGATAAACAAGGACAAACATTGATTCAGACAAATCAACCCCGTCACACTCCAGCCATCTTAAAACCCCCTAAAAAAATATACCCCATTCTCTTTCTCTGGGAAATATCACAAAAGTCACTTCCACAAACCACACTGTTTCTTGGTTACTGTCCCATCATCAGTCACCACCACACGGACATCACATGCATCCACTGTATCTCTTGACAAATCATGGGATACCGGTGAGAGTGCCTTCCTCTTCCTACGTTCTTCCTCCCTCTCATCTGTTTGGAGACGAGGCTTAGGACACAAAAAGCCTTGTGGATTGATGTACTTCAAGTTCCTCCTCGTTACTCGTTGTATTAGCTCCACTCTCTGGGTTGCCTCTTCTCCCGTAAGATGGTGGATCCTTATCATGTGACGTCGAATCTCCAAACGTTTAATGTCCACAATACTACACCCCTCTACCGCACAGCACCACAAATCAACAGATTCATTATGAAACCTTACATAATGCTGCCGATATGCTGTCAATGTTCTAAACACATGCTGTGTTTTGCAAGCTGCCACAGGGCAAGACATCCCATCATCTGGCCATTCCACTCTCATGTCATTGTCTAATGACGCCATCTCTCTCTTGCTTACCGCAATCTCTAGAGGTTCCATGTCTGGATTTGTGGAAAATTAATGTTCATTTACATCTTTATTTTACAGTTATCACTGTGCTCCATCATATGAGACTAACTTCACAAATTCAACTTGTGCTAGTGCATTTGGTACACATATGCTACATTATTAGCATGACCCAACTCTCCCCTCTGGAGAGGTCAAAACGAACAATGGTAGCATTTTGTTCTTACAGACTCACTATACCAAATGCTAAGACCAAATTTGTTTTTATGTTTATTTTTCTTTTTAGATTTACCCTAAGATAACAAATAATTTCCACCTACGGAACTGTTAAACAGTTACTCTCAGTGAATTATCTCTAGGTAAAATTATGCCACGGAAAGTGATATTTTGAACACATGGTATCAGTTAAATTTCCAACTACGGAGCTGTTCCTTAACAACTACTCTCATTGGTTGTACCAATAGCATTCAAAAATAAAAAGATTATTTCCAATTGAAAGAGCACAGTGGAAACTTCCAAATTCTCACAGTTCCCAGACACATCACCTTTAAGGTTGCGGAAAGAAAAACGCAACTACTTTCTGAGATCATCATGTCTAAGGAACATTTATTTCTGAAACATCAAGCGTAGAATCTCGATATATGTTACTCAATGATGATGGGTAGTTTGTGTGCTTTGCCATTCATATTTACCCACAAGAAAGGGGTGCTTAAAAAAATAAAATAGAATAAGATAACCATATTTGTACTTTTATACATATATACATTCTGCTTTGTTAGGGTGGGTAGATGACAGGTTTTCTAATAACTTTTGTGCCTCCTCCCTCAAACACATTACTGATTGCTGACCCTTTTCCCTATAGGACCACCTATTCCATTCAGCCACCTGCTCAAAAAGAACTAAGAAATCCTTTAATTTAACCGTCTTTCCATCATACTTGTCAGGTTTTTTTTCACGGCGAAGAGGAAAATTTCTCCCCAGAAAACGTAAACTTTCAGAGTTCACTCGTGGAACGGTTGATATTTTACTTGCAACCTTCTCTCTTTGTCTGGGAAAACTCTTAAATGTTGAACTAGAGAGTACAGGGGAATTCACATGCCTTTCATTACCTAAACCATCCACAACTGGAAGTGAAGAAGCATTATATGTTTCATTAATTGTTTGTGGCCTAATAGGGCTAGGTAAAACATTTGACTCAGCTCTAAGAGCTCTTTGCCTTTCAAAGTCCGCTTTACACAGATCATAATGAACTGACAACTCCTGAAACTGCCTTTCAAGTTCAACTAAACTATTATCTCCAAAATTAGGAGATTCCTGGACAACAACATCCTCCACTATCCTTCCAGACCCTTGTATTTCTGCTGGGGATAAACCTTTATACTTTCTAGATGTGGACATGGTTTCTATTCAAGAACCCTGCTCGCAGCGCCAAAAATGTAACGGGACGTGGTCGAGGGGTTCCAATATCTTTTATGACCCTGGCAAAACTTATCAAGGGTACACCTCCCTAGACCTCCATGACCCAGAAAAAGGATTCCAGATTCTTTGTTCTTGAACTATGTCCACTAATGAATGTGACTGAACACAGAAAAGTTAATTTTCTATGGTTTTAATTATTTCAACATAAAAAATATATACATAGCACACCTGAATAATGGGAAGTGAGTGAAAGGTCATGATGTGTGAATCGATGTCTGTGCCCAAACTATAATTTATAGGTTGTCTCAAGCCTTAGCAATGGTTACTCAAAACATGACTACAAACTTCCCAGGATTCACTTCAATCCTCAAAAGAAGTAAAAAAAATGAGTTTGTTGAAGCCTGGTATACTACCATTCAGTGTTATTGTTATACTAAATTATATTCTTTTACTATCCACAAAAAGTGGGTTTATAAGTACCTAGTATACTACTATTGGTATTATATTTTGATGTTACCAAAAGGTGGGTTTATAGGAACATAGTATACTACTATTTTGATATTTCCTACAGGTGGATTTATAACAACATAGTATACTACTATTTTTAATATTACCAAAAGGTGAATTTACAAGGGCCTAGTATACTACCCTACGATTTTGACATGGACAGTTTTATCTATGGATGAACTGATATTAATCTTGTCTTCAATTTAGAAAAATAATCCCTTTAAACTTTTTATCTAACCCTACATCACCATTAATTTAGCTGATAATTTGAAGGGGAAAAACAGTCATCTACTCATCCTAACAACAGAAAATAATTTACCTCGGTAGGGCCAAGAATTTTTACAACATAATTTTGTTTTATTGCAAAGCACACCAACCACCCAAAGCCGGGCTTGTAAGCCCTTGTCAGAGAAGGTAAAGCTGGCGAACCTGTAGGTTCTTGTGACTTTACCGAAGTGACTTGAAATCATCGTGTATGTGGATTATATAGCCAAAACAGCCAATAAGATTTGAAGATCTGATTAACTTGTGAGAGATGGGCATCCGTGCATAAACAAAATAACAGCTGCCTCTGGATTGGAGCTGCTGATGGACTTGAACCAATAAAATTACGGCTTTTAAAAACATTTTGGTTTACTTCTCAAAATGGTGGCAGTAGTTAGTTTTCACTGATCGATATAGCGACGGGAATTTTTGAAATAAATATTACAAATATTTTTAGTTGTAAGCCAAACTAAGGAATAAATACACTGGATTATTAATTAAAACATGAATGACAAGTGCGGAATAGAAATTTAGAAAATCTGAAGAAAAAGAACCTGAGACAATCGATAAACAATGACAAACATTGATTCACACAAACACTTTATTTTATCTTTGACGTGAATTTATTTTGTTTCATGCATTTACCTTGCTACGTGCTACAATTAATATGAGAGTTCCTGTAGGCACTCTACAATAGATTGTAACAAGACAAAGACATGTGAACAAATTTTGACGATAATACATTTCTTTAGCACTGTACCAGTAGTTAAAAGCTGGGATCAGACATAGTATATTTGATTAATTGAGCATATACTAAAATTAAGAAATACTGAGTAGGGTTAAAGTGCAATATCAGTGCCTGTTTGTTCAGTATTTTTGAGTTTAAGCTTGAGAATTGAGAGGTTATGGAATAAGTTTGGCACTAGATGAATGAATTTGATAGCCTGGATATTGTGTCAGTGAACCTACATGTATCCCTAAAACTCTGATGTGAAGGCCATACACTCTCAGTTGAGTGTTAGATACACATATTGCACTGATATTGTTTTACAAGAGAATATATTTCCCTTATTTATATCATGATTGAAACTATTTTTTATTATATGTCACTTTAACTGTTACAGTGTCAAGATCCTTTTTTCATTAACCATCAACATTCAACTCCAATGAACAATGTAATCTCTGTACACTGGAAGACCAGATTTGGGCTTTATTCACAGAGAACTTGAAGGATTCATCTTCTGGAGATTTTGTTTATATTCTCTTTGAAGTAAAATTATTTAGTCTATATGGATTTGCTTTTGTAACAGATTGAGAGAGAAGTGCGAAAACCAAGGCTAGAACCGTTAACTTCTAACACACAATGCAACAGATATTCGGCAACTAAAGCTTTAATCCCAAAATTGAGATGAGGGGAGTGGGGGGGGGGGGGGGGGGGGGAGGGCAAATGATGGAAACCTGCCCTTTTATAGTAAATTACGGCTGAAAATTGAATCTAAGTTACTGATTGGCCATCTCGATATGGTTTACCAAATCAGAGACTGAAAGAACACGTTATGGGTTGAACCAATAAGATACGATGGCTCTGTAATATATGGAAGTTACCGGCAACCAAGAAATACCACAACAAGACTTTCTTACTATAAAACGGTGATAAACAGAATTGATTTGGGTAATTACGGTATTTAGATTTTATATTTATCCAAACCCGTTACTTGTATATTGTAGACTACATCGTCGCTTGCCCATTTGCCCCAACCAGAATAAAACTATAACCATCCTCTCATATTTGTGTAACTTGCGAAACAAAATTATTGTAAACTGGGCACTTACCAACGTGCAATTATAAACAGAAAAATAATTCCAAAACACTTGCAATTGTTAACTTGTTGCTTCATGTTGATTGTCACATGGGGTCACATGAACAGAAAACACAATACACATGTGTTCTTTGTCAGTCAGGAATTTCATAGGATTTCAAATCCCTCTTCTTGGACGAGATGCTTGAAATTCCTGCAGTTGCACAAACTATGTATCCGTAGGTATTGAGGAAGGTCGTGCTTCCCAACAATGTCATGCAAAACTGATAACTTAGCTACTGTATCGGGTAATAGATGATTTCATATTGAAGTAATAATGTCTCCTGTAACACTGAACAAGCACTCACTTGGCACACTAGTAGCAACTTTGTACATCAACTTTTTCACCAATTCAGACATGTATGGAAGCGTATCTTTATGTAATTTCCACCAATCAAGTGGGTTAGTATTTATCCCAGTGCATGGCAGGGCATTGTACCTACTTATTTCTGTCACTGCGATGTCTGAATTGCTGGAATTATGTGCAATATGCTCCAAGCATGGTGACAAGAAGATGGTCAAGTCCTTTCTCTTTGCATGGTGACACCACAGAATCACTTCCACAAGTATCTGATGCCTGCCCTTTTATACACCCATTCAGCCCTGTGAGTTCTGATGTCACCTTTGTCTCAATGGTCGATCTCACCTCCAATTTGTGACCAAAAGCATGGAAGCGAGGGTCCACATATGACCTCATATTCACTTGATTTTCTTCATCTTTCATATCGAAGTATTTTTTCATCTTCAGTTTTGCTTGCTCCTTGAATTTCTTGATTCTGGGCAGGTCGTTTACTTTCATTTGCAAGTGTTGCCCTAACATTGCTACAGCTGGTCCAACCACCGATATTGTCACATATGAAGAGGAACTCATCCAAACTGTCACATCATAAAATGTTCGTAGTAGTGAAATTAGCTCGGAGACAAGATTCCACTCAACTTCATTGGGGAAGTAAGTGGGTTTTGGAGTATTCCTGTATGGTAGGGTATCATCTACAATGATGGTTATAATGTCTCTAAGTTCCAAAAGTCGTGACAACATTAAATACATTTAGTTCCATCGGGGACATACATCTTGAATGAGTCTCAATGTCTTAAGTTTCATTTCTCATTGTGCAGCCTCCATTTTATCAAGCAGGACCTTGCTCTTGCGGAAATGCATTACCAGTTTCTTACACCGGTCTATGGCTTCATTTACTCTCCACACATTGAGTCCATCTTGTACAGCTAAGTTCAAAACATGACCGAGGCATGGAAATCATTCAACATGTAAGAAGTCTCTGCAGCATTTGATGTTCGAACTGACACTGTTGCATGTTGCCAGTACTAACTTGTCTCTCGGCAGCTCCCATGTGTCCAACATTTGGAGAACTTTGTCAGTGATACTTTCCCCTGAGTGTTCTCTGGGAAAAGATACAGCTGCAAGTCTAACACTCTCTAATTCCCATGAATTTGAAATGAAATGTACAGTCAAACTGATATATGAATGCATTGTCTTAGATGTCAAAAATCAAAAGTGGCACAGAAGTATGTGATGTTTTTTTCAAATAGTTTCTGCACTGTAGCTTTCCTATCATCGTATAGTTTTATGATCTCATTGTCCATTGTGTCTCTTGAAGGAACTATGAATCTTGGATTTAATGTGTAAGAGTACTGTAGAAATCCAGGGTCATCCACTATAGATACAGGCTGAATATCTGAATATATCATCTCAGCGAGGTTCCAGTTACATTGCACATATTGAATAGTATCTTTCTTGTAGTATTCTTCTGACCCAAACTCGGATTCACCGACTGCAATTTCTTGTGGAAGCCGGATAGATTCAGATGATCATGCAGTTGAGGATGTCTTTTTTACACAGTTCAACATGGACGTGTGTCTTTCAATCACTGTATCGAAAATGTCTTTATGGTGCCTCTTAAAATGTTGGACTGTCAAGCACCACCTTTCTTTATTTTTTCATCACATTTTACAAATCAGAAAACACCAGCTGCATCATTCTTCTCTGTATACAGATAACCATATACTGGGAAAGAATATTTGTGTCCAGTGTTTTGGTATCGTTTCTGTACTTGTCACTGTATTAGAATTACTGGGCGATTCACTAATTTCACTAAATTGAGTATCATTCAACTCTCTAGAAGGCTCCATTATTATTTTAAATTTTAACACTGATTATGCTATATCTCAAACAAATGACAAACAGGTAGCGTTAGAGAATTACAAATGATTCATTTGGAACCATCTGGCATCTGCCAGTGGCCCAGCACTCAAGTCAGTGAACGTTTGCCATGTGACACCGGTGTGACTGAAGATTGTTAGTTTGTTACTATACCAAGCGCGTTCCAAACAGGGCATTCTCTGATGTTGGTGGAATCAAAAGACAGAGGCGGTACTCGATAGTGACTGCTGTTTGATGTCACCAACATAGAAGAATGTATCTGATGAGCTGTTATGACCAGACATTTGCGACACTGTGTGATTGGAGCTTCGGATTTCCGTACCAGATGACCCCAGTGGTAAGGCTAGACATACACCTATGTATTAAAGTCTGTGAACTGGTCCAGTAACAGACCACCATGTGTGGACCGGTTGAAAATGGTCCAATGATGGCAGTCCAATCTGGTCTGAGGTCCAGTCCTGGCTCTGGACCATGGACCGTACCGGCGTTTTGCTGTCCAGTCTGCATCCCCAGTAATCATCTAATGATTGCGACAACTAACCTTACGAAATAAATAAAAAGCTAGAGTATCCTGGTCCTGTGGGTTGGCAGTAAAAAATAAATACATCAGTGAGTGATCGAGACATGCTCTTGCAGCTCATTCGACTTCCACTAAGCAATTTTCAAATCGATCCACCCAAACAAAAAAAGTCGTGGAAGATGATTATGAAGAATGACTGATGCACACCAAGGGATCTAATTTAGAGGCACCAACATCATAAAAAAAACACCAATGGAGTTTTGTTAACGTCATCTGATTTGAAAACACTGGTATTATTTATTTATTTATTAGGGTTTAACGTCGTTTTAACAGCCAGGGTCACATCGTGTCGGTGACAGTTTTATGGGTGGAGGAAGCCGGAGTACCCGGAGAGAACCACCGAGCAACGATGAGCAGTTGCCAGTTCCCGAACATCGTAACTCCACCCTGCAGCACAGGCAGGGTTAGATTGGTTGAAGACACGCACACCATCGACGAGCAGAATGCCTTAGTACATGGCATCATTGTACCCCCATGTGGACAGTCAGGGTTAAGTGCCTTTCCCAAGGATACAACGCAGGAGTCCGAATTGATCGCTCAGATGGTCACCCATCCAAGGACTAACCGGGCTCGATGTTCCGTAACTTCGATGATCTGACGAGAACCGGTTACCGCAATGCCACCGTGCCCAGAGAACACTTGTAAAATGGTGGTTAAATTTATCATTTCACATGACCAACGGACATTCATAATACATGTAAATTGATGCATTGTTATGCAGTTTATCTGTAGTTTTACCATTTTTGAAGTGGAATGTTGGATGGGCACATGAAATATTGAATCACACCATGCAAACTATATTTCACTGATATATATTTCTTGTATTATAGGCTGTGGTACTATATTTCTTTAGTGTAGTCGCAAAAAACAAAAACAAATTATTTTTATACCAATTGATATGGAAAATATTTGGGAATAACATATGCAATGAAATGGGGGCCTGTTTTTGGACAGAAAATGTGACTTTTCACTCAGATGTAACGCGTATTTTACTAAACACGTTTTCAGTTTCAATAGTTCCTTTGATCTGGAAATAGTGGAAACTGGTGTGGCTTTTTCCTGCACCGCTTTGAATAAGTGGCAAATAGAGTCAATATCATTGTGGTGGAGTGTATTTTAGATGTTGGGCACCTAGTACCATCTGGATCCCTGAATTCAGTACCATCACCGAGGTCCATTTTGGGTGTGCATAAAATGACCCCCAGGAGGGCCATTTATGGTTTGCGGAAACCATTTTGTTTCAGCCTGGTGGGTTATACAACTAATATTTTAAGGTACATGGTTTATGTAATTATGATGTACGTCATCACGTAATGTATAGATGCAGGCTCGAATATTTGGATGCAAGATACCAGGTTTCCCATGACACTCACTGACAGTGAGTGTTATTGTTATCTTGCATCCAAATAACCAAGCCCGTATTTATACATTAGGGCTTTTTCAGTCTCTTAGAGCATCCAGTCCCAAATTGGTCAAAAATAAGATCTTTTTATTGACCTTTTTTTTCTAATAGTAATTTTCTAGAATGTTTAAGGTTATAGAAACTTTTTAAATTTTGGCTGGAATGTTATTTTCTTGGAAGTTATGGACTTTCAAAGTATGTATGTCCAAAATCCAAAAATTGCTTTAAAAATTGGTATTGAAAATAGTATTAAGGTTTAAAGGTTAAAAACAGTCCAATTTTCATGTTAAATGTATTGAAATTATTTATTTAGTGTATTGGAAGATTCATTACACTTACAGAAGCAATTATGTTCACAAAACATTTTATTATCACTGGAAGTTTTATGTTTAGTTCAAAAATTTTGTAAATAATGACCAATGATGAAAGAAAAATACTACTTTGTTTTGGAAAGGGATATCGATTTATGACTTTATTAATAAGTGTAAGGTCCCACTGTCTTGAAAATGGTGATACGTGTCCTAAAAAGATAAATTGTAGTATCCTATTCCAATATATAAGGATCAAGAGTTTGGGTTTGGAGTGGACAAATTTGGACAACATTGTTACTGTGCTTACTGGAGCCATCAGAATATAAAATATTGAAGAAACAAATGTTTCAAGCAATTAATATCTTTAAATGAAGCAGTAAAACATTATGAAAACTTGCAAATCAAATCTATGAGCATTATATATCTGTCACTGATATATAATTTTTTTTGGAACCTGTAATCACTGTTTTGTAAGTCTGAGCTTAAAACTAACATGAACTGTTTTTTTGATATACTAATAACCCAATAATAACATTTTTATGTTAAATATTAAAAAAATAAAGCATCTGATTCAACATTTTTTTGACCATCATGAAAAAAACCCAACTTAACAGCTCGAAGCATTTGTAGTCTATCATTCAACATTTCTACATCATTTACGCCTTAGCAATAGATGTATAGATGCATATGCATGTTAATATAACAATATATCTTGGCTCTTTTTCTGGAACAGTATAATTCTGTATAGATCTGTAATACCAAACTAATAAAACTGTAACATTTATAACTGTTTGCAATGAGCAAATTTACACTTCATTATAACAGCAACATTAATACAGCAATATGAACAATTGACCATGCAACATTAATACTTGTGTTACTGTTGCATGTTCAATTGTTCATATTGCTGTATTAATTGTCCATATGCTGCATTACAGCAATATGAACAATTGACCATGCAACATTAATGCTTGTATTAATGTTGCGTGTTCAATTGTTCATATTGCTGTATTATGTAGTTAATGTTGCAAGTTCATATTGTTGCACCAATATCAACATGCAACATTAACTAGTAGGTAATCTACACAAACTATTGTTGAAATACGTCAACATACATCTTTGTAGGGAACTGAAACATGCTTGTAAACACTTGAAATTACTGTTTGTATTCGTGTCATGCATTGTACTTGTCAAAAACCCTGCACACATGAGTAAATGCTTTTTCAGGAAATGCTAAGCAGCGTCGATTTATAGGAACTGGGGTGGAATCAATAACAGTTAAAATTTCACTATGAGGAAGTCTGTCGACATCTTCTTTCACAGGCCACACAAAGCGGTTTTTACCTGTTGGGCACATGAACTTCACTTTGTAGATTATTTGCTGCTCTTTTTTCCAACTGTCTTCAACTATTCCTGGATACCATTTGTCATCATAGATGACTGCTACCCATGTATCCTTGGCAAATGGTTTTGAAGAATTGTTGGAAACATCAACATCCATTTCACTAGTTTCTGAACTGGAAACACTTTCGCAATCACTACTACATGCTTCAACAGTGTTACCATTGGGTGTGCTGTGTGTCACTGATGAGAGTTTCTGTTGTTTCCAAGCTCCAACATATGATTCATTGCTGCATGACCCTGAACTGGTTTTACATGAAGTGCAGAAGCAGGATAGATGGCATTTCAAGATCTTGTTGGACTCTCCCAAACTTCTTACTGCATGTATTTTCATAGTACCCTGTACAGTTCTTGGCTTTGGTGCTCTTGGGTCACGTTCTACTGCCTCAATGTAGACAAAGTTTCTGACCGAATTCTCTTTGGCACTTTGTGATGGAAACACACCAGTACATGTCTCCAAACTTTCTTGACAGAAATTATGGAATTCTTCTGCATTGCGTATGATTGCTTTTCTATTGGTAACTGCCTTTGTAGCACCGTACTTCAACACTGCTGACAGTCCATCGGCAGCTGATTTTCCATGACTGGCCTCAAAATAATGTCTTTCAAGCTTGACAGAAGATGTTTTTGCAACATCGTGGAAACCTTGTGATCCTCTATATTGTCCTGCACAACAGTCTGAGAACTGGATAACTTGTGAGACATTAAATTTTTGTATCAAATGTTCACGTGCTATCTTGGTGTAGGTTTTTACGGCTGCTGCATCATGCTTCATGTCTGCAGAAATGAAGACCATATTTTCAATATTTGTGTAAGAGCCTTCCTTTTCACTTGCATTGACATACGCCACTGCAGGATGAATGGTAACCTGAGTTTGTGACCAGTGAGAGGACTGTACCTCATCCTGGAAGGAACAAGCATAGTTCTGTGCAAAGTCTATCACCATGACAGCTGATTTAGGGCTCATCTTTTCTTTTGCTTGAGAAAACTGGTTTAGCTGCCACCGGGCACGAAAAATGTGTGGGCCTAATATTTGTGCTATCAAACAATTTTTTCCATTACTTCCGTTATCTTGATCTGTTTTGTTACGAGCTTGGTGGATGTCACTATTTTCTTCTTTGTCCCACCTGCGCCATCTCGTACATTTTTTTCTTCTCGAGCTATCATCCACTGGTTGAGATTGATATCACGATTTGGTGCCTTATTCAACAGGGGCGCAAAATGTTTCTTTACTTGCTCAACCCCACAATTTTGACACTCACTCGTTATGCACTTAGGAGATGGATATTCCCTGTGATTATAATCACAAAACATTAAATCAGCCAAGTCCTCTGTATTAATGTATATGTCATTCAAACATTCTTCTAAGCATGCCTGATTCACAGCTCTTATTGCCCACTTGGCATTTTCACACTTAGTGCAGCAACAAACAGATCGTTCCTCTGCTCTTAGTTTTCGTACATTAACTGGTCGATACTCCAGAAACTTCACAAAACCAATTTTGATAGAAGGATGTGCAACATTAAAGTTTCTGAAAATCTGGAAATACGGTGCTTCAGTTATAAAAAGAGACTTGAATTTTTTTACCCTTTTCTTGCAAGGATATTCTCTTGCCGAACTGTACCAAAATTTTTTCACTTTTTCTTGTGTGCTAATGGGTATTCTATCTTTTCTTTTCTTCCTGCTACATGAAACTCCACGTTTGACTTTTGCATACATGTGGTTGCTTATTCCCATCTTTTGTGCATGCCTGTAAGTGTATCCAGTGTCTGAAGCAATGGAGATATGTTCATAGAGACTACGTCTTCCGGTTTCTGAAGCAGATTTTGCACCTGAAATGTGTTTCTGAATCGTTGTCTCCAAAGGGCTGAACAGATTTCTGCTTACAGATAATTCATCAGTTGCTGCTCCCTGTTTCAGAGAAGTTTTGTTGAGAACGCTCACAATTTTGGCATAGGTGTTTGGTGAATTTGGTAATTGTTCCCGAATAGATGCGATCTTGCGATATACAGTAGTTTTACTCATTGAAGCTCTAGGTTTTACTGGACTTTTAGTTTTATTTATCTTTCTTTGTCTGTCTTTGTTTTTGATTGCATTCTTTTTTTGCACTGATTGTGCTTTCCTGCTGTTTTGACGGTGAATTCTGTAATATTCACGCTTTTGCTCAACTGTCATATCCTCAAACCTTACAGTACTTTGGGTTCCAAACCTTACAGTACTTTGGGTTCCTATTTGTGGTGTCTTTTCCTTTTTTCCTGCTTTTTTTAGCTCAACTTGACATAGTCAAGATAAGCTATTGCCGTCACGCGTGCGGAAATCTGTTAGTCTGTGACGTCTGTTCACATTTTCCTTTAGCACGGGCTACACCCCGCAGTTCTTATCTGATCGTCACAAAATTTCATATGCAGGTTTGGGGTCATGTCTAGATGAGAACGTCCCCTTTTGGTCGCAATCGGGCAACCGGTATGGCTGCCCGAGCCCAAAACCCGAAAACCATTAGCACAGTCTACAGGTCGTATTTATGAAGGGATTTCATTGTAACTTGGTAGGATGCCTCTGTATAATGCCTAGATGAGAACGTCCCCCTTTGGGCTTGATCTATCAACCGTGATGGCTGCCCAAGCCCGAAACCCAAAAACTTTTAGCACAGACTGCAGGTCATGTTTAATGTGGAGGGATTTCATTGTAACTTGGTAGGATGACTCCTTATGATGTCTAGAAGAGAATTTCCCCATTTGGGCATGATCTGCCAACAGTGACGACTGCCCGAGCCCAAAACCCAAAAACCTTTAGCACAGTCTACAGGTCATATTTATTGATGAATTTCATTGTAACTTGATGGGTTGACTTCATGCAATGTCTAGATGAGAAAGTCCCCTTTTGGACTGGATTGGGCAACTGTAACGGCTACAGGGGCCCGAAAACCTTTAGCACAGTCTAGAGGTCATATTTATGAAGGGATTTCATTGTAACTTAGTAGGATGACTCCAAATAATGTCTAGTATTGAACGTCCCATTTTAATCGCGATCATGCAGCCTTGATGGGTGCCCGAGCCCAAAAACCTTTAGCATAGGCAAAAGGTCATATTTATGGAAGGATTTCATAGTAACCTGTTAGGTTGACTCCATATAATGCCAAGATGATGACATCCCCTTTTGGTCGTGATTGGTCAGTTGTGATGGCTACAAGTGCCCGAAGCCCGAAAACCTTGAGCACAGTCCACAGGTCATATTTATGAAGGGATTTCATTGTAACTTCTTAGGATCACTCCAGATGGTGCCCAGATGAGATTGTCCCCTATGGTTGCGATCATTCAACCATGATTGCTGCCCGAACCCAAAGCCCGAAAACCTTTAGCACAGTCTATAGGTCATATTTATGAAGGGATTTCATTGTAACTTCTTAGGATCACTCCAGATGATGCCCAGATGAGATTGTCCCCTATGGTTGCGATCATTCAACCATGATGGCTGCCCAAAGCCCGAAAACCTTTAGCACAGTCTACAGGTCATATTTATTAAGGGATTTCATTGTAACTTGGTAGGTTAACTTCATATAATGTCTAGATGAGAACGTTCCCTTTTGGACATGATTGGGCAACTGCGGCGGCTAAAGGTGCCCGAAGCCCGAAAACTTTTAGCACAGTCTACAGGTCATATTTATGAGGGGATTTCAATATAACTTGTTAGGATGACTCCAAATAATGTCTAGATGAAAACGTCCCATTTTGATCGCGATCATTCAGCCTGTATGGGTGCCCAAGCCCAAAAACCTTTAGCATAGGTAAAAGGTCATATTTATTGAAGGATTTCATTGTAACCTATTAGGTTGACTCCATATAATGCCTAGATGATGACATCCCCTTTTTATCGTGATTGGTCAGCTGTGATGGCTACAAGTGCCCGAAGCCCGAAAACCTTGAGCACAGTCTACAGGTCATATTTATGAAGGTATTTCATTATAACTTCATAGGATCACTCCAGATGATGCCCAGATGAGATTGTCCCCTTTGGTTGTGATCATTCAACCATTATGGCTGCCTGAGCCCGAAGCCCGAAAACCTAAAGCACAGTCTACAGGTCATATTTATGAAGGGATTTCATTGTAACTTCGTAGGTTGTCTTCCTATAATGTCTAGATGAGAACGTCCCTTTTTTGCACATGATTGGGCAACTTTGACGGCTAAAGGTGCCCAAAGCCCAAAAACCTTTAGCACAGTCTACAGGTCATATTTATGAAGGGATTTCATTGTAACTTGGTAGGATGACTCCAAATAATGTCTAGATGAGAACGTCCCATTTTGGTCATGATCATTCAGCCTTGATGGGTGCCCGAGCCCAAAAACCTTTAGCATAGGCAAAAGGTTATATTTATAGAAGGATTTCATTGTAACCTGTTAGGTTGACTCCATATAATGCCTAGATGATGACATCCCCTTTTGGTCGTGATTGGTCAACTGTGATGGCTACAGGTGCCCGAAGCCCGAAAACCTTGAGCACAGTCCACAGGTCATATTTATGAAGGGATTTCATTGTAACTTCTCAGGATCACTCCAGATGATGCCCAGATGAGATTGTCCCCTTTGGTTACGATCATTCAACCATTATGGCTGCCCGAGCCCGAAGCCCGAAAACCTTAAGCACAGTCTACAGGTCATATTTATGAAGGGATTTCATTGTAACTTGGTAGGTTGACTTCATATAATGTCTAGATGAGAACGTCCCCTTTTGGACAACTGTTACGGCTTCAGGTGCCCAAAGCCCGAAAACCTTTAGCACAGTCTACAGGTCATATTTATTAAGGGATTTCATTGTAGCTTGGTAGGATGACTCCAAATAATGTCTAGATGAGAACTTCCCCTTTTGGTCGCGATCATTCAGCTTTGATGGCTGCCCGAACCCAAAACCCCCAAACCTTTAGCATAGTCTATTGGTCATATTTATGGAAGGACTACATTGTTACCCGTAAGTTTGACTCCATATAATGCCTAGATGATGACATCCCCTTTTGGTCGTGATATTTATGATGGGATTTCATTGTAACTTTGTAGGATCACTCCATATGATGCCCAGATGAGAATGTCCCCTTTTGGTTGCGATCATTCAACCATGATGGCTGCCAGAGCCCAAAGCCCAAAAACCTTTAGCACAGTCTACAGGTCATATTTATTAAGGGATTTCATTGTAACTTGGTAGGTTGACTTCATATAATGTCTAGATGAGAAGTCCCATTTTGATATATATATATATATATATATATATATATATATATATATATATATATAACTTCGTCAAATTGCCGGCAATTTGACGAAGTTATATAAAATATTTGATGAAGTGTATATATATATATATATATATATATATATATATATATTTATGAAGGGATTCAATGTAACTTGATAGGATGACTCGTTTGGAATAATTTCAGTGTAACTTGGTAACTTTTGTTGATATATGTTAACTGTGAGGGCCACATACATTAACTGTGAGGTCATATTAACCCACCCCTCAGCTCTTTAGTACAGTGTACACCTCATATTATTTTTATCATAAACATAGCATACAGGGAACAGAAATGAACATATTCCCAATTATCACAATTCTTGTCTTATTTCATAATCCTTTCATAAACATTGAACATTATCCTTTTCATCAAACACAACACACAAGTTAAGCTACAGTGTCATTGACACTTTCATTTCTCTCTCTGGACAGCTTTCTGTGAGCGCCACTGACTTCTTTTCCTTTCTAGCTCACGTTTATTTAATTCAGCAGCAAGTACTTTACGACTATGCCATCGTTCACGATCAGTGGCTTTCATTTTTTCAGGATTTTTTTCTCGAACCACATTTCTATACTTCGTAGATTTACTAGGAGAGGTCACAGGTTTGATAATATGTTGTGGATTTTGTCTAGTTCTCAAATTCCAGTTGAACTTCACCTGCAATTTATCAGACATTTTAATATATTGTCACTGTCTATACTTTGGATTTTAATATATTGTCACTGTCTGTACTTTGTTGGATATAAATGTTCATTTATTAGTCTGGCTAAAGGTTCATATGTTCATGCTCAGAACTTTGCAATACCATGCACCTGAAAGACACACAAAAGCCAAAGCGTAAACCATCACCAGAAGCAAAAATAGCAAAAGTAAAGAAAGCAAAGCATTAAATTTTGCAAAAGAAAACAACTGAGCAAGATAAGTAAAGCATGCACATGCAGCTTTTAGTTATTATTAAAATATGTCATTAGTATGCCAACATTGAAGTGATAAATATCGCAATCACTGAAAATGTCCAAATAATGTCCACTCCTACAAATTATAGTGTTAGTGTAAAGGCAGTAATTAAAATTCTTTAGAAATATTTCTTTGCTAATATTTATTTTCAAGTGATATTTTTAACTTATTATAAAGCAGTTTTTGGCATTTTACATTGTAAGTAAGTAAATGGTTGTTTGTGCATTCAGACAATGCACCAGTAATTATATATTATTCATAAATAATTTGTGTTACAAAGTTAGTTGAGTCTTTAAGTTATGGTTTGATAGTTTATAAACTTACCAGTTACTTTTATACAATAGAAATAAATCTTATAAATTCAGGAAAACAGACCAATATACCACACAGTAACTTACAGATTTAATACAATAAGGGGTTTCGGAGTGGACAACATTTTTTGAACACTTTCAGTGTTGCCTTGTATCTAATAAGCAGGATGTAATACTTTAAATGTATTCTTTATAAAATGTATATAGAGAATGATTATTTTGTCTGACCTTTTATTGGTAAAAGAACTTTTATGTTAAATTACTGATAGCAGAAACCAACATTTCGGAGTGGACATTTTTGGACGGAAACACATTCACATGCTGGTGTAATCAAGATTTTAGAATTTGGTTCAAATATGATTTGCTCTAAAGTTACACACCTAAATGTACTTTTAAAAAAGTGCACCTGATTGAAAAAAATACTTTTTCTTATTATCACAAAAGATGGAAAAGTCGGAGTGGACATTTTGGACGGAAACGTCCATGCATACACTCAAACCTTCCTTATGCAGAAAAAATCAGGGGTAATGGCCTAAATACATGTTATAGTTAAACAACAGATGTTTATTCAATCTTGAGTGAATTTTTTTTTATGACAAACGTCCTCCTTTGGAAATTGTTCCACTTGGAATCTAGAGTATTTTTCAAATGGGACACCCAATTTTGTCCAAATCTAACGTCCATGACTATTTTAGGACAACCCGATAGTTCATCATTTTTTTTATTTTTCAGGTACTACTACATACTATTGTGCACTTATTAATATATGAAACCGTTAATAATATGTTTAAATTTGGGAGCAATGACCCTCAATTTATACTAACCCAGCGCTCTAAGAGACTGTGAAAAAGCCCATTACATGACTGTACAAGCCAGTGCACTGTGCTCACCACCAGATGCCGATATCTTGGGGCGAATCAATCGGATTTGGGCATGAATCATCCTGGCTTTGATTTTGGGATGAAACATTCCAGGCGAATTGTCAGGGGTCATAGCTTGGGGATGATATGTCCCGTAATCGCACGTAACACGAGAGTTGTCACAGTCTGATGTACGATGTAATAACTAATTAAAACTTTGGAATTGGCCTCTCGCTCGTATTTGGAAAGTTACTCACTGTCTCTGGGTAACTGAGTCAATGACACACTACAAACTTCACAAATTGCGCTTTGTTACCTCCTTCAATCCACGAAAATTGCCGTTTGAGATGACCAATTTTGAGGTGCCTTCGACTGAATTAATTGGACGCAGAAATCAGGGTTAGGCAGAGGTTTGCTGTCCATGGAATTTTGAACTCAGGCAGGCGACTGGAGTCCGCGGCAATCACCCGCCTCAAAATGACAAACCTGACCCATACAATGCCTGTGATACGGCTTTGCCAGACATTATCTGAGTGACAGCATTCAGCCCATATATCATCTCAAGGGCTTCCTCCAATCCCAACCCCTTCATCATAGTTCCATTAAACTCATAATATGAAAGCCCCCGAGTCTGCACACAATGTTCATTGAGTGTGCTGCAATGATATCCACTGCTTTTAGTCAATGTGGCACATCAAACATGAGACAAGGGATTGTTACATACAACCTACTGGCTTACCCTTGGATAAAGACAAGTGTTGAGTAAATGCAGTTCCAATCAGATGGATTCAGGTCGATGATAGTCAGAAAAAGTACCTCTGATTTTATATAACTACTTTGGTTGCTATCTGAGGAGACTTGCTGCATAAAGCCAGTCTGATTTTATATAACTACTTTGGTTGCTATCTGAGGAGACTTGCTGCATAAAGCCAGACCAACTTTGTTTGCCATTTGTATTATCCTCTAAAAGACACACTGTATGTCAAAATAAGTCAGAGTTGAGTGAACACAGCAGTATGTATGGGGTTTCCAGTTCAAGCATTGGCTTGTATTTCAACAAGGATAACCTTATATTTAGTGTGCAATAGAACTCGACAATTGGAATTACCCTTCTCTCAGTCAGTTCACTCACCGTCATATTGCTGACACCTGACAATTCACGGTTTTGAGATCAGTCGAATAGCGACAGGCAGAGTGGAAACTACAGTGACCACCATCCCATGAGAAGTACCTTTACCACCTAGTGTAGCAATATTGTGGTCAACATTATCAGCTACTCGTTGTGTAAAGAGCCAGGGAAATAATCCGGTAGTAAGTCAGCTAAACTTTTGGACTGAATGACAGCCTGCTGGTACCGTGTCACTTAATCATAACTTATTGAAAACCCCAGCTTATGCAGTTCATTTATAAGCTATTTGGATCCAAACACATGATCCATCTCAACGCCCAGGCCAAAAAAAATTGGAATTACCACTGAATAAGGCCGAGCAGTTCCAATATCACATGATCATTGCTAGTCTGCTTCAGTTCCGATGGAATTAACACTTTCTGTAGTAGTTTCAAATGAGATTGGATCCACTCCTGATCTTCCAAGATATCGGTGATATCATCACTGGACAGATACACTTCTGCATTGTACTCATGCCCCCGACCTGTGATCTTATCACCAAGATATCGGCGATATCATCACGAGACAGATACACATTTGGATTGTACTCATGTTCTCTGATCTGTGGTCTTATCACCAAGATATTAGTGATATCATCACTAGACAGATACACTTTTGCATTGTACTCATGCCCCGTGATCTGTGATCTTATCACCAAGATATTGGTGATATCATCACTAGACAGATACACTTTTGCATTGTACTTATGCCCCCTGATCTGTGATCTTATCAAGATATCGGTGATATCATCACTAGACAGATACACTTTTGCATTGTACTTATGCTCCCTGATCTGTGATCTTATCACCAAGATAACGGTGATCTCATCACTAGACAAGATACACTTTTGCATTGTACTCATGCCTCGTGATCTGTGATCTTATCACCAAGATATCGGTGATATCACAAGACAGATACACTTTTGCATTGTACTCATGCCCCCTGATCTGTGATCTTATCATCAAGATATCGGTGATATCATCACTAGACAGATACACTTTTACATTGATCTTATCACCAAGATATCGGTGATATCGTCACTAGACAGATGCACTTTTGCATTGTACTCATGCCCCATGATCTCTGATCTTGTCCTCAAGATATCGGTGATATCATCACTAGACAGATACACTTTTGCATTGTACTCATGCACCCTGATTTGTGATTTTATCACCAAGATATCGGTGATATCATCACTAGACAGATACACTTTTACATTGATCTTATCATCAAGATATCGGTGATATCATCACTAGACAGATACACTTTTGCATTGTACTCATGCACCCTGATTTGTGATTTTATCACCAAGATATCGGTGATATCGTCACTAGACAGATACACTTTTGCATTGTACTCATGCACCTTGATTTGTGATTTTATCACCAAGATATCGGTGATATCATCACTAGATAGATACACTTATGCATTGTACTCATGCCCCGTGATCTGTGATCTTATTAAGATATCGGTGATATCATCACTAGACAGATACACTTTTACGTTGATCTTATCACCAAGATATCGGTGATATCATCACTAGACAGATACACTTTTACGTTGATCTTATCACCAAGATATCGGTGATATCATCACTAGACAGATACACTTATGCATTGTACTCATGCACCTTGATTTGTGATTTTATCACCAAGATATCGGTGATATCATCACTAGACAGATACACTTTTGCATTGTACTCATGCCCCCGATCTGTGATCTTATCATTAAGATATCTGTGATATCATCACTAGACAGATACACTTTTGCATTGTACTCATGCACCCTGATTTGTGATTTTATCACCAAGATATCGGTGATATCATCACTAGACAGATTCACCTTTGCATTGTACTCGTGCACCCTGATTTGTGATTTTATCACCAAGATATCGGTGATATCATCACTAGACAGATACACTTATGCTTTGTACTCATGCCCCGTGATCTGTGATCTTATTAAGATATCTGTGATATCATCACTAGACAGATACACTTTTGCATTGTACTCATGCGCCCTGATTTGTGATTTTATCACCAAGATATCGGTGATATCATCACTAGACAGATACACTTTTACGTTGATCTTATCACCAAGATATCGGTGATATCATCACTAGACAGATACACTTATGCATTGTACTCATGCACCTTGATTTGTGATTTTATCACCAAGATATCGGTTATATCATCACTAGACAGATACACTTTTGCATTGTACTCATGCACCCTGATTTGTGATTTTATCACGAAGATATCGGTGATATCATCACTAGACAGATACACTTTTGCATTGTACTCACGCCCTCTGATCTGTGATCTTATCAAGATATCGGTGATATCATCACTAGACAGATACACTTTTGCATTGTACTCATGCACCCTGATTTGTGATTTTATCACCAAGATATCGGTGATATCATCACTAGACAGATACACTTATGCATTGTACTCATGCACCTTGATTTGTGATTTTATCACCAAGATATAGGTGATATCATCACTAGACAGATTCACTTTTGCATTGTACTCGTGCACCCTGATTTGTGATTTTATCACCAAGATATCGGTTATATTATCACTAGACAGATACACTTTTGCATTGTACTCATGCACCCTGATTTGTGATTTTATCACCAAGATATCGGTGATATCATCACTAAACAATACACTTTTGCATTGTACTCATGCCCTGTGATCTGTGATCTTATCACGATATCGGTGATATCATCACTAGACAGATACACTTTTGCATTGTACTCATGCTCCCTGATCTGTGATCTTATCACCAAGATATTAGCGATATCATCACTAGACAAGTATAGGTTACAGCATAGAAAACGAGTGATATTGAATATACAATCGCGAGAGTTAGTTAACGAGGACTTGTCCAAGTAACTAGCTCGAGCGATTGTATGTTCAATATCACAAGTTTTTGTGCTGTAACCGACTTGTCACATTGATGTTTGCACAAACAATCAAAACACGAACAATCAAACACTCCACTGAACCCTTGTCTGACACGTGTCCATTCCCGTTTAATTAGTTAATTTCTTAAGCCAAACTTGCAAGACACATGAAGATTGATGGAAAGCAAGTGATATTACTTCATTTTTTCCGTTTCGTCATTGCGCTCAAAAGGTTGAGCGAGAAATTAAACGTTCCATTTATCATTTACACCCGGGTGTGGATTTCTTTCTTTAACTCTTTCAATAAAATCAAAAGTCAGGTAAATTCTCGTTTCTCTGTTCAAAACATTTTAGCACAGTTGCCCTTAATCTTTCCTCTCGGCTGTGTTTGTATTAGAACTGACCGGTTACACAATCACTGTCTATTGTTCCTTGATTGGTAAAAGTGTGGCGATATATGTTGAATATCACACATGCTCTAACCAACTCTTCGAAATATATCACACACTTTTAACAAAGGCGTGACGTCATAACTATGTGACAAGATACACTTTTACATTCAACCAGGCTTGTCATTTTGAAAAGTGCAGGAGGGCCATTATGATTCGCCTCAAATAACCCCAGGAGGGCCATTTTGGATTCACCTAAAATGACCCCAGGAGGGCCATTTATGGTTTGCAGGGGCCATTTTGTTTCAGCCTGCTGAGTAGACAACTAATATCATTTTAAGGTGCATGGTTTGTGTAATTATGATGTTACCCATGACACTCACTAACAGTGAGTGTTATAGTTATCTTGTATCCAAATAACCAAGCCCGTATCTATACATTACATGATGACTGTACAAGCCAGTGCACTGTGCTCATCGCCAGATGCCGATAACTTGGGGCGAGTCAATCAGATTTGGGAGATGAATCGTCGCAGCTTTGATTTTGGGATGAAACGTCCCAGGCAAATCGTCAGGGGTTGAACTGGCTTGGAGATGACACATCCCATAATCGCACATGACACAAGAGCTGTCACAGTCTGATGTACAATGTAATAACTAATTATAACTTTGGAATTGGCAGACCTCTCGCTTGTATTTGGAAAGTTACTTACTGTCTCCGGGTGACTTCATCGATGGCACACTACAAACTTCACAAATTGTGCTTTGTTACCTCCTTCAATCCGCAAAAAATGCCGTTTGAGACCGCCGATTTTGAGGTGTCTTCGACTGAATTAATGGGCCGCAGAAATCAGGGTTAGGCGGATGTTTACCGTCCGTGGAATTTTGAACTAAGGCGGGTGACTGCGGCCTGGAGCGATCACCCACCTCAAAATTACAAGCCTAGTTTACTCATGCTCCCTTATCTGTGCTCTTATCACAAATATACTACCAATATCATCCAAGCCAGAAAATAAGCAGACTGTCATCTGCAAAATGAGGTCCCCCAGAGGGTGAATTTAGTGATGCTACCCTGCATAGCAGGGTAGCATCACTAAATTTACCCTATGTGAACCTCAGTCTGAATCAGGGTCTCAAAACTAAACAGAAAGAGGTACCCAGAGGATAAATTGGCTCACTGTATGGGACAGCATCATCAAATTCACCCTCTGGGGACCTCATTCTGCAAATGTCAGATTGCTTATTTTCAGGCCTGATATCATCACTAGATCAGATACACTCATGCTCCCTGATCTGTGTTCTTATCACAAAGATATTAGCGATATCATCACTAGACAGATACACTTACACATCAAGATATTAGCGATATCATCACTAGACAGATACACTTACACATCAAGATATTAGTGATATCATCACTAGACAGATACACTTACACATCAAGATATTAGTGATATCATCACTAGACAGATACACTTACACATCAAAATATTAGTGATATCATAACTAGACAGATACACTTACACATCAAGATATTAGTGATATCATCACTAGACAGATACACTTACACATCAAGATATTAGTGATATCATCACTAGACAGATACACTTACACATCAAGATATTAGTGATATCATCACTAGACAGATACACTTGCACATCAAGATATTAGTGATATCATCACTAGACAGATACACTTACACATCAAGATATTAGTGATATCATCACTAGACAGATACTCTTACACATCAAGACATTAGTGATATCAATAGACAGGCACACTTTTACATTGTTCTTCTCATGTTTCCTGATCTGTGCTCTGATATCATCACTAGACAGATACACCTTTGTATTGTACTCATGCACCCTGATCTGTGATCTTATCAGTTTTACAGCTGCCATGATTATCCATTCTGTTTCATCCTCTAAATCATCTTTATTATTCTCGTACCATTTATTATTGACTATAAACTTAGCCATGCTTCTAAAGCAAACGACATAACTCCGGCATCAAACTTCTGTAAAGAATATAAATTCATTGTAATGTTCTTGTAGCTTTTGTTTTAGACATTTTGTGTATATTTCAAAATCGCTGGCAAAATCCTGCATCTTGGCATTTATCTCAGAAACGGTATATAATTTTGCACTGGCTTCTGTTTCAAGCCATTTGCAAACCATATTAAGCCAACCAAGCATACCTGATCAGAGTTTCTTCCGGACAGTCTGTCAATGCCAGGCTTGGGATCAATAAAATGACAGATTCTGCTTTTAACTGTCGCTCACATCAAACGTGCAATTATGAAGTGACTTCAGTTACAATCCTGTACTAAGCCACATTAAAAACAATATTCACTAACTTCCTTAAGCTAACGAATACACCCTAACTCCTGTAACAAAAATCTGATAAAAAATAACACTTCACTAGCAAAAATATAATGCCATGCAATATTCAAAAGTAATCTGCTATGTCAAGGTCTCGCAGTACGTATAGGCCTAGTTAAAGTTGACTATACACAGTGGGATTTGGAATGGGGGTTGGGGTTAAAATTCTTGGAGTGTAGGGTGGAGTACCAATATATTCCATGTAAAACAATAAAAACCTTTTAGGAGATCTCAATGAAAAAGAATGATGTGGTGTTGTGTATAATGTCTGATAAAACAAAACAATAACCAAATGAATACATAATATCATCAGCAAAATTGACATTTTTACTTCAAATACAGGCCCCCCCCCATTTCAATTACTTACAAACAGCCCCCCCCCCCCCCCCCCCCCCCCCCCCATTTCAATTACTAATAGAAAATTTTCCCCAAGATGTATTTTGGTGGATATGTTATTCCCAAGAGCTTCCCACATCAAATGGCACCAATCTCTTCCAGGCAATTGTTCTTCGTGTACACTATGTTTTATAGACCGAGATACTATATTTTTTGTGTAATAGAGGGTGGTAATGCTATATTTCTTGCATGTGGGAAGGGGGTACTGGAGTATAATGTTTGTTTTACAGCTTTATCTAACTGGAATCTATATCATCTGATCTATAAACACAGTCTCAAGTTTTTTTTATTATAGGTTGGAAATGAGAATGTTAAGAGAGAAGGTCAGGTTTTATCTACTGGTGAAATTTATATCTGCTCTACATAACTTCTCAAAAATAACAGTTGGCCAATAACTTGTTTATTTCCACAATGTAATCAATTGCACATTTCAGGGGAAAAAGGAGTATTAAAAAATACTGAAACCTTGAAAATCAACAGCAGTTGTCAATAAATTTGTATATATATATATATACATATATCATGGAATTAATGCTTTAGGTAGTTTTACATTCACAGCTAATAAATACATATGTTATTGTTTTCACAGTAGTAAGGTATAGAGATATTGACAGTGCTGTCACACAGCAGCATTTTTCCAGTCTGCTGTGAGTGATTGAGGCATACTTTGGTGGGATGATGTTTACAGATTCCATCAGTGCATTCAGACATCATTTAGTCTTGCAGAGTAAATTAATGGATTAATTTCTGTGTTAATTTTGTGTGATTTATAAAATAATCTGTGATATAAGTAATTAAAGCAGGCCATGGATTATTCATTGAGCACAAATCCTAATTACTGTGATACACCTCACAGATTTATCCAAGATAAACAAAGGAAGAAAGTTAATATGGTAAGTCTTAATTTCCATACAACAGGCTAACCAAATTAAATAATTGATTCTCAGGCAATTTTTATTTTAAAATGAATGAGGGAGGGCAGTTTTTATTTTTTATTTTTTATTCCTGATGGAATGGTTGCCGATGCGTAAAATCCACTTGTGAGAGCCTAAAATTGAATACTGGTGCTTCCATGTTGATTTAACTGATAGTTTTAAATGTACAATAAAACCTGTTTTGAGAGATCACTGTCATGAGAGACGACTTGTCTTGAGAGACCACTGTGACCTTGTACCGTTTTGTTGTTTTACTCTGTAATGGACTGTCATGAGAGACCACCTGTTTTGAGAGACCACTTCTGCCTGGCAAAAAGGGTGGACTGTCAAGACAGGTTCAACTGTAATAGTAATCATACTACACAAAATCAATATAGAAAAACTAAAATGGAGACCAAAAATACTAAAAGAGTTTTTTAAATAAATAGTTTTATTACACATCCATCTAAAATTAAGGTTTCTATGACATTCTAGAATGTATGGTAAAAATAAAGTTGTATCGCACATGTGTGTGATACAGGTTTTTGCACTTTTTCCATATCAGAATGGAATCAGTCATATTTCTGGGATACAGGGAACCATTCCACCACAATAAACCGTTTATTTTGATGTAACGTGGATGTTAGCAGTCTATACTATCGAGTTTCTGTCATTTCCATATAAACTCAGGTGCTATCCACTGACCAAGCATCAACGGAAACTTTCTAACATATTTTATTAACGCGAACAATACTGAATATGGATTGAATGACTAAATGGGTTAAATATGACATGGCAATGACAGACATGCAGTTCAAACAAAGAACAATGCAGATAGAATCTGAAAGCATCCTTGAGTGATGTCACTTCAAATGAATTACATTGCGTGGACATGTTTTTAGATCACCAAAATCGATATACAAAACAAAGTGTGTGTCGAACAACTGCATGTTGATATTCATTGGAATTCATATGGATTCTGTACCTCTCTTGAACTCTATAACATGGACTTTAAAATTTTAATTATGAGGGGACATTGTGAATAATACAGTCATTTCTCTTGGACAATAACGATATAAATTTAATTTACGTGGAATGATTCGACAATGACAACTGTAATCCTGACTAAAATCGTAACCTGTCAGTCAGTTGAATAACAACAGCCAACGTGGAAGTCAGATAAACATGTGATTTTATATTATTTCTCATTGAAGTAATTTTCCAAATCTTAATCTATTGTTTGTTGTGAAATTATCGGTAACTCTTTGGTGGGGATCACATTAACCACTCACCATTTGACATTTTGTGCTATAAAAGTGAGGCATAAAAAGATCGTAAGTTGTGTATATCTTATCAACCTACTCACAATTGTTTACAGAGGCTTGCACTACAGTGGAAGTCCCTAACTTGGAAGTATACTCTCTATTTTTTGTACTTTCCCAAGCAAAATTGGAGAGAAAAAGTGGTGCAAAAGCACTATAAAAAAATAAGCCAAAACTGTGCCAGGTGCGACCAGCATACACCCAGAAGGGGACACTCTTCTCTGTACCAATGCCACGGCTTCCGGACCCGGTACGGAGACATATAACCAATGCCATCTTATCAAGATGCTTCTTGTTATTGCTCTCATAACAGTGAAACCTTGACAGGTTATTGAAGATTATTGTGTTCTGTATTGTGGAATCCTAAACCTGCTGCTTCACATCCAAACATTCAAGGCTGTGTTTTTTAGCTATTGCCGTCACTTCTCATCTGTCGGCGTCTGTCCGTCCAACCACAATTACCTTTGGCACACAGCGCAGGTCGCATTTATGTCTGGTGTGAACTCAAGATGGGAGCTATCGATTTTCTTCCATTTCCGTTAAAAAAATGTTGCCGCTGGCAACAACCTTCGATGAACTTAGTGCAGTTATGCATTAATATTTCCCCTTTGTCATATCCTGCAGGGCACATTTATGATCGGATCACTTTGAAATTAGATGTGCTTGTTTGGGGTGACCTTTAGATGTGAGTTATCGATTTTCTTCCTTTTTCGTAAAAAAATGTTGCCTCTGGCAACTGCCAGCCTTTGAACTTAGTTTAGTCAGGCATCAGTATATTCTTTGGCATGCCATGCAGGACACATTTATGATCAGATCACTTTGAACTTGTTTGGGGTGACCTAGCTATCGATTTTCTTCCATTTTCATCACAAAATGTTTCCCTTGACAACGACTTTTGAACTTAGTTTAGTCAGGCCTGAATAATTCCCTTTGTCACACCCTACAGAACACATTTATGATCAGATTGCTTTGAAAACTGGTATGCTTGTTTGAGGTGGCCTCTAGATGGGAGCTATTGATTTTCTTTCTTCCATTTCCATCAAAAAATATTTCTGCTGGCAACGGCCTTTGAACTTAGTTTAGTCTGGCATCAATATATTCATTTGGCATGCCCTACAGGGCACATTTATGACCGCTTTGAAACTTGGTACGCTTGTTTGGGGTGACCTCTAGAGGGGACCTATCAATTTTCTTCCTTTTCTGTCAAAAAATGTTGACCATTGAACTTTGTTTAGTTAGGCATCAGTATTTCCCTTTGGCACACCCTACAGAGCATATTTATGATCAGATCGCTTTGAAACTTGGTATGCTTGTTTGGGGTGACTTCTAGATGGGAGCTGTAGATTTTCTTCCATTTCCATCAAAAATAGTTGGCGTTGGCACTGACCTTCGATGAACTTCGTGCAGTTATGCATCAATGAATTGATTTTCTTTCATTTCCATAAAAAAGTATTTTTGTTAGTGCCAGCCTTTGAATTTAGTGCATTTGTTCAGCAACTTATCCCTTTTGCACTCCGCACGGCATATTTATGAATTTCCATAAAAAAGAGAAAAAACACTTTGGCACGCCTCAGAGGGCGCATTCATTATCAGGTTGTTTTGAAACTTTGTATGCTTATTCAGGGTGACCAGAGTAGGAGCTATCGATTTTCTTTTCATTTTCATCAAAAACTGTTCCTGTTAGGAACAATCTTTGAATTTATTGCATTTATGCATCAACATTCTCACTGCAAGGCACATTTATCATAGGATTGTTTTTGAACTTGGTGTGTTTATTAGGTGAGACCTCTAGATAAAAGCTATTGATTAGCATTCATTTCTGTGAAAAAAGTTGCCGTTTACAGTGACGTTTAAACTCACTGTATTTGTGTATCAGCATTTTTCCTTTAGCCAGCCTTAACAGTTTACATACAAAAATGCATGGATTGCTCTGACGTTGTGCACACACAGTGCTGTTATGTTGAAGTTTCACCAAATAGCAGTAGAACCAATGATCTTCAATTTTGCCATTTCACTTGTAACTCACCAAGTTCAAATTTGTCAAATTGAGCTACAGTGTCATTGACACTTTCATTTATAATCTCTTTCAAAATATTCACTGTTTTTTCGTGTATGTAATTCTCTGTGCCAATTTTGCATGCATTTTTTTGTGTACCGTGCTTTCAGTCTCTCATTTATGTTAACCCTTTGGGTTCTTTTGTTGGAGTTAGGTGTTAGTGGGTGGTTGTTGTGGAAGCTTTTTGCCTCCTGTTGAGGGTTGAATTTCGGTCCTTTCTTTCCCTTTCGGCTGTTGGGGTGCTTTTGTGTTCCTGGCCACAGTTTCCCACCACCTTCCTTTAGTAGCTAGGGGTGTCCTGTTGTATATTTGTTTCTTTGAGCTCACCTTCCCACCTACATTGCTCTCCCCAGATATGCCTCGGAATGTGCCTTGTGGGCAATGTTTGTTGCCAAAGCTTGTGAACGACTCCCATGCTTCATGCTCCATTTACAATGGGTGCTCTGCTGAATGACCATGTGGGCTTTGTGGCTCCAGGTCTTCTGCCTTTTGGCCATCGGTCTGCCGTGTTGTACGTCGATGTTCCTCCCAAGTATGTGAGAAAGGAGAATGTGATCGTTTGGGGCCTCCCGAACCAACCCTGTCTGGAGAGATTTCTATCCCTCCGTGGGGGATTCGCAGTCTTTTCTTGTGGACGATACTGCAGTAGCTGTTGACATCCTTGACAAAAGAAGTGCCTGTTGCCAGGACTGATGTCCCCATCCAGGTGACATCTGAGGCTTTAACTCAGGTTGTGAGTCCTCTAGAGACTGGTGGTTTTTGGTTTTTTGGTTTCGGTTTCTGGAAACTGAAAAACCGAATCAAGATTTTCCTGGAAAACCTTTTTCACGGTTTTCTGTGAATTTCTGTCCACTACAGCAATCGCCCAGAATACACCAATCAAACGACGAACATTCTGGCTTGTACGAAGCATTGACCTTTGGAATGTCTTTATGTCCGTCGATTTCCCCGTGGGAACCCCGGGAAGTGAAGCAGTGCCTGTTCACTGCGGCAAACAGGCTCTGTTTTACTGGTAAAATAGGACCCAGTCACCAATGCTTGGGAGGTGCAAACCCTCTCTAAAATTGGCAACATGGCTTATTAATGCTCACCTCTGGTCTTGAGTTGATACTCATGTTGTGGTCATGATTAGCCATTGTGCAAAAATATGTGACCTTAAATACCAATAAATAATGTCCGTCGATTGATTAATATTCTTGACGATTGTTGATTCGTTATAGGGTTAGGTGGCCAGTCAGAGTGCTCACAAGGCCGACTGAGCGATGTTGACCATAAACATTCTCCTCCTCCAAAAACGTGAATCTTTACACCAAAAATGCAAAAAGGAAAACTTAAATGTTCAGGTTGGCTACCCAATTCATAATAAAGCCTTTTATCTCCAAATTCGCAGAGACAATGTGTGCTGGAAATAAAAAATACTCAAAATCATTTCAGGGAGTGTTTTTATTTATTCTATCTATCCGTGAAAAGTGATAAAACCGGGAAACACGTTGATCAACGTTTCCATGAACACTTGCAATTGTGAACTCTGAACTTATGAATATTAATCACTGTTCAATGGCAATGATGAAGTGGTTAAAACTTCCCTGTCACTTTCAGTACCATGTTTAAAAAATGACAAGAAGCTTTTTTACAGATATAATCCCAGAAAGAAACTAAGAATAAATTCAGATACACATAGTATTTATATTTTGAGTTCTTAACCCTCGAAGATGGTGTAGCCCCGCATCACAGGAGGTGCAGTTATGGTAAATGTGCATACGAATTACAGACAACTCGGACCAAAGACCACTCAGCTCAAGACCAGCCAGACCTGTTTTGAAGAAACTCGGACCAGAGTTTAAAACAACTCGGACCTATTTTGGAAGAAACCTCGGGCCAGCATCAAAGACAGGTAGAAAGTGTTCCAGGGTCTCCAGTGCGCCTAAATTACACATTTGGTGTGCATTTTCATTTTCTTTCCAAGATTTATTTTCTCCTAAGCTCCAGCGACTGCGACCTCAGCTTGAACAACAGTGACCCACACCGCCAATGCCCTCCACCCCCCTTATCCACTCGCCAGTTAATATTATAATCCGTCATGACTCTTTCTCTAACGATTTTGGTCAAACTTGTCTAAAACACTGGGTAGAGTTGTCTTCAACATTGGTCAGACTTGTCTTTGATGTAGGTCCGAGTTTTCTTCCAAACAGGTCAGAGTTGTCTTAAAACTGGGTCCGAGTTGTCTTCAAAGCTGGTCAGAGTTGTCTTTAAAACAGGTCTTGGAAACAGGTCCGAGTTGTCTTGGAAACAGGTCCTAGTTATCTTGGGCTGAGCGGTCTTTGGTCCGAGTTGTCCTCCTCCCTGTGCATACATACACATGATGGAGAAACAGAAACAAAGATAAAGAGAAACCCCCACAACACTGATCCAGTATGACATTAATAATGACAATTTAGTGAATATTAATAACCAACAAAAACAAGCCACTGGGCATATCTATTAAACTAAAAATACAATAGCTCATGTTAGTCATGTATAAAAAGAACCACACAATGGAGATCAAAACACAGGGTACGAAGTGCCCACATCCATCAGGCATAACAGCTGCATTAATTAATATTCATAAACAAATGATACTTAGTGACTTCAGTGACGAATTGTGGGATGTTGTTTTCGAACTTCGAAGAAAAGGTCATGGTACTTAATTATTTGTCCATATCTTGTGATTTTAAATCTAAATAATAAAATAACACTGCATGTTTACAAAAAAAATACCGGCGCTCAAAGTGTGAAACCTTACAAATAGATTTCCGTGAAAACCTCAAAATATTTACTCAGTTGCAAGCAAATAGGTCTTTGGGGATCCTGGAATTGAAAATTTTCCTGCCGTTTACTGAACCATGGTTGGTCCCTGGTATAGCAACATTGCTTTGTCGCCCCAACATGGCGGCCTCATTTTTTCACAAGCAGATACGCTGCCAGTCAGAGGATTCAGTGTGGAGGAGGGGGGGGGGGGGGGAGGGGGGCTATACCAATCAACAATTCCGACTTCCCTCGCAATAAAACACCGATTTCTTATTTGAAGTGCTTCGTCTCTCAAGTTCTCGACACTATTTTTCTCGCACACAAATTCCAAAACAAGCTATAGAAATGTTATAGTCTGTTTTGCATCTGGTCATCCGATTATCTGAAATAGTCTGGGAACGAAATGACAGCAAGAACACATGGATTGAATGGAATCAATTGTTTTATTCACTAATTTGTCAGAAAATACGAAGGTGTCATTTCCATTTTCCATGGCGCTTTTCAACATTCTGCAGCAAATTTCTTATTTACCAATTACCACTCATGTTACCAGTGACGGCACTTGTTAAATAATATGAAGCAAACTGTTTGACAAATTGTTCTGACATTATGGCTCTGAGGTACTTCTCCCTCTACATCGTGACCTTCTTTGTCAAGGTATCCTGAGGAGGTATCACATCGACCTGACATCATTGTGCCTTCAAGTTTTGTCTGCACATGATTCCTCCGTAGAGGTTTTTCTGAGACAAGCAGTGGAGTGCATTTCTTCGTTAAGGCGGCACTCCAATGGTTTAGCCTAAGCGGCTAAATGGAAGGTCTTTTGTCAATGGTGTACTGATCACTCTGTTGATTATGCCAATCCTTCGATTACACAGATTGCGGAGTTTCTGGTCTGTCTGATTCTTGGAGTCTCCAACCTGTTACCATCAAGGGGTACAGGTCTGTGCTTTCGAAGACCTTTTTGTATGTAGGAAAGCATTTTATCGACACTGATCAATAACTCTCCAAGCTCATTCTGCACTTTACTTTGAAAAGGCCTAGGGATTTGCAGCTGACTCCAAGATGGAATCTTTCTTGGGTGTTGCTTTGCTTGGGGGAGAAGAGGAGGGGGCAAGCGACGTTCGAACTGTTATCCCAGGTGGAAATTTCTCACACACAAGATGGCTTTTCTGATGGCTTTTGCCTCAGCCAGGAGGGTTAGTGAGCTTCACACCCTCACGGTTGATTGGCTTTTTTCAGGAGTTCCCCCAACAGAGTTACTTTTACCACTGATTGCTCCTTTTTAGCTAAGAATCAGATACCAGAAATATCTTCGCCTCCTATCTGTACCCGGGCTTTTCCTTCTGTTGATGGTAGTTGCACTTTGCTTTGTCTGGTTCATGCCGTTCGCATTTACCTTAACCGGACACAATGTATTAGAAAAGGCAGGAAGCGATTCTTTCCGTCCCTGATTCCTGGTCAACAGAAGATCTCTCCTCAGTCCATCTCCAGATGGATTTGTCTTGCTATTAGGGCGTCCTACTCTTAATTGGCAAGAAGGGATGGCGAGGAGGGATGATTGTATTGCCAATCGGATTTCTGACCACGAGGTGTGTGCCTTGTCAACCTCCTGGGCTAACTCCATCTCATTGTTGGATGTTATACAGGCAGCCTACTGGAGAAATGCTTTTACTTACTCCACCATTTATCTGTGTCTGTTGCAGGAGCAGTCTGAGGACCTTTTTTCTGTGGAATCTCTTTCTTCTGCTCGGGCTGTCATCAACATTCGCCCATAACCTTTTTGGTCAACTTTTTACATTGTTGCTATTGCAGTCTTTTTCTTTCCTGTCCTTTTCACAGAATTTGATTGTATGTTATTGGTCTCACAGAATTTGATTGTATGTTATTATTGGTCTCTTTTTCAAATTCTTTCAGGACTAGTTCTATACTTGTTAGCTCACCTGACTGAAAGTCAGGGTGAGCTTTTGCCATCAGTTGGCGTCCGCCGTCTGTCACCTGTCGTCCGTTACTTTTCGCAACTTGGTCTTCTCCTTCAAAACCACTAGCCCAAACCCAAACAAATTTGACATACAGTATATTGAAGGTATCCTCTTTCCAGTTTGTTAAAATGAAGTTAGTGCCCCCAATTGGGTGGGAGTGATGCCCCAAAAGCATCAATTTCTCCTGAAATCTTCTTCTTATGAACCACCAGTCAGAATGCTGTGATATTTGGTATGTAAGGTCCTTTGTTACTGAAGATTCAAGTTTGTTCAAAGAAATTTTCTCGGTCAATATTTGGGCTCTCTACGGGAGGGTCCCTATTTTGTGCCCCACCCAAAATTTCTATTTTCTGAACCAAAAGGCTGATTTGAACCAAATTTGCTATGAGGTGTTATTGGGTCCGAAGTACTTGATTCAGACCAAAAAAAATTTTCCCGCTGCCCCATGGGAACCTCAGGAGCTAAAAATAGAAAAAAATTGAAATGCCCATATCTCCAAAACTGCACGGCACTGAAACTTTTTATTTGGTGTGAAGCTTCCTTAGGACCAATAGAATGGAATGGTGAAAAACAATCGCTATCAGTTTTGTCCTAAGGTACAGTTTCGGGACTTTGAAAAAATGCTGAGTCAGCATTATTGAACACTGAAGGTAATGGGGAAAATATAAAATAATCTTTTTTTCCCCAACCACTGCTCCAAAAGCTTTCATATTTCACATATAACATCTATGGAAGATTGATTCACATGATTGTTGAAATTTAACCCCTGGGTCCATATTTGGGAACTCTACAGGAGCCCAAATGTTCAAATTAGTGCAATATGAGGGATATACTTTAAAAATCTTCCTCTCTAGATCCAACAGTCAGAATCTTTTGATATTTAGTATACAGCATCCTTAGGGAAGGGAGATGCAGGTTTGTTAAAGCCAAGTCCATGGGTTCATATTTGGGCTCCCATAGGGAGCCCAGATTATAACTTTGTTCAATATGAGGAATATTCTTTAAAAATCATCTTCTCCAGATCCAGCAGTCAGATTCTTTTGATATTTGGTGTACAACACCTCTGGGAGGGTTAGATTGATGGTTGTTCAAATCGGGTCTCTGGGTTAATATTTGGCTTTTTATTGAAGCCCAAAGTTTAACTTCGTCAAATATGAGAAAATTTCGTGAAAATTCTTCTTCTTCAGGTCGGGAGCACAGTGGCTAAGTAGGTGGAGGTGCAGGCTGCAAGCCGAGAGGTCCTCGGTTCGAATCCCACCTGTGGCATCCGCATTGTGTCCTTGGGCAAGACACTTCATCTCCATTGCCTGCGTGGGGGCACGATGACGACGTGTACTAAGGCGTACTACACGTCGATGGTACGCATGTCTTCAACCAATCTAACCCTGCCTGTGTTGCATTACGGAGTTACGATGTTGGGGAGCTGGCAGTTGCTCGTCGTTGCTCGGTGGTTCTCTCTGAGTACTCCGGCTTCCTCCACCCATTAAACTGTCACGGTCATGATTAGCCATTGTGCCTAAATATCTGACCTTAAACATCAATAAACATCAATAAAATAAATAAATTCTTCTTCAGGTCCACCAGTGAAAATCCTTTCATATTTGGTATGTAACATCTCTAAGGGTGTCAAATTCAAGTTTGTTCAAATCTAGTGTCTTGTTTTTTCTTGTTTTTTTTTTGGGGGGGGGGGGGGGCCTCATCTCACATCGTTCTATATCGATGTTTGTGATCTGATGGCTCTACAAGTCTTGGGATTTCATCTCCTGTTCCACTGTTCCAGTGCAGTCAGGTTGTGTGGGGATGGGTTTTGTGATTCCTGCCTCCTATTGTCTATTCAGCCTGTTGTAAACAATTGTGAGTAGGTTGATAAGAAATAAAAATTTTATTGTAAATTTCCTTTCTTATTATACCTACCACAGTTATTTAGTTTCTGGAGGCCCTCCCATCTTCTTATTCAGTTAAGAATCCTTCCTCCCCATTTGTCACATATCTCCAATATTGACAGATTCAAATAGAATGACACATTGGTTGTACGTCTGCGCACTGGTTCAGGAAGCCATGGTATCTCTCTTTGGGAGCCCAAATGTTTAAATTTGTGGAGTATGAGGAATATTCTTTAAAAGTCTTCTTCTTCAGATCCACCAATCAGAATCTTTTGATATTTGGTATGCAGTATCCTTAGGGGGGTGAGATTCAAGCTTGTTCAAGCCAAGTTTTGGGCTCATATTTGGGCTCACTGTGGTAGCCTGAATTATAACTTAGTTCAAAATGAGGAATTTTCTTTAAAAATATTCTTCAGATCCAGCAGTTGGAATGTTTTGATATTTGGTATGCACTATCCTTAGGGGGTTGAGATTCAAGTTTGTTCAAGCCAAGTCCCTGGGTTCATATTTGGGGGGATTCAAGTTTGTTCAAGCCAAGTCCCTGGGTTCATAATTTGGGTCCCCTGTGGGAGCCCGAATTATAACTTAGTTCAATATGAGGAATATTCTTTAAAAATCTTTTCTTTTTATATGGCCGCTCATATTATGGTATGGCAATGTTTGTCTGTTTGTCTGTCTGTCCATCCATCCATCCATTCATTCATCCATCCATCCATCCATTCATCCGTCCATTAATTTTTGTTTGCCCACGTGATAACTTGAAAACAATACATCCAACAGATACTGTTTTTTCTGGTTGATTAGTCCTGACTAGAAGATGGTTCCTTTCAATAACCAGCATCATTGTCCGTCAATCCATCCATCCATCCATCCATCCATCCATCCATCCATCCATCCATCCATCTGTCTTTCCATCCGTCTGTTAACTGTTATTTGTCCATGCTATAACTTGAAAACAATACATCCAACAGATACTGTTTTGTATGGTTATTAATCATGACTAGAGGATGGTTCCTTTCAATAACCAGCATTCTGGCATGTCCAATATGGCTGCCATGACAACCATCTGAGAGTTTTGGTGACTTTTCATTCTCCACGCAATAACTTGAAAACAATATATTCAACTTTAATGGGTCATAGGCCAGGAATGTACAATTATTTTTGAAGGAATTCTTGACATTTTGTTCAACTAAAAATTTCTTCACAAGCGCAATTTCTTCATAGGCGGCTGTATATTGATCCACTGCCTGGAGGTGCACTTGTTTTTTTCTGATCCACCGTTCGGAATCTTTTGATATTTGGTATATTTCTTAGGAGGGGTGGATGCAACTTGTTCAAATCAATTCCCTGGGTTGATATTTAGGCTACCATGTCAGGTGAGCGCCTCTTGTTTCCTTTGCATCAAAGAAAGACTGATTAATTCTTACTTTGGGGACGCGGTGGCATTGCGGTAACCCATTCTTGTCAGATCACCGAAGTTAAGCAACGTCTAGCCTGGTTAGTCCTTGAATGGGTGATCGTCTGAGCGATCGATTCGAACTCCTGCATTGTGTCCGTGGGCAAGGCACTTAACCCCGATTGTCCACTTGGGGGCACGATGACGCCGTGTACTGAGGCATACTGCACATTGATGGTGCACATGTCTTCAACCAATCTAACCCCGCCTGTGCTGCAGTTTGAAGTTACGATGTTGGGGATCTGGCAGCTGCTCGTTGTTACTCGGTGGTTCTCTCCGAGTACTCTGGCTTCCTCTACGCGTAAAACTGTAACCGACATGATATGACCTTGTCTGTTAAAGTGTTGTTAAACCCAAATAGATAAATAAATAATTCTTAATTTGTATTATAGAAAATGATCTACTTAAAAATTTGGCCAACATATGTAATAAATACAGAACCGCACAATGTAATAAATACAGAGCCACACAGTGTAATAAATACAGAACCACACAATGTAATAAATACAGAACCACACAGTGTAATAAATACAGAACCGCACAATGTAATAAATACAGAGCCACACAGTGTAATAAATACAGAACCACACAATGTAATAAATACAGAACCACACAATATAATAAATACAGAACCACACAATGTAATAAATACAGAACCACACAGTGTAATAAATACAGAACTGCACAATGTAATAAATACAGAGCCACACAGTGTAATAAATACAGAACCACACAATGTAATAAATACAGAGCCACACAGTGCAATAAATACAGAACCACACAATGTAATAAATACAGAACCACACAATGTAATAAATACAGAACCACACAGTGTAATAAATACAGAGCCACACAGTGTAATAAATACAGAACCACACAATGTAATAAATACAGAACCACACAATATAATAAATACAGAACCACACAATGTAATAAAAACAGAACCACACAATGTAACAAATACAGAGCCACACAGTGAAATAAATACAGAGCCACACAGTGTAATAAATATAGAACCACACAATGTAATAAATACAGAACCACACAATGTAATAAATACAGACCCACACAATGTAATAAATACAGAACCGCACAATGTAATAAATACAGAACCACACTATATAATAAATACAGAACCACACAATGTAATAAATACAGACCCACACAATGTAATAAATACAGAACCACACAGTGTAATAAATACAGAACCGCACAAGCGTTTGAATAGGTCAATATTTATTGCACTCGCTGCGTCTCATAGTATTCTTGTGCCCAACCAAACTCGTGCAATAAACATTAACCTATTCAAACGCTTGTACGGTTCTGTCTATCGCTTCAGTGAAGTGACATGGGACATAGTATCACATCAAGTTGAGGAGAGTCAGATTGCCACATCAAACGAGCTGATGCACTGAACTGATAATAAATTTATAATATGACCCCGCATTGTGCATCACTTACTATCAACCCACCCCTGAATCACTCCATTGACATGAAATTCAGTCACCCACACTCCTTTCCTATTTCTAACCAATCTTTTTCCTTTGTAATTCACAATGATTTGTTTTATTACATTTCACCATTTTCTTGCCATGATATAGCCTTAGCTGCTGATGTTGTATTAAGCACAATAAATAAATAAATAAATAAAGCTAAACACTATTTAAATAACTGTAGTATTTAGTACGGTTTAAATTAACACACCATAAATAGTTCCATCCCTTTCAATGACCAAGTTTCAAACCATATGGATACAGATTTCAAACAATACTGCTATGGCTGTGGATCAACACACGGTTTTCCAACAATGTGGATTTTATCGGCAAGCAATAGTATTATATTGAGGAGAAAATTGATAGTCATATAATAAATCCCTAATTTGCTGGGTGAATGTTCACGAAACTTCGCACAAGTATAGAGGACAAAGAGAAGGTGTGTTGTGTAGAACCAACAGGTCGGGACCGTCTGAATATCAAAGATTAATGGCACATGATTTTAAAAACTCTGATCTTAGAAAAATTGTGTCTGTCCATCCAGACTAATGTTTAGTCATATCACTGACAGAATATCTGCTAGCAGCAATATTGGGAAGGTATGCTGCAAGGTTCTCTATGGAAGGCTTGTGGAAATTGTCGAAGAAAGAGGATTCCTGGGGAAAGTCCAGAATGGGTTCTGGAATGGAAAATGAGTCACTGACCACTTGTTTACTCTCTCCCAACTAATCGAATCAACAAAAGTCAATAAGAGAAATATGTTTTTGGCCTTCCTTGATATAAAAACAACAGAGTATGGAGAGAGGGAATGCACATGGCAGAAACTTGAGGTCCTTGAATTTGGACATTTTGTCAGAATCGTGAGATCTCTGTACAAAGATGTGTAGAGTATACTGAACATAGGAAACATCACAACAAAAAGGGTCCTAATTGAGATAGGCCTTAAGCAGGGGTGCATCCTGTCACTGATTCTTTTTGCATTATACATAAAAGTTTTAGGAGAAGAGTTGATTGCAAGTATGGAGGGGATCAAAGTTGGAGAGCCAGAAATCCCTGGACTATTCTTTGCTGTTGACATGGTTTATTAGCAGAGAGTGAAGAGGGACTTCAAAAACTGTTAACCATGGTAGGAAAGTATGGGGATAAATGGTGACTTGAACTGAATGATAACAAAAGCAAAGTAATTCCTGTGGGCCGTAGGTTAGATGAGTCCTGAAGATGGTGGGTAACTTATCTATTGGTGAAGATTAAAGCAAGGATATAAGCAGTGGAGAAAACAGGAGAATATCAATACTTGGGAGTGAATGTATGTGTTACAAGTAGCAGCATATACAGAAACTACACAAGTAAACTTAAGACAAAGGGGAAAAGAATACTCAGTCAGTTGAAACTGCTTAGAAGAAGCTTTAACAAGGTGTTCATTGGAAAAACTATTTGGGAGAGGGTGAAATTACCAAGTCAAACTTATGGAACAGATAGATCCCCTCTAAAACAATTGGTAGTGAGGAACTTAGAGATTCTACAAAATGATTGGGGTGTTGGCGGATAACCAGATCAAGTAATGCAGCTACACCGAAAGCAGTCAAAGGACAATGCCGAATGCCAGTTAACCCTTTACCCAACATAATGGCAAAAACCGGCCAGGGCTATTCACAAAAATTGCCATTCAATTTTCATTATTTTTACATCAAAAGCATAGCTTATGACCTCTCATTGGAATGAGCTTGTTCCACTGAGGTGTCATAAGCTATATTTTTGACGCAAAAAATGAAAAACATTAGTTATTCAATAATTTTGTTTGCAAATGCTGCTTTTCATGTTAGGTAAAGGGTTAACCCTTTACCCAACACAGACGATATCAAAATTTATTATTTTAAATGTCATTTTTTAAAATTTTTCAAAAAATTTCAACAAAACCATATCATGTGACCCCTCATTGGAACAAGCTCAACGAGGTCGTTCCAACGAGGGGTCACATGATATGGTTTTGTTGAAATTTTTTGAAAAATAATATTTTTTCAACTGCTGAATTTGCATATTACGTGGGCGGATGTGGCCGATTCGTTGGGTAAAGGGTTAAAGGTAGAATAGATATGGGAAAACTATGTCACCTGAATTGCCCTGTAAGCCTTCCAAACACCAGATGGTGAAAAATAACGTTTAATCATATGAAACTACAACATTCAGATAAGATAAATAAGACAGACAAGGGAGCTAATGGAGAAATACTCTATAGAGACAGAAGATCTAGAAGGGGGACAGAAGCAGGGAAGTAGCTTTATCTGAAAGGTGCATGAGGACTGCTATAGGAACTGGTGAGCTGGAACTAGGACCATGAGCTCTTTAGATGGGTTATATAAAAAAGTTGTGCCAGATGGATCATGTAGGTGTCATTGTTGTTCAAAGTGAGATATCCAAGTCACTGGAGTTGAGGGGGGAGAATCAGTAAAGGCGAGGAAAGAGCGTGCCGAATGTGTAACTTAGTATATACAGAGACCCTGGAACATTTCATTTTAAAATGATCCAAATATTTTCCTAGTAGAACAATACTTCTTGAGAAACTAATGGAAAGATGGGATGAAAATATGAAGGATAAGAGAATGAGGAAAATGGTCAATTTTATAGTTAGGGAGATAAAGAAATTACAATCGTCAGTCGCTAAACAAGCGCAAGCCGAACGAATAGGAAGACAAATCCATTGAGAAAATGGATTGAGGAGAGATCTTCTGTCGACCAGGAATAAGAGACCGAAAAAATTGTTTCCTGCCCTTCCCAATGAACTGCGTCTGATTGAGATAAATGCGAATTGCACGAACCGGACAGAGCAAAGGGTGATTACCCTCAGCAGAAGGAAGAGTCCTGATTCAGATTGGCCAGAAAAGGAACAATTAGTGGTAAACATAACACTGATGGGAGAGCTCCTGAAAAAAGGCTGGATCAACCGAGAGGAAGTGAAGCTCACTAACCTGTCTGGCTGAGGCAAAAGCCATCAAAAAACCGTCTTGTATGTGAGAAAAACGCATATAAAGGTTTGAACGCCCCCCTCCCCCCCCCCCCCAAGCAAAGCGGCACCTAAGAAAGATTCCATCTTGTGGTAAGCTGCAAAATCCTAGGCCTTTTCAAAGAAAAGTGCCGAATAAGCTTGGAGAGGTATGAATTAGTGCCGATACGACGCTTTCCCACATACGAAAAGGTCTCTGAAAGCATGGACATGTACCCTTTGATGGTAACAGGCTGGAGACCCCAAGAATCAAAAAGATATACCAGAAACTCCACAATCTGTGTTATCGAAGGATTGGCATAATCAACAGAGTGATCAGCACACCATCGACAGAAGACCTTCCACTTAGTGGCATAGGTGAAACCAGTGGAGTGCCTCCTTGAAGAAGAAATGCACTCCACTGATAGTCTCAAAAAACCTCTACGGAGGAGACAGGACCTGACAAAAGATATGCGTGAAGGCACAATGAAGTCGGGTCAACGTGAAACCTCCTTGGGTGACCTTGGCAAAGAAGGTCGCTATGGAGAGGGAGACGTGCTGATTGATCCACACCCGTTGAGGCGACAGGGGAGAGATCAGAATGATTTGACGACTGCAGGTTCTGATCTTGGCCAGAACCTGAGGCAGAATTGGAACCGGCGGGAAGGCGTAGCCGACTAGACCGTTCCAATCGAGTGACAGAGCATCCACGGCGAAAGCCAGAGGATCTGGATCTGGACACGGGGACACAAAAGTGTCTACCTGATGGTTCCAACAGGTCACAAAGAAATCGATGTGGAGACAACCCCGGATATCCCAAAGCGGCTGGAACACTGCACTGTGAAACATCCACTTGGTGGAAATGACCCTGCCCCGTCAGGACAAGGAGTTGGCTAGGACATTCAGACAACTGGGAATGTGACGAACCACCACTCAGGTGTTGACATCCTGAGCTAGCAGTAGAAGATTCCAAGCCAATTCGTACATGGGAACCAAGTGCGTGCTGCCTTGGTTCCGAATGTAAGCTACCACTGTCGAATTGTCGGACAACAGAAGGACCTGACAATTCGAAAGGTGGGGGACCCACTGCCGGAAGCTCCTTCTGGTTGATGTGAAGAGCTGCTTGATCCTGGTCCCATGCCCCTTGAAGGGAAAGACCGAGAGGATCCAACTTTGCACCCCATCCAAGATCTCTGGCGTCTGCCGTCAGAACACGATCGGACGTGGATAAGTCAAATGGAACTCCCTGCATAATCCACTGAACATCAGTCCAGGGAAGAAGGTGACGATGAAGAGACTCCGGTAACCAAAGCACCAGATCCAGAGGATCGACATTTGGTCTCCAACGACTGAGCAGAAAGTGTTGGAGAGGCCTGACATGCAGCCGATCTAGAGGAATGAGATCCGTCACCGAACCACAGAGACTGAGCAGCCGGAGAATACACTGAGCTGTTGCGGACGTGGACTGGGACAGAGTCAGGGCAAAAGCTGAGAGGATCACTGCCCTTGTCCAGGGAACCAGCCCCATATTCAGCTGAGTACGGAAGTCCATTCCCAGATGACAAAACGACTGAGAAGGGACCAGGTCCGGCTTCTCCTCGTTGACTCTGAACCCCCAGCGATGTGAGCATGCTCAACAGTGTGTTGACATCTGGCTGCAGAAAGGCAGCATTGGAATCCCTCTGGAGGATATCGTCTACATATGGCAAAGTCACCCTGGACTGTGTGCGATGGAAGGCTAACACATGCGACATCAGTCGGGTGAAAACCCAAGGAGCCAGGTGGTGGCCAAAGGGCATGGCCTTGAACTGGTAAACTCTCACCAGAAAAGCGAACCTGAGATACTTTCGCGATGTCCGATAATCGGAACGTGAAAGTAAGCGTCTCACATATCGATACTGGAAACAAAATCTCCCTGGTGAATGGCGTGGCGAACTGACCTGAAAGTCTCCATGCTGAACTTAGGAGCAATGATAGACTGGTTCTGGATACTCAGATTGATAACCGGTCGGAGTCGGCTGTCCGTCTTCGACCTCAATAATAGGCGGGAATAAAATCCCACTGAATGAATGTTCTTGACGACCTTGATCGCCCTCTGGAGATTGTCTATCTCTGTGATCAAAAGTTCCCAATGTATAGTCTAAAGGAACTTGTGTTTGAAGAGGCACTCTCGACAAAGTGGGATGCCTCTGGAAGGATATCTGCACCCAGACCGAACAGCATTTAGCACCCAAGGATCGGATGTGGCCCAATGGTTTGCAAATTCTGATATCCTAACTCTAACCTGGGACGAATCGAGGTGAGGACCTTCATTTCGAGCCTTGGCGAGGCTCGCGAGAGGAGAAACCACCTCCTCTACTATATGAAGAATCATGAGTCCTCCCTCTAACCTGCCAATGTTTACCCTTACCCAGTGAGTAAGAAGTAGAAGCGCCGGCAGGAGGGTGCTTGTTAGGCTTTGGACGGCCTCTGCCTCCAACAGAAGGCTGATCAAGCTGACAAAGCGGAAGCTGATCTTTTGAATGATGTAGAACGTCATCCCGGACCGTCGCCATGGAACCATGGAACAGTTGCGGACCTGCCAAAGGAAGGGAACGGCTTGTGTCCAACACAGCATCCCTGCGAACTAATTCCATGTTAGCCGTGTCACAGGCATGCATGTGAGTAAGATGCATGAGTACCTTGGACAGCAATCGCAAAGGAGCCTGTATGTTGTCAAACTTATCTGGAGGCAGATAAGCAGCTAAAGCAGAGACGACGTGATCTGAGAGAGAAAGCATGCCCATCATCTCTCTCGATAAGCCCAACTGGGACTCCAAAGTTGCCATAGGAATAACGGCCGACTTGGGCTTGGAAAGCCCGAGGGAGGTGGAGTCCTGATCCAAGACCGTCAAAGTCTGGCAGACTGAAGGATTGGCGGATTCGTAGGAATGATAACACACTGGAGGCAAAAAAGTGTCAACCCTGGTGAAGAACATAGTCTTCAGAGCCTTGGAACTCCGCTTAGAGTCCAAAGCTGTAAACGCTTCAACCACCTGTTCCGACTGGCACGGTCGAAGGCGCCCAGAACTTGGTTGCTCCACAGGCTGTTGGCATGCAACCGATGATCGCGGCCTGGTTGACACTGTTTGGTTTGACAGTTTGAGATCTGGAAGGAACCCATTCACAAAGTCAAGAGCTGCCCCCAAGTCAGAAGGCTGTTGGCTCTTGATGTCAGGTATGTCTGACTCATCCTCTGAGTCGGAAGACACATAGCCCATCATGGGCAAACCAGCCGATGCCTCCCATGGTGTAGGCACACCTGAGGGATCAGAAAGCGTCCTGCTTCCAATCCCGGGAGGCGGTGCCACTGGGAGTGCCTGGAAACCACTAGTAGCCTTGCTGGAAGCAACTGGAAGGCTCTTGGAAAGAACTTGAGTGAGCAAGGAGAGGGCCTCCCTAAGCTCATGGCCCGTGTCGGCCTGTTCAACGGATTGAACCGGCAAAGTGGCTTCACTCCTGACCCTGTTAACCAGCGAAGGGTCATGATCCTCGTCGGGTGGCAGCTGAAACATCTGAAGGTAGATGCGTATAGGGGTATGACATACCCTGAGGATCTACAGAGTGGGAACTCAGGAGAGTCACAGCGGACCTCTGAGGGACAGAAGGTCCAGAATGCACAATAGGCATTGGTCCTGCAAAACTGGCCATGGGACCAGAGTGAGTGGACGGAAACGCCACGTAGTTCATGGTGGCCCTGCCCCACCATGAACATCCGAATCCAATGAGAAGACTGGGGTGCTCGACGGCTGAGAGACCACAGCAGAGGGTTCAGCCGGCAGCCCCTTCCGACTTCGCCGAGTTGAAGTTAGGGAAGGCTGAGGCCGATACCCCGCGTCCACACTACCAGACATCTCTGCAGACCCCTGCAGGGATAAAACTGCTGTGCTCGACGGCTGAGAGGCCACAGCAGAGGGTTCGGTCGGGAGCCCCTTCCGACTTCGCCGAGTTGAAGTCAGGGAAGGCTGAGGCTGATACCCCACGTCCACACTACCAGAGATGCATCTCTGCAGACCTCTGCAGAGATAATCTGAAACTGGCTGAAATGTGACCAATGACATTGCAGGCGGAACAGTAGTAGCAGCAGATACGACGGGAGCTGTTGAAACTGGTGGAAAAGTGAGAGAGAGAGCAACCGAGCTCAGCTCCAAAAGAGGAGTCACACCCTAGTGACAGCCTCAGATGTCGACTGGAGAGGGACCACAGTCCCAGAACCAGGCATCTCTTCACCAGACAACTCAACATCTCCCGCTGTATCCACCACAGAAAAAGACTGCACATCTCCCACGGAGGGGGTATAACTCTCACCAGACGTGGTCGTGTCGGGAGGCACTTAACTAATAATAATAATATCCAAAAGGATAACATAAATTTATCAACCAAAAATTTTTATGTCCGAACCGCACGGTTCACGAAAGTCACGTGCGAACACAGAGAATAATATAAAATACAATGAAAATGTGGTTGAAAATAACGAGAATATATTAAACACAGTCCTGTTATTATACGATCCTGAGTTCCATAATTCCAGTCACAAGTAATCATTATCAACGAGTTGAATTATCACTGTTTCTGAATGCAAATAGATGTCATGCCATGCAGGCGGATGAAAAAAGAATGATTCATTAGTTACTGCCTGAGCACTGGTTTACCAGAAGCCATAGATCTGTACTTGGAGAAGAGCGTCCCCTACTGGGTGTGTGCCGGTAGCACTCAACCCAGTTTTGGCTTATTTTTTCTTGTTGCTTTTGCACCACTTTTCTTTCCCAAATCCCTTGGGAAAGATCAAAATAGAGAGTATATTTTCTGAGTTAGGATCTTCCACTGTAGTGCAAGCCTGTAGTAACCAAATGTAATGTAGGTTGATAAGAAATATGCATATTCCACTATTTTTAATCTGCAATAATTTTATCCAAGTTATCTTCTCTTGAAAATAAGATTTATCCCTTTACCCCACATGAAAAGCAGACGACACATTCAAATAAAATTCCTGAACAACTATTTTTTTTTCATTTTTTGCATCAAAAACAGCTTGTGACCTTTCATTGGAACAAGCTCAAGGAGCTCGTTCCAGTGAGGTGTCATAAGCTATGTTTTGTAACAAAAGAGAAAAGGTAAAGCAAATAGAATGGTGAATTTTATGAATAGCGCTGTTCGTTGGTTTTGGCCATTATGTTGGGTAAAGGGTTAATAAAGAGTTCTGTTTGAAATTCTGAGTTTAACTCATATATTTAATATATGGTGGATATATAAATAATATATAAATGATATATACAGGTCCGACAATTAAGTTTGGAGGCCCCCACGAAAAGACAAGAATATCAGTTTAATTTGATCAAACTTGTTTTTATTTCGTTTGTTTCATTGATGTTTTTAATTTTATCACAGAATTTCATTGAACAGATTAATAGTTTGTTTGACTGCCTCTTCGTTCTCGTAATTCTTGGATTCTATGGGGCATATTATCATAGATAGATTTCAAGTAGTCTTTGTCTATGTTATACCAATGGTGCTGAATTACGTTCCACAGGTGCTCAGTCATTTTTGGTTGGTTTTACGCAACGCGCTTACCGATATGATCCCAGACGTTTTCTGTTGGCGACATATCTGGGAAACTTGCCGGCCACTCCAATACACTAACTCCTTTCCTGTTAAAGTAAGCCATCGTAGATTCAGAACTGTGGCATGGAGCATTGTCCTGTTGAAAAATATTTTTTCTGGGGAAAAACTAGGCATTCACATACAGTATCAATGTCATTTACTATTTCCCTCTGATATCTGTCACTATTAAGTGTTCCTGTCACTTTTTTCAAAATTCCAGGTCCGTTTCGAGAGATAATACCCCAAATGTGCACCTGGGCAGCATGCTTAACCATTGTTTGGATACAGTTCGGATGGTACTTTTCATGTTTGTACCGCCATATACGGAACTTTCGGCGGTTACAATTAGTTTTGAAAATGGATTCGTCAGAAAAAAAAGTATACTTCTCCAATAAAAGTTTGATTTTGATAAATGTTTCTCAGACCAATTGAATCTTTTACATTTTTGTTTTTTTTGTTAATAACTGCTTTCGTTCAGGAACATAGTTACTCAGGACCATTTTGTGTAATTTTTCCCGGATTGTTTCTCTACTTACTGATATATTTCCATCTTTTTTAGCTCACCGAAGGGAGCTTAACTTATCACTTGCCGTCCGTCGTCGTCCGTTGTCCGACGTCGTCCGTCGTGAACTTTACATTATCGACTACTCCTCACAAACTACTGGATCAAATTGAACCAAATTTGATGTGCATGTTCCCTATCATATGACAATTCAAACTTGTACAAATAAACTTGCCGCACCCACAGGAGGCACCACAAGGGGCATAAATCCTATAGCACCCATGAATTTTTTTCCAAAATTCAAAAAAATCTTCAGATCCACCAGGCAGAATTCTTTCCTATATGGTATACATTATCTCTAGAGGGGTCAGATTCAAGTTTGTTCAAATCGGCCCCCTGGATTCATTCATATTTGGGCCCACTATAGAAGCCCGAATTTGAACTTAGTGCATTTCAGGCAAATTTCTTAAAAAATCTTCTTCTCCAGATCCAGAAGGCAGAATCTTTTCATATTTAGTATGCAACATTGTGGGGTGGATCTGATTCAAGTTTGTACAAATCAGCCCCCTGGATTCATATGTGGACTCACTATAGGAGCCCGAATTTCAATTTTCATTTCAGGCAAATTTCTTTAAAAATCTTCTCAAGATTCAGCAGGCAGAATCTTTTGATATTGGGTATGCAGCATACTTAGGGGGGTGGTGAGATTCAAGTTTGTTCAAGCCAAGTCCCTGGATTCATATTTGGGCTCACTGTGGGAGCCTGAATTATAACTTAGTTCAAACTGAGGAATTTTCTTTAACAATCTTCTTCTTCTTCTTCAGATCCAGCATTCGGAATGTTTTGATATTTGGTATGCAGCATCCTTAGGGGGGTGAGATTCAAGTTTGTTTAAGCCATGTCCCTAGGTCCATAGTTGGGCTCACTGTGGGAGCTTGAATTGTAACTTAGTTCAAAATGAGAAATTTTCTTAAAAAATCTTCTTCAGGTCCAGCAGTTGGAATGTTTTGATATTTGGTGTGCAGCATCCTTGGAGGGGGGGGGGGGGGGGGGGGGGAGATTTAAGTTTGTTAAAGCCAAGTCCTTAGTTCAATATGAGGTATTTTTCTTTAAAAATCTTCTTCCGATTCAGCAGTTGCAATGTTTTGTTATTTGGCATGCAATATTCTTAGGGGTTGAGATCCAAGTTTTTTCAAGCCAAGTCCCTGGGTTCATATTTGGGCTCACTGTGGAAGCCTGAATGATAACTTAGTTCAAAATGAGGAATTTTCTTTAAAAATCTTCGTCAGAGGGGGGGAGGGGTAAGATTCAAGTTTATTCAAGCCATGTCCCTAGGTCTGTATTTGGACTCACTGTGGAAGCTCGAATTGTAACTTAGTTCAAAATAAGGAATTTTCTTAAAAAAATCTTCTTCAGATCCAGTAGTCGGAATGTTTTGATATTTGGTGTGCAGCATCCTGGGGAGGGGGGGGGGGGGGAGATTTAAGTTTGTTAAAGCCAAGTCCCTGGGTTTATATTTGGGCTCCCTGTGGAAGCTCGAATTATAACTTAGTTCAATATGAGGAATATTCTTTAAAAATCTTTTTTTTTAGATCCACCAGTCAGAATCTTTGGATAATTGGTGTAAGCTTTTCTTAGGAGGGGCAGATGCAACTTGTTGAAATCAATTCCCTGGGTTGATATTTAGTCTGCCTTGTCAGGTGAGTGCCCTCAGGCCCCCTGGGGCCTCTTGTTTCAAATACGCTTCCAATTCAGGCAATGTTGACGTTCCATTTGACAATACCTGCCGTTTTAAGCATCTTTCATCACGTTTTGTAAGAATCACTGGCCTCCCTGATCTTGGTTTATCATTGACACTACCTGTAATTTTGTATTTTCTCCAAATGTTTTGCATCGTTCCTCTGTATAATTTGAATTTGGAAGTATTTTGCAACAAATTTTGAATTTGCTTCCACGAAAAGCCAGCCTCTTTCACAGTAACAATCCGAAATCTGACCACTGATGAAATACTTTGTGACGGCACTTGCCTGGAAATAGAAAAGAAAGAACCTTACCCACAGAACAACTACACTGGTCACTGGTGCAAAATAACGTTAAATTAACTTTAAAGAAATACAAAATAAACACCCTTCTTACCTTGTCTGAACATCTTTCCTGTTCTTGTTTTGCTTGTTCTGTCCTTCTTTGGGTATTTTCTCGCCATATTGAACTTCAAATTTGCACTTTCCAAATTCTGAATTTATATCCCAAATTTTCTGCATTCAAAATGGTGTGTAAAACAACTATGTATATATATTATTTATTTATTTGAAAGTCCCCGTGGGAACCCCGGGAAGTAAGCAGCACTTGTTTACTGTGGTAAACCAGTTCTGCTTTACTAGTAAAATAGGACCCAGTCACCAATGCTTGGGGTGAAAGTCCTCTAAAATGGGCAACATGTAGATCAACGATTGACTAAACTTGACTTCATCTCCATGTTGTGTCACGATTAGCCATGGTGCATAAATATGTGACATTAACCACCAACAAACAAACAATTTATTTAAAAGAGGTTACACTAATTTTGCGATTAATTGATGTCTTTCTGATAAGAAAAATTCTATAATAATTTATTTTTGAGCCATATGTAACTAATTTGCAAAACTGCTGTTTGTTAAAACTTTATTTGTAAACAAAGCTAAACAATTGCGTAGTTCATACGTATACAGTGTGTTCAAGATATATTTTGATGTTCAAACCTGTTTTCTATACCCGTTGTCCAGATATTCAGCTTATTTTAATTTTCAGAAGGGGGCCTCCGAAATTAATTGTCGGACCTGTAGATAACATACAGATGATATATATTGACGAGATATAGATGGTATATAGGTAATACAGTGGAACCCTGTTAATTGAATAGCCACTTTGCCACTGGAAATTATTCAGTTAACAGGAGTATTCAATTGACAGGGAATTTGTCACTTTCCTGTATTCTAGAGATAAATTTAGCATTTATTCTATTATATCTTGTTTGACAGAGCTCAATGAGCTCTGTCAAACAAGATTTAATAGATGATTAAATGCCTGTATTGGATGTACTGAAGCCAAATAGGTCTAAAAACAAGGGAAAACTGGGGAGAGTTAGAGTAATTTCTTGCCTGGTTACAAGATTTTTTATTCAATTTACAGGAGTTTACTCTTTTAACTATATTCAATTAACAGGTCAAATTTGTACCGGAGGTATGGTAAATGGTTTTGTGTTCAGAAATTATATTCAATTAACAGGGTTATTAGCTCACCTGACTGAAAGTCAGGGTGAGCTTTTCTGATCACTCTTCGTCCCTCGTCCGTCCGTCCATCCGTCGTCCTGCGTGAACGTGGTGTTTGAGCCTCTTTCTCCTAACCCACTGGCCACATTTTAATTAAATTTCATGTAAGTGATGGTTATATAGGGGCATTTTGATTTTATGCAAATTAGGTTTCGGCTCATATTGAGCAGAGGGGTGGGGAAAAAATGGCCAAATTTTTTGAAAAACTTCTAATGAACCACCAGTAGCAGAGACTTGATATATGGTATACAGAGTCCTTTTGAGGTTTAGAATCAAGTTTGTTCAAGAGAAGTTTGTCGGGCATTATTTGCCTTTGTTATGGGAGGGGCAAAAATTTTGGCCACGTCTAAAATTTCTATTTTCAGAACCATGAGGTCGATTTGAACCAAATTTGATATCAGATGATAATGGGTAATAAGTAGTTGATTGATGCAAAAATTTTTTTTCTCATTGCCCCGTGGGAACCTCGGGAGCTAAAAATAGGAAAAAACCTTAAAACTACCATATCTCCAAAACTAGACAGCACAGAGAATTCTTATTTTGTATAAAGCTTACTTTTATCTAGTAGAATAGAATGGTTAAAAAAAATCCCTATCGGTTTGATCAGAAGGTACTTTTTTCAGGACTTTGAAAAAGTGCTGAGTCAGCACTTTTTAACACTGTAGGCAATGGGGAAAAACATTAAAAAATTTTCTTCTCCAGATCCAGCAGGCAGAATCTTTTGATATTTGGTATTTGTAGGGTGGATCTGATTCAAGTTTGTTCAAATCGGCCCCTTGGGTTTATATTTGGGCACAGTATAGGAGCCCGATTTCGAACTTAGTGCATTTCAGGCCAATTTCCTAAAAAATCTTCTCCAGATCCAGCAGGCAGAATCTTTTGATATGTGGTATGCAACATTGTGGGGTGGATCTGATTCAAGTTGTTCAAATCGGCTCCCTAGATTCATATTTGGGCTCACTACAGAAGCTTGAATTCGAACTTAGTGCATTTCAGGCAAATTTCTTCAAAAATCTTCTTCTCCAGATCCAGCAGGCAGAATCTTCTGATATTTGGTATGCAACATTGTAGGGTGGATCTGATTCAAGTTTGTTCAAATCGGCCCCCTGGATTCATATTTGGGCTCACTATAGAAGCCCGAATTCGAACTTAGTGCATTTCAGGCAAATTTCTTAAAAAATTTTCTTCTCCAGATCCAAAAGGCAGAATCTTTTGATATTTGGTATGCAACATTGTGGGGTGGATCTGATTCAAGTTTGTTCAAATCGGCCCCCTGGGTTTATATTTGGGCTCAGTATAGGAGCATTTCAGGCAAATTTCTTTTCAAATCTTCTCAAGATCCAGCAGGCAGAATCTTTTGATATTGAGTATGCAGCATGCTTGGGAGGGGGGGGGGGGGGGGGGGTGAGATTCAAGTTTGTTCAAGCCAAGTCCCTGGGTTCATATTTGGTCTCACTGTGGTAGCCCGAATTATAACTTAGTTCATTAGTTCAACAAGAAGAATATTCTTTAAAATCCAGTCGTCAGAATCTTTTGATATTAGTATACAGCATCCTTAGGGAGGTGAGATTCAAGTTTCTTCAAGCCAAGTGCCTGGGTTCATATTTGTGCTCCCTGTGGGAGCCAGAATTATAACTTAGTTCAGTATGAGTATGTCAGGTGAAAGACAGTGCCTGCATTTCACGCAATTTTCTTTAAAAATCTTCTTCAGATCCAGCAGTCGGAATGTTTTGATATTTGGTATGCAGCATCCTTAGTGGGGTGAGATTCAAGTTTGTTCAAGCCATGTCCCTAGGTCCATATTTTGACTCCCTGTGGGAGCTTGAATTGTAACTTAGTTCAAAGTGAGGAATTTTCTCTAAAAATCTTCTTCAGATCCAGCAGTCGGAATGTTTTGATATTTTGGTGTGCAGCATGCTTAGGGGGGTGAGATTCAGGTTTGTTGAAGCCAAGTCCCTGGGTTCATATATATGGGCTCCCTGTGGGAGCCCAATTATAACTTAGTTCAATATGAGGAATGTTCTTTAAAAATCTTTTTTTTTTAGATCCACTTGTCAGAATCTTTGGATATTTGGTATAAGCTTTTCTTAGGAGGAGCAGATGCAACTTGTTGAAATCAAATCTCTTGGTTGATATTTAGGCTACCATGTCAGGTGAGTGCCATCAGGCCCCTTGGGGCCTTTTGTTCAGTTAAGATATCCAATTAAGTGGGCTCCACCGTATATAGATGTGTATAGGTGATATAGGGATGGTAGATAGCCGATATATAGATGATATATAGGTGGTATATAGATGGTATAGGTGATATATCGATGGTATATAGATGCCATATAGGTGATATATAGATGATATATGGGTGGCATGTTGGTAATATATAGGTGGTATATAGATGAGATATGGGTGGTACATAGGAGATATATAGGTTACATATGGATGACATATAGGTGGTATATAGGTTAGATATAGATGGTATATCGGTAATATATAGATGATATATTGATGCTATATAGATGGTATGTAGATGATATATGGGTGATATGTAGATATGTAGGTGATATATAGGTGATATATGGATGAAACATGGAATACATATAGATGACATATAGATAATTCATAGGTAATATATAGATAATCTTTAGATGATATCTAGGCAGTGTATGGATGATATATAGATGATATATAGATAATAGAGGATATATGGATGATATGTAGATGACATATAGATAATATAAGACAATATATAGATAATGTATTGATGATATATAGGTGATATGTGGGTTATATACAGATAATATGTAGGTGTTATATAGGCAAGACATAGATGATATATACATTATATATAGATGGTATATAGATAATATATAGATGATATATAGACAATATATTGATAATATATAGGTGATATATAGGTAGTATTGGTTGTATATAGGCACAATATAGATGATATATAGGTGGTATACAGCTGATATATAGATTATATATAGACAGCATATAGCTAGTATATACATGACAAATAGACAGTTATAGGTGATATATAGGTGCCATATAGATAATATATGGGAGGTATATAGATAATATATAGATGGTATATGGATACACAGATAGTACATAGATGATATATAGATGAGATATATATGGCATTTAGGTGATACATAGGTAATATATAGACATAATGGCCAGTTCAGTTCACTAGTGCCCATTATAATGACCAGTACAGTTTACTAGTGCCTCCCATAATGACTAGTACAGTTATCTAGTGCCCATTATAGTGACCACTACAGTTCACTAATGCCCGACATAATGACCAATTCAGTTCACTAGTGACAGTCATAATGAGCAGTACAGTTCACTAGTGCCCAACATAATAACCAGCACAGTTCACTAGTGCCTGTCATAATGACTTTTACAGTTCACTAGAGACTGTCATAAATGACCAGTAGTTCACTATTGCCTGGGTGACCAGTACTGTTCACTAGTGTCCATCATAATGACCAGTACAGTTCACTAGTGCCTCCCATAATGACCAGTACAGTTCACTAGTGCTCAGCATAATGACCAACGCGGGTCACTAGTGCCCATCATCATGACCAATGTAGCTCACTAGTGCTTGTCAAGACCAGTACAGTTCTCAAGTGTCCGACATAATGACCAGTACAGTTCATGGTGCTCTTTAATGGTGATTATTCCATGGTGCTATTGATTAATGGTGATTATTCCACGGCACTATTCGATAATGGTGATTGTTCCACGGTGTTATTGATCAATGGTGATTATTCCATGGTGCTATTGATTAATGGTGATTATTCCACGGCACTATTCGATAATGGTGATTGTTCCATGGTGATATTGATTAATGGTGATTATTCCACGGCACTATTCGATAATGGTGATTGTTCCACGGTGCTATTGATCAATGGTGATTGTTCCATGGTGATATTGATCAGTGGTGATTATTCCATGGTGCTATTGATCAATAGTGATTATTCCAATGTGCTATTGATACATGGTGATTGTTCCACGGTACTATTCAACAATGGTGATTATTCCAAGGTGATATTGATTAATGGTGATTATTTCATGGTGATATTGATTAATGGTGATTATTCCATAGTGATATTGATCAATGGTGATTATTCCATGGTGCTATTGATTAATAGTGATTATTTCATAATGCTATTGCGTATTGGTGATTATTCCATGGTACTATTCATTAACTGTTAGAGTGCTGAATTATTTTTGGTCATCAGAATTTGTTCATGTGTCTTTGCCTTGTTACAATTCACGAGAGAGTGCCAGTGGGCACTCTCTCATGAATTTTAACAAGGCAAATCCAAATAGACAAAATTATTTAACTTCAAAGGTAATATGAAGCTCATCCTCCAAAAATGAAGCCTTTCTGCTGAAGCACCTGCATTTCAGAATAAAGCCCAAATATGGGCTTCCAGCACTCTACCAGCTAATAGTTATTATTCCACGGTGCTATTGATTAATGGTGATTATTCCATGGTACTATTCAGTTATTATTCCATGGAGCTATTGATTAATGGTGATTATTCCATGGAGCTATTGATTAATGGTGATTCTGAGACTGGTATGTTCATTGGTGATGAGTTCCGAGACCCAGGTTTGTCAAGAATGGAGAATGCTTTTTATAATATGTGGGGTCAAGATCATCAAATTTTTATAAAGAAATAACAATCCTTTTCCTCACTAGTTTACTTGAATATTTATGGTCTTGAATATTCAGATTCCTGCCACTGCCTCAACTCCTTCTCTTGGAAAATGTGTTCTCAAGGAAATGCTTATATTTTTATAGAAGTGCTTTATTTCACAGTTGATTTATTGTGATTTTTTACTACTGAACAGGCATTTATCAACTGGTCTAATATTGTTTTGAAGCTAGATGTTTGTTATTTTGATAATTTGAGTAATTATCCTTTTGATTTCTTTATTTTCTCATTACATCTACATTGGTTTATTATCTCTGTAGTGTGCATCTAAAGACAGACTTGTTCACCATGTGTACAGGTATCAGACATCTATAATTACTCTCAACTGCAGAATCAACATGCCTTTTCAGAATAGAATATATAATATAAATAATTTAGAATTCCAGAGTGCTGCAATTCACTGTAAGTTCAACCAGTACATACACCGTAGTAAAAAACAGACCTCAGATCTATATAGTTAAAATGGTTTGACCCTTTAGCAATTGGTGTGTGTGTGTGGGAGGGGGGGGGGGGATGCTGATGACATGTAGATTATACTCATTCCAACAGACAAGTTTTTTTGTGGTTTTGCTGATGGAAGTTCCAGTACAATCAATGGCAGTGGTTTCTAGTGAATAATTTTCTGACTGTGTAGACAGCCAAGAACTCAACTAGACACCCCTCGAATGCGGCTCACAACTATTTAATTATTCCGTCAACACTTTCCCTGTTGCCATACATTTTTTTACCCTCTTCACCAACATCTTGCTGTGATACCGTAATGGTTAATGCCCCAACAGGCACACTATTATATAGCAGCTCTACCCCCATTTTACCACTCCAATACTCAAGTGATTGGAGCTTTCATCCACACAACACCCCCCTCCCTCCCCCTGTGGGGAGGGCATCATCCATGAAGCCACAATTGGTACTCCTTCTATTAAATTCCGTACTCACAGGAATTTACCAATACTAGAGAAATCTGTTGCTGGTACACACTCATTCGCCAAGTCATATACTTAGTCACTCACCAGTTCAATCGCCACAGCATTTCTACTGTTACTGAACCAGCATCAAGCCGGGTCACTCACCAGGTCAATCGCCACAGCATTTCTACTGTTACTGAACAAGCATCAAGCCGGGTCACTCACCAGGTCAATCGCCACATCATTTCTACTGTTACTGAACCAGCATCAAGCCGGATCACTCACCAGTTCAATCGCCACAGCATTTCTACTGTTACTGAACCAGCATCAAGCCGGGTCACTCACCAGGTCAATCGCCACAGCATTTCTACTGTTACTGAACCAGCATCAAGCCGGGTCACTCACCAGGTCAATCGCCACAGCATTTCTACTGTTACTGAAACAGCCTCAAGCCGGGTCACTCACCAGTTCAATCGCCACAGCATTTCTACTGTTACTGAACCAGCATCAAGCCGGGTCATTTCTACTGTTACTGAACCAGCCTAAAGCTGGGTCACTCACCAGGTCAATTGCCACAGCATTTCTACTGTTACTGAACCAGCCTCAAGCCGGGTCACTCACCAGGTCAATCGCCACAGCATTTCTACTGTTACTGAACCAGCATCAAGCTGGGTCACTCACCAGTTCAATCGCCACAGCATTTCTACTGTTACTGAACCAGCATCAAGCCGGGTCATTCGCCAACTCATCCTTTCAGTCACTTGCCAAGTCATTCGCCAAGAATTTATCATATAAAAGGACCAGACCAATTTGTAACGAGGATATAAAGTGTTAATCTATCACACATGTTATTATTTATCATGTTGTATAAAAGTAATCTATTCAAGATATTACTGAAAGAAATCTTCCATCAAAATTATACAATCATAAAATTATACCTCTTGATTAATGATTCAGTTATAGTTATGTTATAAATTATACAAGACTGATTAATACACAATGTGTATAAAGTCACTTTCCAAGTGATAGGACAGGCAGTCGTTTGTTAGCCATTGCAATGGGAAGTTCTCACTTTCTGCATATGTGTAAATTAAAGTATTGTTGTTATTGTAAAATTCTCCATACTACTGAAAGCCCAGAATGGGCTGCGATCATTCCCGGTCACTAACCCTACCAAGGTCAAGGTCACTCAGCTGTATCAAGATATTAGATATTAAATGCAAACATACTTGAATTGGAAGTACAGAAGCCAAAGTGGTGTGTAGCTGGGGAATACTCAAGGCCGTTAGTTGAATTGGAAGTACAGAAGCGAAAGTGGTGTATAGCTGGGGAATACTCAAGGCCGTTAGTTGAATTGGAAGCACAGAAGCCAAAGTGGTGTGTAGCAGGGGAATACTCAAGGCCGTTAGTTGAATTGGAAGTACAGAAGCCAAAGTGGTGTGCAGCTGGGGAATACTCAAGGCCGTTAGTTGAATTGGAAGTACAGAAACCAAAGTGGTGTGTAGCTGGGGAATACTCAAGGCCGTTAGTTGAATTGGAAGTCCAGAAGCCAAAGTGGTGTGTAGCTGGGGAATACTCAAGGCCGTTAGTTGAATTGGAAGTACAGAAGCCAAAGTGGTGTGTAGCTGGGGAATACTCAAGGCCGTTAGTTGAATTGGAAGTACAGAAGCCAAAGTGGTGTGTAGCTGGGGAATAATCAAGGCCGTTAGTTGAATTGGAAGTACAGAAGCCAAAGTGGTGTGTAGCTGGGGAATACTCAAGGCCGTTAGTTGAATTGGAAGTACAGAAGCCAAAGTGGTGTGTAGCTGGGGAATACTCAAGGCCGTTAGTTGAATTGGAAGTACAGAAGCCAAAGTGGTGTGTAGCTGGGGAATACTCAAGACCATTAGCTGAATTGGAAGCACAGAAGCCAAAGTGGTGTGTAGCTGGGGAATACTCAAGGCCGTTAGTTGAATAGGAAGTACAGAAGCCAAAGTGGTGTGTAGCTGGGGAATACTCAAGGCCGTTAGTTGAATTGGAAGCACAGAAGCCAAAGTGGTGTGTAGCTGGGGAATACTCAAGGCCGTTAGTTGAATTGGGAGCACAGAAGCCAAAGTGGTGTGTAGCAGGGGAATACTCAAGGCCGTTAGTTGAATTGGAAGTACAGAAGCCAAAGTGGTGTGTAGCTGGGGAATACTCAAGGCCGTTAGTTGAATTGGAAGTACAGAAGCCAAAGTGGTGTGTAGCTGGGGAATACTCAAGGTCGTTAGTTGAATTGGAAGTACAGAAACCAAAGTGGTGTGCAGCTGGGGAATACTCAAGGCCGTTAGTTGAATTGGAAGTCCAGAAGCCAAAGTGGTGTGTAGCTGGGGAATATTCAAGGCCGTTAGTTGAATTGGAAGTGCAGAAGCCAAAGTGGTGTAGCTGGGGAATACTCAAGGCCGTTAGTTGAATTGGAAGTACAGAAGCCAAAGTGGTGTGTAGCTGGGGAATACTCAAGGCCGTTAGTTGAATTGGAAGCACAGAAGCCAAAGTGGTGTGTAGCTGGGGAATATTCAAGGCCGTTAGTTGAATTGGAAGTGCAGAAGCCAAAGTGGTGTAGCTGGGGAATACTCAAGGCCGTTAGTTGAATAGGAAGTACAGAAGCCAAAGTGGTGTGTAGCTGGGGAATACTCAAGGCCGTTAGTTGAATTGGAAGCACAGAAGCCAAAGTGGTGTGTAGCTGGGGAATATTCAAGGCCGTTAGTTGAATTGGAAGTGCAGAAGCCAAAGTGGTGTAGCTGGGGAATACTCAAGGCCGTTAGTTGAATAGGAAGTACAGAAGCCAAAGTGGTGTGTAGCTGGGGAATACTCAAGGCCGTTAGTTGAATTGGAAGCACAGAAGCCAAAGTGGTGTGTAGCTGGGGAATAATCAAGGCCGTTAGTTGAATTGGAAGTACAGAAGCCAAAGTGGTGTGTGGCTGGGGAATACTCAAGGCCATTAGCTGAATTGGAAGCACAGAAGCCAAAGTGGTGTGTAGCTGGGGAATACTCAAGGCCGTTAGTTGAATTGGAAGTACAGAAGCAAAAGTGGTGTGTAGCTGGGGAATACTCAAGGCCATTAGCTGAATTGGAAGCACAGAAGCCAAAGTGGTGTGTAGCTGGGGAATACTCAAGGCCGTTAGTTGAATTGGAAGCACAGAAGCCAAAGTGGTGTGTAGGTGGGGAATACTCAAGGCCGTTAGTTGAATTGGAAGTACAGAAGCCAAAGTGGTGTGTAGCTGGGGAATACTCAAGGCCGTTAGTTGAATTGGAAGTACAGAAGCCAAAGTGGTGTGTAGCTGGGGAATACTCAAGGCCGTTAGTTGAATTGGAAGTACAGAAGCCAAAGTGGTGTGTAGCTGGGGAATACTCAAGGCCGTTAGTTGAATTGGAAGTACAGAAGCCAAAGTGGTGTGTAGCTGGGGAATACTCAAGGCTGTTAGTTTAAATTTTTGACAGAGGACAAGTTTTTGAAGATTAAAATAGTTTTATTCCATTAGCAGGGGTTTATTCAATAACCAGTAATGTGATTAATCCTTTATCTAACAGGATAAAGGGGGAGTGCGGTGGCTCAGTGATAGACTGTTGGACTTCTATGCTAGAGGTCCCAAGTTCGATCTCCATCTGGGGCGACCCGCATTGTGTCCTTGGGCAAGGCACTGTAACAGTTGGGTGGCCGTTAATCCAACTGTTTTTCCCCATGTTCTTAGATCAATGAGACTGCTTGATTACAGAACAGGATTAGTTTGAAAAATAACACATCATAAAGTTAATTATTTAATGATTCAACCATTTTATACAGTCAGTTGTGGGGAAGACAGACAAGTTTCAGTGACTCAAAAAGAGTTCAGAACATGATATACAGGAAGAGCAAAAATGCTCTTTTCGAGCTTCATCAGCGATTCACGACAGAAGTCGGAAATGGCTAAGAATCTCCCAAAAGAGAACTTCAAAAATGGTGCAGTTTAGAGTTTATTTCGCCAGTAATGTCAGCACAGAGACAATATGTGAATAACCATGACTGGTCAAGCCGACATAACACCAAACATTATGGTGAACAAATCACAGAGATTTAATAATTCACTGTTTGTGACATGCACAAACAAGTGAATTAAGTGAGACTGGAGCAAGGCTGGGAAGCCTTTACGTTAACTGTCTTACATGAAGACTGAGAACCTGGTCTGCTGAATACTTGGACAATGGGCTCTTATATCCAGTAATTAATAAGAGGCAGTGTGCAAAATCACACACTGGAACAGGACACAAAGTGACCAATACAAATTATTTTAAGATAAAACCAAACACAGCAATTCAACGTAAAAATTGTGTAACTCTTTCTACAAATGCTGATCACCAGAACAAGTACCCACAAAGAAGTAAACAGAAAATACGTGATTCCCACATTAAATGTAAGAATAACGCACAGATGACTACATTTTGGAACTTGTGATAAAATATTTATAATTTATAAATAACCAAACTGCCAGTATTTATCTTGGTTGCCTACATGTGGGCACGATGATGCCGTGTGTTAATGCATGTGGATGCTGCACATGTCTTCAACCGCTGTAACCCTGCTTGAGTGGAGCTTGAACAGAGTTAGAATGTTGAGGAGCTGACAGTTGCTTGTTGATGCTTGGTGGTTCTCGCTGGGTACTCCGACTTCCTCCACCTGTAAAACTGCCACGGTCACAATTAGCCATTGTGCATAAGTATGTAACCTTAAACACCAATAAATAAATAAATGACAGGACAAAGGGTTAATAGAAGACAGAACTTGCAGAAAATTTTTTGACTAATAAATATCTATTATTTGTTGTCGCGATATTTGAATGTTCTCAAGTAACAGGATTATTATTCCCTTCAAGTATATAGCAAAAAGCCTTGTCCATCAGTCTATCTCCCTCCATGCATGTTTCCATAGTACAAATGTCTTGGACAAGTTCAATGACCCATCATCATACGATGAAATTAAAGGAGTTATTACCCATTGTTAAATTCCACCCCTAAAATTTCATTGTGTGTAACAGTAGACCTCCTCAGATTTTAACTAACTTTGAGAGGCTGCTTTATTTTAAACCTTGTCTTGGACAATTTCGAAAACCATAATGATTTCTTCAAAATTGAATAGCTATTGTCCTTTGTTGATTTTTTTTTTGTTTATGCTAGAACTTGAAAGGTAAACAGAAAAACATCCGATTTCAATAAATTTTGATATCATCCTTTGTATTAATAATGACTTGTTTTATTGCACTGTGTACAGGGATGCGCATATTTTAAAATGAGAGCCAGGTGGCAATTCATTGATTGAACAGAGGAACTATAGTTTGTCTGACCAAGCTTCCCTTCCCTCACCACCCCACCCAAACCGATATCAAATGATTCATTACTAAATTTTCAGTTTTTATCAAAGGTATGTATAGTTTTCTGTGATATTAACATGTTACTCAAAATGATGTGGCATGTTGGAAACACTGACCAATCAAATGAATTTATGAATGCATGCATGCCATGAACACTTATGCACTATACAAACTTAAAAACCCACAAAATATAATGTTGTGCTCAATGTACTGACATTAATATATGGTGGGAAAAAATTCACTATAATTTGAGTTATTCTGTTTGCCATGATGTGCCATATCTCCTCAGCCTGTATGGGCCTGATCAACTTCAAACTCATCCATTATACCCAAATCTACATGTATGGTGGCAATATTTTACTTATTCAAGAAAATTGGCAAATGTGTCGCATCATGTACTATTTTGTATACAGCCCTCGCAATTGGCTTCAGCAATCGGCTTGGCCGTAGCGATTTGCTGAAGCAAACGACGCTGACTACGGCACACAGTTGCCGTAGTAGAAATAATCTCCAGTGGTGTTTGACTTGTCCAAACTTGGACCCAAAGTCCGTAATATATTTTTTTGGTTTGGTACATCCTGTGTTCCACGGGATGTATCAAACCAAAAAATTATATTACGGACTTTGGGTCCAGGTTTGGACGAATGTGTGACATGCAGTAGTTCACTGTGCACAACGAAAGACACACACCGGTAGCTGAAAACGGAAACTCGCAGCCAACTTTACACTTATTTAAACTTTCTGTCATTGGTTTGTTTATTGTGATACCCCTCTCGAAAACAATTGAATTCGTGCTGTACACATGCGCATCTTCTCCATATATAAATATGTGTGGGGGTTTCCCAGACTGAGTTCTACATTTACAGAAAATGGGTCAACATTCATTTTTTGATTCCAGGGAATATACATAAATACAGGTAAACAAATGGCATGTTTTTTCTGAGAAATAAGTTCAAAATGTATATTACTCAATATTCAGCTCAGATAAAATTCATTCGTTTTGCAGTCCCGCAAATTTCGATCGCAAACTGACAGATCGACCGTGCATGTGACATTGCAGGGGTGGATTCAAGTAAAAAAAACTAATTTTGTCATCCAAAATATCAAGTGGATTTCCAGCCCAAAAGCCACGAGAACGCTCCTTTTGATAGCAAATTTCAAAATTTTCCTAGGGCGAGAATCATGGACTAAAAAAATTGTGCATTTGTCACTCGCTGCAGATGCCTTTGGCATCTGCATGTATTGCCTTCCCAGAAATGCCGTAGTAACTCCCGAAGCACATAAAATTTGCTACGGCAAACGACTGCCAAAGCCAAAGAATTTGAATTGCGAGGGCTGTGTATACAGACATGAATCGACTTTAAACTTATGAAAGTAAAATATAATATATAATAAAATAAGGAATTACAAATATATATACTATCCAAAACAAGTAGGGGATATCCAAACTGATGTTGATATGTTTGGAAAATGGTATTGGATACGTGTGACTGGACACATCAATATGTTACCAAGTTTAGTGTGGATCATGAATGTCACCAGCCCACAAAAATATAAATTTTATAGTAAATTTCCTTTCTTATTATACCTACCACAATTGTTCACTACAGGCTTGCACTACAGTGGAAGAACCTAACTCAGATAAAATACTCTCTATTTTAATCTTTCCCAAGAGATTTGGGAAATAAAAGTGGTGTAAAAACACCACGAAAAAATAAGCCAAAACTGGGTTGAGCACCATCGGCGCACACCCAGTAAGTGATGCTCTTCTCTTAGTACAATTCCACGACTTCCATTAACCAGTGCGCAAGCAGTAATCAAAACCATTCTTCTGAGTCCGCCAACATAGGAGGTATGTGATCAGCGAGGAGAAAGGATTCTTACCCGAATAAGAAGACGGGAGGGCCTCCATGTAAACAATTGCGGTAGGTATAATAAGTAAGGAAATTTACTATAAAATTTATATTTCTTATCAACCTACCTTACAATTGTTTACTACTGGCTGAATAGACAATAGGATGGAGGGAATCACATAACCAACCCACACATAACTCAATTGCACTGGAACCGTGGACAGAGGAAGAGATCCCTAGGCCTATCAAACCATAGCATCACAAACATTAGTAAAAGACAATGATTGAAAGATGAGGTGTATGGTGAAGTGCGACGCACAGACAGAAAGGGCTGTAACACTACGGAGCTGGAACTGACCCTGTAAAAAGCTGAATGGCTGGGATAGACAACAGCCTGAGCCGAAGAAAGAAGGCCCGTAGGACGAAGGTCCTCTGTCGGCTCCTGCAAGTGTCGCAGATAAATGGAGAAGGTAGCATTTCTCCAGCAGGCTGCCAGTATAACATCCGACAACATGACGGAGTTAGTAAAAGCCCCGAGAGGAAGACAATGCACGCACCTCGTGGCAGAAAAAACAATTGATAAAACAATCACCAGTAGCTAGACGAACAGAAGCTGCACGAATAGCAAGACAAATCCATCGAGAAATGGATGCAGGAGAGATCTGGCATGTGAGAAAACCCATATCCATCCAGGATAAAGGTGCGAACGCCCCCCCCCCCCCCCAAAGCAGAGCAGCACCCAAGAAAGTGTCCATCTTGGAGTAAACTGCAAAGTCCAAGGCCTTTTCAAGGAAAAGAGCTGAACAAGCTTGGAGAGGCAAGGATGAGTGTTGAAACAATGCCGTACCACATATGAAAAAGGTCTCCGAAGCATGGACTTGTACCCATTGCTGGAGACCCCCAGAAACAAACATATACCAGAAACTCTGCAAGCGGTGTGATCGAAGGAGTGACAGAAGCAACAGAGTGATCGCACACCATCGACAGAAGAACCTTCTACTTAGCCACAGAGGCTAAACCAGTGGAGTGAGTGCCTCTTTGAAGAAGAAAAGCAACTCCACTGCTTGTCTCTAAAAACACTACGGAGGGGACAGGACCCGATAAAAGACATGCACGAAGGCATAATGAAGTCGGGTCAACTTGAAACCTCCTCGGGCGACTTTGGCAAAGAAAGTCGCGACGTAGAGGGAGACATGCCGGAAACGCCGCTAACCGTGAGCGGAGCTGATTGATCCACACCCACAGAGGCGACGGGTGTGATCGAAAGGATTTGACGACTGCAGGTTCATATCTGGGCTAGAACCTGAGGCGGAATCGTAACCGGCAGGAAGCCGTAGCCGACAAGACCGTCCCAAAGGAGGGCCAGAGCATCCACAGCGAAAGCCAGAGCATCTGGACACGGGGACACAAAAGTGTCCACCTGATAGTTCCAACGAGTCGCAAAGAGATTGATGGAACAGCGCCATGTGGGGCATCCACTCGGTGGAAAAGAACCTGCCCCCGTCGGGACAGGGAGTCGGCTAGGACGTTCAGATGACCGGAAATGTGACGAACAACCACCCCGGCGTTGACATCCTGAGCGAGCAGTAGAAGATCCCGAGCCAAATCGTACATTGGAACCGAGTGCGTGCCGCCCTGGTTCCGAATGTAAGCAACCACTGTCGATTTGTCAAACAACAGAAGGACCTGACGATTCGACAGGCGAGGGATCCACTGCCTGAAACTCAGAAGAAGAGCAAGAAGCTCCTTCTGGTTGATGTGTAGAGATGCCGATCCCGGTCCTACATCCTGTGAAGGGAAAGACCTAGAGGATCCAATGTCGCACCCCATCCAAGATCGCTGGCATCTGCCGTCAGGACGCGATCGGACGTGGGTAAGTCCAACGGGAAACCCTGTGTGATCCACTGAACATTCGTCCAGTGGAGAAGGTGACGATGAAGAGATTCTGGTAACTGAAGCATCAGATCCAGAGAATCGACATTCGGCCTCCAACGACTGAGCAGAAAGTGTTGGAGAGGTCTGACATGCAGCCTACCTAGAGGAATGAGATCCATCACCGAACCGCAGAGACCGAGCAGCCGGAGAATACCCCGTGCTGTCGCAGATGTGGACTGGGACAGAGTCAGAGCAAAAGCTGAGAGAATCACAGCCCTGGCCTGGGGAACCGCCACCATATTGAACTGAGTGCGGAAGGCCATCCACAGATGACAAAACGACTGAGAAGGGACCAGATCCGACTTCTCCTCGTTGACTCTGAATCCTAGCGAATCCAGCTCCAGTAAGGCAGCATTGGAATGCCTCTGGAGGACATCGTCTAGATATGCCGAAGTAATCACCCTGGACTGTGTGCGATGGAAGGCTATCACGTGCGACATCAGTCGGGTGAAGGGCCAAGGAGCCAGGTTGAGGCCGAAAGGCATGGCCTTCAACTGGTAAACTCGCCCCAGAAAAGCGAACCTGAGATACTTCCGCGACACCCGATGAATCGGAACGTGAAAGTAAACATCTCGCAGGTCGATGCTGGAAGCAAAATCTCCCTGGAGAATGGAATGGCGGACCGACCTGAAAGTCTCCATGCTGAACTTGGGAGCAATGATAGACTGCTTCAGGATACTCAGATCGATAACCGGCCGGAGTCGGCCGTCCTCCTTTGGCACCAAGAACAGGTGGGAATAAAACCCCACTGACTGAATGTTCTTGATGACCTCGAACCCCCTCTTGGCCAGGAGATTGTCTATCTCTGTGGACAAAAGCTCCCAACGTAAAACGTCTGAAGGAACTGTGGTTGGAAGAGGCACTCTGGACAGTGTGGGGTGCCTTCGGAAGGATATTCGCAGCGCGGACCGAACAACATCTAACACCCAAGAATTGGATGTGATGGTGGCCCAACGGTCTGCGAACTCTGAATCCTGAAACTACCCTCTAGCCTGCCGACGCTTACCCTTACCCCGTGAGTAAGAAGTAGAGCGGTGGCAGAAGGGTACTTGTTAGGCTTTGAATGGTCCCTGCCTCCCCTAGAAGGCTGATCAAGCTGACGAAGCAGCAGCTGATCTTTGGAATGACGTAGGACGTCATCCCAGACCGTCGACATAGAACCCATGGAACAGTAGCGGACCTGCCAAAGAAGCAGATCGAAGAGCAGCGCGCTGCCCCGGGAAGGGATCGGCCTGTGTCCAGCACAGAGTCCCTTTGAACTAGTTCCAAAATAGCCGTGTCACGGGCATGCGTGTGAGTAAGATGCATGAACACCTTGGACAGCACATGCAAAGGAGCCTGTAGATTGTCAAACCTTTCTGGAGGCAGATAGGCAGCTAAGGCAGAGACGACGTGATCGGAGAGAGAAAGCATACCCAGCATTCCTCTTGATAAGCCCAACATGGACTCCAGAGTCGTCATAGGAATGACGGCAGACTTGGGCTTGGAAAGCCTGAGGGAATTGCAGTCCTGATCCAAAATCGTCAATGTCTGGCAGACTGACGGATTGGCGGAATCGTAGTAACGATAACGCACTGGAGGCAAAAAGGTGTCAACCCTGGTGAAGAACGGAGCCTTCATAGCCTTGGAACTCAGCTTAGAGTCCAAGGCTGAAAGTGCTTCAACCACCTGTACTGACTGGCACGGTCGAAGACGCCCATAAGCAGGTTGCTCCACAGGCTGTGGGCGCGCGACCGATGATCGCGGCCTGGCTGACACTGTCAGCTGGTTTGATGTCAAGAGCTGCCCCCAAGTCAGAAGACTGCTGGCTCTCGACATTAAGGATGTCTGACTCCTCCCCGGGCAAACCAGCCGACGCCTCCCATGGTGTAGGCACACCAGGGGGATCAGAAAGCGACCTGTTTCCAATCCCGGGAGGCGGCGCCATAGGGGGCGCCTGGAAACCACTCGCTGCCTTTCTGGAAGCAACAGGAAGGCTCTTGGACAGAACCTGAGTGAGTAAGGAGAGGGCCTCCCTAAGCTCACTGCCCGTACCAGTCGGTTCGACACGGGGACAAACCAGCAAAGTGGCTTCACACCTGACCCTCTTAACCAGCGAAGGGTCAAGATCCTCCAATACACCCGAAGCGGGGCGACGGGCAGCAGCAGACGTGTATAGGGGTACGACACACCCGAGGATCAACATAGCGGCAACTAAGGAGAGTTGCTGCGGACCTCTGCGGGGCAGAAGGTCCAGGTTTCACAGAAGGCGTTGGTCCCGCAAAACTCGCCGTGTGACCAGAATGAGTGGACGGAAAACGCTAATGACAAAACCGTGGTACTCGACGGTGCAGAGACCACAGTAGAGGGTCCGGCTGGCAGCCACTTCCAACTTCGCCGAGTTGAAGTCAGGGAAGGCTGAGGCTGATACCCCCATGTCTACACTACCAGACACCGCTGCATTCCACTGCAGGTATAAAACTGCTGTGCTCAATGGCTGAGAGGACACAGCAGGGGGTTCAGTCAGCAGCCACTTCCGACTTCGCCGAGTTGAAGTCGGGGAGGGCTGAGGCCGATACCCCACAACCACACTACAAAGATCCATGCAGACCCTTGCAGGGATAAGCCGAGGCCGGCTAAAAACAGTGTAGACGGAACAGCAGTAGCAGCAGATACGACGGGAGCTGTTGGAACTGGCGGAAAAGGGGAGAGAGAGCCACCTAGCTCGGCCTCCAAAGGAGGAGTCACAACCCTAGTGACAGCCTCAGATGTTGACTGGAGAGGGCGCATAGTCCCGGAACCAGGCATCTCTTCACCAGAAATCCAACAGCTCCCGCAGTATCCACCACGGTAAAAAAAACTGCACATTCCCCACGGAAGGGGAATAACCTCACCAGACGTGGTCGCGTCGGGAGGCCCCAAAACGACAGCGTTCCCCACCCCCAGCAGGTGCGGGAGGAGCTGCACATCCCCCATGGAGGGGGAGTAATTCTCACCAGACGTGGTCGAGTCAGGAGGCCCCAAAACGACAGCGCTTCCCACCCTCCACAGGTGCAGGAGGAGCTGCACATCCCCCACAGAGGAGGTATAACTCACACCAGATGTGGTAGAGTCAGGAGACCCCGAAATGGCAGTGTCCCCCCCCCCCCCTGCAGGTGTGGGAGGGGGTATAACTCACACCAGACCTGGTCGGGTCGGGAGGCCCCGAAACGACAGCATTCCACATCCACCACGGTGCGGGAGAGTCAGCCACGAGAACGCACCAAAGGTGAGGGCAAAAGGAATTGCCCTAAAGGAACCGAACTGGAAATAACAAAGGTGAGAGCAGTAGAAGAAAAAGGTGAACTCAACAGATACAGAAAGTAGAAGAACACCCTCAACAAAAAAAACGGTGGGTACACGACAGAACCCAGACGGCCAACAGGGACCGAAAAAACAGAAATTCAGCCCTCACCAGAGTGAAGAAATCCTGTCGACAGTCCCTCATTGACACCTAACTCCAATAACAATTTAAATTTATGAACCGAAAAATTTCATTGTCGAACCGTGTTGACACGATGTCGAAAAAACATTCGCGAAAATGGAATAATAAATAATATATACTCGCCCAAAAAAGAAAGTGTGCAGTGCAGAAATTGATCAAACTCCAAAAAAATAATTTCGTAGGTGTAAAGAGTGTTAACCTATTCATGAATAAGTTATATTGAACACAAAAACAGCTTTCCCCATTAAAATTGCATTAACGTTAAATGACGTGCTGCACGTTTGTGAAAAGGCATGTTTTGCACGTGGAGAGTCTGAACATTCATGCAGCAGTGTGAATCCTTGGGTATTTAAACACTAAAGTAAGGCCTTCCTATCGTTCATATTCAAACTTGTGCTGCTGTTAAAACGAAAAACGACTCCACATTAGCATGCCAAGATCTCCTTGCCCTGGGTATGATTAGAGCTGGCAGAACACACAGAGAGGTTGCCCAGCATTTGAACTGCCACCGTAACACTGTAGACAATCTAGTCCATCGACATGCACAACATGATGATGTTCGAGACCGACCCTGCTCCGGGAGACCCCGAGTTACCACCCCTGCACAAGATTGGCATATCCGTGTCGTCCACCTCCGGAACTGGCAACAAACGGCAACGACGACAGCCAGGAACATCCCTAACCTGAGACGGATACATTCTCAAACAGTAATCAACCGGCTGAGAGAATACGGCTTACATCCTCGAAGACCTGCAATTCGTCCGATTTTGACGTTACGTCATCGTCGTGCTCGACTGTAGTGGTGTAGACAACATCTCAGGCATCCCTTACACTGGTGCCGATGTGTTTTATTCACAGATGAATGTCGTTTCCATCTTTCATCATCAGATGGCCGCCAGAGAGTGTACAGACGTCGAAACGAACGCTACGCAGATCCATGTGTCGTGGAGCGAAACCGTTATGGGGGAGGGTCTCTCATGGTGTGGGGTGGCATCACTGCCCGTAACAGAACTGAGCTGGTCATTACTGATGGCAATCTCAATGCAGCCAGATATCGTGATGAAGTGCTTACACCTGTTGTTGTCCCATTTCTGCAACATCACGGCTCCGGCGTCATTCTACAGCAGGACAACGCACGACCCCACGCAGCTCGTGTTGTTCAACAGTAGCTACAGCAACAACAAGTAGATGTTCTTCCCTGGCCCACAAATTTGCTCGATATCTCACCCATTGAGCACGTATGGGACGAAATGAAACAGCTACGCCGGCTTCCCCATTCACCGTCAAATCTTGTGGAACTCCAAAGACAGCTTATCAGAATATGGAACAACATCCCACAACACTTCCATGCTAACTTGTTCGCTTCCATGAGGCGTAGATGCACAGCAGTAGTCGATGCAGACGGAGGTCATACCAGATATTGAGTGTGTGACTTATGTGTTTGACCCTTAGTGTCTTTGACTCGCCATGGCACCAAGAGTATTCGTCGTAGCGTAATGAAATTTCTCGTGTTGATCACAAATTGATTCATCTGTGATTGAATAAAATTTCCATGAATGGAAATGATATATATCTTTTTTTGGTGTTATTTTTAGCATGCACACTTTCTTTTTTGGGAGAGTATACAATGAGAATTTGGTTGAAAATATTAACGAGAATATATAAAACACAGTCCTGTTATTATACGATCTTCATATCCAAATCCAGTCACAGGAAAACCATTATCGACGAGTTGAATTATCACTGTATCGTAAAGCAAAGATGGCAAAACGTCAACCATGTTGCACGGATAAAAGAAGAATGGTTTTGATTACTGCTTGTGCACTGATTAACGGAAGTCGTGGAATTGTACTAAGAGAAGAGCGTCCCTTACTGGGTGTGCGCCGATGGCGCTCGACCCAGTTTTGGCTTATTTTTTCGTGGTGTTTTTACACCACCTTTTATTCCCAAATCTCTTGGGAAAGATTAAAATAGAAAGTATCTTATCCGAGTTAGGTTCTTCCACTGTAGTGCAAGCCTGTAGTAAACAATTGTAAGGGAGGTTGATAAAAGACTTTGTGCTGGGTTTTCGCACGAACGCTCCATTAATATCTGTGGGGTACATTTTGAAATTTTCATTTGTACTGTACGTGCTTTTTCGGAGGTCTCATCGTTCTTTTCTTGGTATAAACTCATCAATAGTTTCGTGTCGAAACGTAACTTTTGAGGTAAGCGAAGACTGACACATGACAAACGTTTATGTGACATTGGCATGTTGGGATCTGGCAACAGACAGACTGCAGTGGCTCAAATTCTCAATGTTACTCAATCAGTGATTAGCAGGTTGTGGTCACGCTACTGTCAGACAGGCAATGTTGACAGACATCAGTCAGGTCGTCCAAGGTGACAACTGTTCACCAGGATCGTTTCATCCGAATCACAGCATTACGTATCCATCATCAAAGTGCCTCAGAAATTGGACAGCAGCTGCACCGAGCGACAGATGTGCGAGTCAGTGGTCAAACTATCCGAAATCGCCTGCACAGCTGGAATTTGTATGCTCGACAACCTCAAATAATTCCACTTTTGACCGAATGTCACATTGCAGCAAGGTGTAATTGGTGTGGAGCATGACAGCACTGGGACAGTCGTCGATGGAGCTACGTCATGTTTCGAGGTTCACTCTCGTCTTCTCTGACAGGTGAAACAGAGTGAGAAAACAGAGTTACCTCTAATAAAGTCCCAAACACTAAACATCAGGAACCATAAGATGAACTTCAACTTCAACGCACAACCACAATCCAAATCACTCAGGAAGAAACAAATCCTACAATCCTTTTCTTTGTTTACTTTTTAGATGTCTCTTTTTTGCATAGCACATGGTTTCTCTAAACAAAAATTAACACCGATTGTGACAGCGGCAGAACAAACGATACCATGATGTAACCGTTAGGCAGCACGATCGTTTTGATGGTGGATCAGTTATGGTGTGGGGAGGCATAACCATGACAAGCAGAACAGCATTACATGTCATTCATGGGTGTGTCACAGGGCAGTACTACCGTGACATGTTAGCATCTCATGTGGTGCCAATTGTGAAACGTCGCGGCCGTCAATTCATTTTCCAAGATGACAGTGCAAGAGCACACAGGGCCCATGTCGCTACAGAGTTCCTCCAGGAGCAGAACATCGCTACACTGCCTTGGCTAGCACAAAGTCCAGACCTTTCACCAATCGAGCACGTCTGGGATATGCTTTGCAGGCACCTACGACAATGCCAACAGGCCCCCCCACCAATGTTCAGGAACTCCCCGATGCACTGCAGGAAGAATGGAATAACATCAGTCAAGCTGATATTGGACGTTTTGGTGAGGAGTATGCCACGTCAGATCTGCGCTTGTCTCGGGAACCGAGGAGGATTTACAAGGTATTGAGGTCTTGGACTGAATGTGGTAAATTCTCTGACTGTCCGTCCATGTCTTCTACAGCTCAGTGCGTGAAATGTTTGCTTGTCAGACACCCAACTATTGCTGAAGTCATTCACCAGATGTCACAGTGCAATGCCTCAACTGTGTTTTGATGAAAATATAAATTATACATGTATAAAGGATTAAAAGCAGTTGCTGGTAGTTGGTGGGGTGGGTGGGGGGGGGGGGGGTTAATCCTCAGTGAGGGTTAATCGTCAGTGAGAATTAACACGTTGTTCATACATGAAGTATTAAAAGCAGTTGCTGGTAGTGTGTGGGTGGGGGATTAATCCTCAGTGAGAATAAACACATGTTGTTCATACATGAAGTATTAAAAGCAGTTGCTGGTAGTGGGTGGGTGGGGAAGGGGGGGGGGGATTAATCCTCAGTGAGAATAAACACATGTTGTTCATACATGAAGTATTAAAAGCAGTTGCTGGCAGTGTGGTTGGGGGTGGGAGCAGAGATGGGTGGTTAACCAAAAATTTGGTTCGGTTTTGTGATCAAAACCGAAACCAAGACCGAAACAATTACAGAAAACCGTCGTCGCAGTTTTCAACTTCAGTGTTGAGAAACTCTAATCAGGTCTTCAATTCTCAGAATAAAGAGATAAACACCTAAAATTAACCTATTTTCAAACTTTAGAGTCGCGATACCCTGTTTTCAGAACAGCTGCAGTAATTGGTATTGCATTCGAGCATGGCATTTACCGCGAAAATAGGTGACAAAATTACCTCTTAGGCATCGTGGTTTAAACATTCATCTGTTTACTTAACTTGTCACTTGTTCCACATTTATAATGACAAATATATTTATTTCTACATGTAAGTTTGAAACCACGATCTCCAAAGGCAGTGTCAAAATCACACTTGAAGTTGGATGGAAATTTTGGGTTACAATGACCTATATGAGGCTTATGAGCGACTTTTACTCGATAAAATTTTAATGGTCGGCATAATATTTTAGGGTGTGTCGGGTTACCCTAAACACAGGTATTTGGGGAGGGTGCTAATTTTGCAACAGACTCAAGGCAAAAATCATTGTTCTCAAACTTGAAACTCTTGAGATAATTTATGCAAATACATTGTGCTCAGGAAATCAAGAGTACCGGTATAGGATATTACACAGGTGAGTTGAACTAGAAAGGGAGTCCCTTTGACACAAACTGGTGCCAAATACATCTTCTTTCATGCAAATGCAATATACTGTTATGTTTGTACAATGAAAACCGAAACCGAAACCGAAAACCCGACTCTTTGAATGAAACCGAAACCGAAACTGACAAGAAATTTGAAAACCGCCCATCTCTAGGTGGGGAGGGGGGGGGGGAGGGTGGGGGGGGGGGTGGTTGAACCCTGGTGAGAATGAACACATGTATTTAATATGGGAACAGGGGTTATCCTCAGTGAGAATGAGCACATGTATTTATTACAAAAGGTATTAACAGCATACACAAAGTGTTCAAGTATGTACAACATACACAAGGCACTCGGGTATGTTCAACATACAGGAGACACTTGTAAGAGGGGTGGGGTGAACGGCTCCCCAGGGGCTAGCCAAAATCTTCCTGTTGTTCTTCAGATTCGTGAGGATCTGGGTCAACTAGCAAACCATGGATAAAATTTTACTCATCTCCAGTAGCAGAATAATCATTAAGTTATGTGTTGTGGTCTGGATGAATACACAATAAAATAGGAATAACAGTTTATACATGGTTTATTGAGAAGCCAAAAAATAGTACGATATGAAATGGACATGATTATGAATGATGGGTCGAAAACCACGGGTCCACTACACTTTTTACCCAAAAGAGGTTTAAGTTGCACCCAGCAAGTCTATTAACTTGAATGGTTCCCACAGAACTCGGACCTAAAGAGAATCAGTGTCAGAAACGTTGATTCTCACCAGGGCCGAGTTGAATGGCTCCGAAGATGACGGTACCCATTATGGTTAACCTTTTTGCAGGTTACAAAGTGTACCCATAACTAAGCTAGTGTATAGGTTTAAGTTTGGACAGCTAGATCAAAGCTTCACCCAAGCATAAAGTGGACAACGAATTATGAGTGAAATCGCTCTTATATAGGATAATTTCGCGGGGAAAGATTCCAAATACTGTAATCTGATTGATCCCTCGCTTTCACCTCGACGAATGAAACAACAGCACAATGCTCTACGATGTGAACTAATAAGGTACATCGATTCATTTTAAACATGGAAATGACTTGAAGCCAACAAAAATAGAATTAAACCTCTGTTATGAGCAGATGAATTATAACAGTAATTTAGAACTTCCATTGTATATTATTTTTCAACAGCTGTTACCAAATCTGTTACACACTCGAGTATGTACAACATATATGCTGGGTGCTCAAGTACATACAGCATACACAAGGTACTCAAGTATGTACATACAACATACACAAGGCATTCAAGTATGTAAAACATTCACAACACGCTCAAGCTTGTACAACATACACAAGGCTCTCAAGTATCTATAACATTAGAAGACACTCAGGTATGTACATATAACATACACAAGGTGCTCACGGATGTAAAAACATACAAAGGCACTCAAGCATGTTCAGCATACACAAGTTACTCAAGTATGTACAACATACACAAGGTGCTCAAGTAGCTACAACATACTCAAGGTGCTCAAGTAGGTACAACATACACAAGGTGCTCAAGTAGCTACAACATACTCAAGCACTCAAGTATGTACAACATACATAATGCTCCCAAGTAGGTACAACATACACAAGGTGCTCAAGTAGCTACAACATACATAATGCTCCCAAGTATGTACGACACACACAAGGCACTCAGGTATGTACAACATACACAAGCACTCAAATATGTACATACAACATACACAAGGTGCTCATGTATGTAAAAACATACAAAGGCACTCAAGCATGTTCAGCATACACAAGTTACTCAAGTATGTACAACATACACAAGGTGCTCAAGTAGGTACAACATACACAAGGTGCTCAAGTAGCTACAACATACTCAAGCACTCAAGTATGTACAACATACATAATGCTCCCAAGTATGTACGACACACACAAGGCACTCAGGTATGTACAACATACACAAGGTGCTCAGGTATGTACAACATACAGAAGGCACTCAAGTATGTACAACATACACAAGGTGCTCATTTAGGTACAACATACTCAAGCACTCAAGTATGTACAACATACATAATGCTCCCAAGTATGTACGACACACACAAGACACTCAAGTATGTACAACATACATAATGTTCCCAAGTATGTACGACACACACAAGACACTCAAGTATGTACAACATACACAAGGTGCTCAGGTATGTACAACATACACAAGGTGCTCAGGTATGTACAACATACAGAAGGCACTCAAGTATGTACAACATACACAAGGTGCTCATTTAGGTACAACATACTCAAGCACCCAAGTATGTACAACATACATAATGCTCCCAAGTATGTACGACACACACAAGGCACTCAGGTATGTACAACATACACAAGGTGCTCAGGTATGTACAACATACAGAAGGCACTCAAGTATGTACAACATACACAAGGTGCTCATTTAGGTACAACATACTCAAGCACTCAAGTATGTACAACATACATAATGCTCCCAAGTATGTACGACACACACAAGGCACTCAGGTATGTACAACATACATAATGCTCCCAAGTATGTACGACACACACAAGACACTCAAGTATGTACAACATACATAATGCTTCCAAGTATGTACGACACACACAAGACACTCAAGTATGTACAACATACATAATGCTCCCAAGTATGTACGACACACACAAGACACTCAAGTATGTACAACATACATAATGTTCCCAAGTATGTACGACACACACAAGACACTCAAGTATGTACAACATACACAAGGTGCTCAGGTATGTACAACATACACAAGGTGCTCAGGTATGTACAACATACAGAAGGCACTCAAGTATGTACAACATACACAAGGTGCTCAGGTATGTACCACACACACAAGGCACTCAGGTATGTACAACATACACAAGCACTCAAATATGTACATACAACATACACAAGGTGCTCATGTATGTAAAAACATACACAAGGCACTCAAGCATGCTCAGCATACACAAGACACTCAAATATGTACAACATACACTAGGTGCTCAGGTATGTACAACATACACTAGGTGCTCAAGTATGTACAACATACACAAGGTGTTCAAGTATGTGCAACATACAGAAGGCACTCAAGTATGTACAACATACACAAGGTGTTCAAGTATGTACAACATACACAAGTTTTTTTGAGTATGTACAACATACACAAGGCACTCAGGTATGCTCAGCATACACAAGACACTCAAGTATGTACAACATACACTAGGTGCTCAGGTATGTGCAACATACAGAAGGCACTCAGGTATGTACAACATACACAAGCACTCAAATATGTACATACAACATACACAAGGTGCTCATGTATGTAAAAACATACACAAGGCACTCAAGCATGCTCAGCATACACAAGACACTCAAATATGTACAACATACACTAGGTGCTCAGGTATGTGCAACATACAGAAGGCACTCAAGTATGTACAACATACACAAGGTGTTCAAGTATGTTCAACATACACAAGTTTTTTTGAGTATGTACAACATACACAAGGCACTCAGGTATGCTCAGCATACACAAGACACTCAAGTATGTACAACATACACAAGGTGCTCAAGTATGTACAACATACAGAAGATGCTCCACTATGTGCAACATACAGAAGGTTCTTAAGTATGTACAACATACACAAGGTGTTCAAGTATGTACAACATACAGAAGGTGCTCCACTATGTACAACATACACAAGGTGTTCAAGTATGTTCAACATAGGGTGCACATGTCTTCAACCACTGTAACCCTGCTTGACCGGAGCTTGAACAGAGAATGTTGAGGCGCTGACTGTTGCTCGTCGATGCTCGGTTCCTTGAGCTCATTCCAAAGAGGGGTCATATGATGTGGTTCTGTTGATTTTTTTTTAATCTGAAAAAATAATATTTTGATGACGTCTACGTTGTGTAAATGGTTAATCTTTTGATCATCGTTTAGCATTAGATCACACAAGGAAGTGCCCTTTCATTTTTTACTTATAAACAGTTTGCGTAGCATACCATTGTATAGCTCCATTCAGTTTTTTTTTTATAAGTTCCCGATTGCCAAACACGGTTTTACTGGCCTTAAAAATAGAATCGATTTTCCACCGCGTCACTTCCTCTTTAAATGTCCCAGTCCAGCTGATTGCTCAGCATACACAAGACACTTAAGTATGTACAACATACACAAGGTGCTCAAGCATGTACAACATACAGAAGGTGCTCCACTATGTACAACATACAGAAGGCGCTTAAGTATGTACAACATACACAAGGTGTTCAAGCATGTACAACATACACAAGGCACTCAAGTATGTACAACATACACAATCCATCCAGATATCACTTTCTTGTGTAAATGGAAACTTGGAGGACCTGAAAATGGATGATGCAAAAAACACCCCAAAAACATGTGGATAACCCTTTTCACTTTGAAGATCCTTTTTTTCAAAGTGACTTCATCAAACTTGTTGAGTTCAGCATATCTGTGTGCTGTATACATAATATCTGCCAACTGTAAACAATTTTTATAAACTTTCTATACATTCCCAAAATTAGGAAAATGTTGTGACGATGCAAATTTGTGACAAAATTTACATCACTAGTTCATTTTACGATGACAAATTTGTATCTGTGATAGCACATTTTTCAAAACTGAATGGTTTGGATGATTCTCAGTGAACTAATCCTGCATAAACTAATCTTTGCTTCTCATGGTGATAGATAAGCCTTAGGAAAATATTTTTAGGTTTATGTTCATGAATCCAAACCAACCTGCTACACAGTGTAATACACTTTTCCCATACACCTACTTACATATATATAAAATTAGAGTCTTTGTGGTTCACAATGACAGAGAATGCAAAATATTATTTGCAGGCTTTGGTTGTAGTCATGATGTGGTCAATTAGACACACAAAGTGACAATAACACCAGTAAATACATAAACCAGGCAATGTACAGTCAACTAGATACAAAGTTGTGGGAGACATCACTGTGGGCCCCACATTTGAACTAGTTTGCAATTTGAACAGTATACAGTACAGTAAAACCTTCCTTGAGAGACCACCTGTCTTGAGGGATCAATGAAATGATGTTCCAAATATCTGTTTTGAGATCCAGGGTATTTATATCACTGTTATATTATTATATAAAAGATATACATCATCAAATATTGAGCGCTTTACCATATAAGTTATCGTTATTCCCTCTGTTACTGGAAGATCACCTGTGTGAGGAAATATGCCCCCCTTCCTGGTTTATAAAGATATTCATAATCTGCTCGCTAGGTCAGTGATATGTCAGTGCTGCTCTGCAGACAAACTTGTGAATGTTTAGTGATAATCTTCTTTTTCCGACTCTTTCTCTCTTTATCTCTCACTTATAGAGAACTTAGTTTGTCGTGTTTTTTCCATATCATTTCGGTATTCAGTGTGTGACGTCATCACACCAATATGTTACATGCAGAAGAGAACGAGAACATACCTAATACCTCTGTCATCATACCTAATACCTCTGTCATTCAGTGTGTGACGTCATCACACCAATATGTTACATGCAGAAGAGAATGTGAACATACCTAATACCTCTGTCATTCAGTGTGTGACGTCATCCCACCAATATGTTACATGCAGAAGAGAATGTGAACATACCTAATACCTCTGTCATCATACCTAATACCTCTGTCATTCAGAGTGTGACGTCATCACACCAATATGTTACATGCAGAAGAGAACGTGAACATACCTAATGCGTCTGTCATCATACCTAATACCTCTGTCATTCAGTGTGTGACGTCATCACACCAATATGTTACATGCAGAAGAGAATGTGAACATACCTAATACCTCTGTCGTCATACCTAATACCTCTGTCATTCAGTTTGTGACGTCATCACACCAATATGTTACATGCAGAAGAGAATGTGAACATACCTAATACCTCTGTCATCATACCTAATACCTCTGTCATTCAGTTTGTGACGTCATCACACCAATATGTTACATACAGAAGAGAATGTGAACATACCTAATACCTCTGTCATTCAGTTTGTGACGTCATCACACCAATATGTTACATGCAGAAGAGAATGTGAACATACCTAATACCTCTGTGATCATTTTAACTATTTTTGTAACTTTATTCTATCTGGAAACGACCTTGAAAAAGCTTAAACCTTACTGTCGGATCCAATATATTGTACCGATGTGCATACTATACAAGCTTAAAGCTTACTGTCGGATCCAATATATTGTACCGATGTGCATACTATACAAGCTTAAAGTTTACTGTCGGTTCCAATATATTGTACCGATGTGCATACTATATAAGCTTAAAGTTTACTGTCGGATCCAATATATTGTACCGATGTGCATACTATACAAGCTTAAAGCTTAATGTCGGATCCAATCTATTGTACCGTTGTGCATACTATACAAGCTTAAAGCTTACTGACGGATCCAATATATTCTACCGATGTGTATACTATACAATCTTAAAGCTTACTGTCAGATCCAATATATTGTACCGATGTGTATACTATACAAGCATAAAGCTTACTGTCGGATCCAATATGTTGTACCGATGTGCACACTATACAAGCTTAAAGCTTACTGGTGGATCCAATATATTGTACCGATGTGCACACTATACAAGCTTAAAGCTTACTATCTGATCCAATATATTGTACCGATGTGCATACTATACAAGCTTAAAGCTTACTGTCGGATCCAATATATTGTACCGATGTGCATACTATACAAGCTTAAAGCTTACTGTCAGATCCAATATATTGTACCGATGTGCATACTATACAAGCTTAAAGCTTACTGTCGGATCCAATATATTGTACCGATGTGCATACTATACAAGCTTAAAGCTTACTGTCGGATCCAATATATTGTACCGATGTGCATACTATACAAGCTTAAAGCTTACTGTCGGATCCAATATATTGCACTGATGTGCATACTATACAAGCTTAAAGCTTACTGTCGGATCCAATATATTGTACCGATGTGCATACTATACAAGCTTAAAGCTTACTGTCGGATCCAATATATTGTACTGATGTGCATACTATACAAGCTTAAAGCTTACTGTCGGATCCAATATATTGTACCAATGTGCATACTATACAAGCTTAAAGCTTACTGTCGGATCCAATATATTTTACCGATGTGCATACTATATAAGCTTAAAGCTTACTGTCGGATCCAATATATTGTACCGATGTGCATACTATACAAGCTTAAAGCTTACTGTCGGATCCAATATATTGTACCGATGTGCATACTATACAAGCTTAAAGCTTACTGTCGGATCCAATATATTGCACTGATGTGCATACTATACAAGCTTAAAGCTTACTGTCGGATCCAATATATTGTACCGATGTGCATACTATACAAGCTTAAAGCTTACTGTCGGATCCAATATATTGTACTGATGTGCATACTATACAAGCTTAAAGCTTACTATCTGATCCAATATATTGTACCAATGTGCATACTATACAAGCTTAAAGCTTACTGTCGGATCCAATATATTTTACCGATGTGCATACTATACAAGCTTAAAGCTTACTGTCAGATCCAATATATTGTACCGATGTGCACACTATACAAGCTTAAAGCTTAATGTCGGATCCAATCTATTGTACCGTTGTGCATACTATACAAGCTTAAAGCTTACTGTCGGATCCAATATATTGTACCGATGTGCACACTATACAAGCTTAAAGCTTAATGTCGGATCCAATCTATTGTACCGTTGTGCATACTATACAAGCTTAAAGCTTACTGCCGGATCCAATATATTCTACCGATGTGTATACTATACAAGCTTAAAGCTTACTGCCGGATCCAATATATTGTACTGATGTGCATACTATACAAGCTTAAAGTTCATTGTCGGATCCAATATATTGTACCGATGTGCATACTATACAAGCTTAAAGCTTACTGCCGGATCCAATATATTGTACCGATGTGCATACTATACAAGCTTAAAGCTTACTGCCGGATCCAATATATTGTACCAATGTGCATACTATACAAGCTTAAAGCTTACTGCCGGATCCAATATATTGTACCGATGTGCATACTATACAAGCTTAAAGCTTTCTGTTGGATCCAATATATTGTACCGATGTGCATACTATACAAGCTTAAAGCTTAATGTCAGATCCAATATATTGTACCGATGTGCACACTATACAAGCTTAAAGCTTTCTGTTGGATCCAATATATTGTACCGATGTGCATACTATACAAACTTAAAGCTTACTGCCGGATCCAGTATATTGTACCGATGTGCATACTATACAAGCTTAAAGCTTACTGCCGGATCCAATATATTGTACCGATGTGCATACTATACAAGCTTAAAGCTTACTGTCAGATCCAATATATTGTACCGATGTGCATACTATACAAGCTTAAAGCTTACTGCCGGATCCAATATATTGTACCGATGTGCATACTATACAAGCTTAAAGCTTACTGTCAGATCCAATATATTGTACCGATGTGCATACAAAACAAGTAAATAAATATTGTTTAAACTAAATATTTTTTAGTATTTTGTCAAATTGCTGTCATGCTCAGGAGATTACTGATTTCTAAGCGGCTTTAACTTTTGGCTAATTCATATTCCGTTACGTTAAGTGTCGTACCAATGTATACCATGTCATAGGAACGTAAATATTATGTGTCACACTCATCCCAATTGTCAGATGAGAATTAAAAAATTGTTTGAGATGAGCTTACATCTTACAGCTTGATTTATTACCTGACAAGTGGCTGCCTAGCTCCTAATCACGAACCTAGTTGTAAAATAACCGTTTCATATCTTCCTTGGGTAGCAACAAGTAAAGATATGTTCCGTGTTTCACGTTGTTCTCTGTATTCAAGTGTAAATTATGCACAAAAATACTGTATCATATCCTCCATGGGTGGCAACAAGTAAAGATATATTCCTTATTAGGTGTAAAATTTGTTCTCAGCTTTAGAATTATGAGCCTACTATCATTTATCTCATCCTTGCCTTGGCAATAGAGGTCAGTTCGCAAACAATATTCACACATCCAACCACTCCTTGACCCGAATCGTTCAAAAGCATTGTTCTCCATATTTAAGTGTCCTGCGTGCAAAATCACTGTATCATATCTGCCTTGAGTGGCAACAAGTAAAGATATGCTCTCCGTTTTATGTTGTTCCCCATATCCGAGTGGCTTATGTGCAAATTTACCATATCATATCTTCCTTGGGTGGCAATAAGTAAAGATATGTTCCACGTTATTACGCAACAAGCATAACAAATCTAATTATGATTAACTATTATTGATATTAATTTGTGTTAATCTAATAGTATTAATCAAATAATATGCAACAAGAATATTGTTGATCATTATATAAAAGAGATATTTATAAAGAAAAATCTCTGACCTATAACTTGAGTTATATGACATGCCACCAATGGAAGAGATTCGGTGAAAGCATTATTGAGTTATCATACAACATGCCACCAGTGGAAGAGATTCAGTGAAAGCATTATTGAGTTATCATACAACATGCCACCAGATGAAGAGATTCGGTTCAAGCATTATTGAGTTATCATACAACATGCCACCAATGGAAGAGATTCAGTGAAAGCATTATTGAGTTATCATACAACATGCCACCAGATGAAGAGATTCGGTTCAAGCATTATTGAGTTATCATACAACATGCCACCAATGGAAAAGATTCAGTGAAAGCATTATTGAGTTATCATACAACATGCCACCAGATGAAGAGATTCGGTTCAAGCATTATTGAGTTATCATACAACATGCCACCAATGGAAGAGATTCAGTGAAAGCATTATTGAGTTATCATACAACATGCCACCAATGGAAAAGATTCAGTGAAAGCATTATTGAGTTATCATGCAACATGCCACCAATGGAAAAGATTCAGTGAAAGCATTATTGAGTTATCATACAACATGCCACCAGACGAAGAGATTCATTCTGTGAATGCATTATTGAGTTATCATACAACATGCCACCAATGGAAGAGATTCAGTGAAAGTATTATTGAGTTATCATACAACATGCCACGAATGGAAGCGGTTCAGTGAAAACATTATTGCATTATCATACAACATGCCACCAATGGAAGACATTCGATGAAAGCATTATTGAGTTATCATACAACATGCCACCAGTGGAAGAGATTCAGTTCAAGCATTATTGAGTTATCATACAACATGCCACCAATGGAAGAGATTCAGTGAAAGCATTATTGAGTTATCAAACAAATGCCACCAATGGAAGAGTTTCAGTGAAAGCATTTTGGAGTTATCATACAACATGCCACCAATGGAAGAGATTCGGTGAAAGCATTATTGAGTTATCATACAACATGCCACCAATGGAAGAGATTCGGTGAAAGCATTATTGAGTTATCATACAACATGCCACCAATGGAAAAGATTCAGTGAAAGCATTATTGAGTTATCATACAACATGCCACCAATGGAAGAGATTCATTCTGTGAATGCATTATTGAGTTATCATACAACATGCCACCAGATGAAGAGATTCGGTTCAAGCATTATTGAGTTATCATACAACATGCCACCAATGGAAAAGATTCAGTGAAAGCATTATTGAGTTATCATACAACATGCCACCAGTGGAAGAGATTCAGTGAAAGCATTATTGAGTTATCATACAACATGCCACCAGACGAAGAGATTCATTCTGTGAATGCATTATTGAGTTATCATACAACATGCCACCAATGGAAGAGATTCAGTGAAAGCATTATTGAGTGATCATACGGCATGCCACCAATGGAAGAGATTCAGTTCAGGCATTATTGAGTTACCATACAACATGCCACCAGTGGAAGAGATTAGTGAAAGCATTATTGAGTTATCATACAACATGCCACCAATGGAAGAGATTCAGTTCAGGCATTATTGAGTTACCATACAACATGCCACCAGTAGAAGAGATTCAGTGAAAGCATTATTGAGTTATCATACGACATGCCACCAGTGGAAGAGATTCAGTGAAAGCATTATTGAGTTATCATACAACATGCCACCAGACGAAGAGATTCAGTGAATGCATTATTGAGTTATACGACATGCCACCAGTGTAAGGGGAAGGGAAATCAGATGCTGTTTTGGGTTCTTTGTTTATCCACTTGTGTGTAGTTTGTACGCAGACTACTGTCGATGTTATGTGATTTCCTGGTACTCACAAAGTATAGATATTCTTTCATGCTCAAGTTATAGAATTTGCACTCAATGAGTATTTAATTTGCATTGATAATGTCAAGATATTAATACGTATAGTGGAACTACATAACATAACCATAAAACTATAGCTGTGGTGAGTCTTCATACATAATACGTATAGTGGAACTACATAACATAACCATAAAACTATAGCTGTGGTGAGTCTTCATACATAATACGTATAGTGGAACTACATAACATAACCATAAAACTATAGCTGTGGTGAGTCTTCATACATAATTATTTAATCTAATAGTATTGGTAGTATCATTAACCCTTTACCCAACGAATCGCCCGGATCCGCCCGTGTAATATGCAAATTCAGCAGATGAAAAAATATTATTTTCCGAAAAATTTCAATAAAACCATATCATGTGACCCCTCTTTGGAACAAGTTCGTCGAGCTCGTTCCAAAGAGGGGTCACATGATATGGTTTTATTGAAATTTTTTGAAAAAATTTAAAAAATGATATTTAAAATAATAAATTTTGAAACTGTCTGCGTTGGGTAAAGGGTTAAAGATTTAGTCAGTTCAAGTTAATTGAATATTATTGGTAATATTAAAGATTTGGTCAATTCAAGTTTCGATTGAGTAACATTTCTTGTGTTAATTCATGAAGAATGAATATTTTGGTATTTTTTGCTCACCTGAGCAAAGCTCAGGGAGCCTTACTAATCACTGTTAGTCGGTTGGTCAGTCATCCATCTGCCTGTCTGTCCATCTGTTGTCCAGCATTAGCTTTACATTATCGACTTCTCGGATATCACTGGGCCAAATTGAACCAAATTTATGTGCATTGTCCTTATCATATGTCAATTCAAGTTTGTTCAAATAAAGTTTCCCTGCTCCATAAGGGAAAATGCTCCAGATTTTTTAAAAAATCTTCTTCTCATGTACCAGTGGGTGTAATGACTTAATAATTGGTATGGAGCTTCCTTTTGAGGTGTAGAATCAAATTTGTTCAAACGCAGTTCGTGGAGCAATATTTGCCTTTGTAATGTGAGGAGCAAGATTTTTGGCCCTGTCCAAAATTTTTATTTTCTGAACCGATGGTCTGAATGGGGATTAAGCTTTTCAGATACAAGTGTGTTCAAATTAAGCCTCTCGGTTTATATTTGGGCTCAATTCTGGAGCCCAAATCTTAAATCATAACTTAGTGCAATATGGGGAATAAGCTTATCAGATTCAAGTGTGTTCAAATTAAGCCTCTCAGTTCATATTTGGGCTCAATACTAGTGCCCAAATCTTAAATCATAACTTAGTGCAATATGGGGAATAAGCTTTAAAAATCATCAGAAACACTTGTCAGAATCTTTTAATATTCGGTATACATCATTGTTACAAGGGTCAGATTCAAGTTTGTTCAAGTCAAGTCCCTCAGTTAATATTTGGGCTTCCTATGGGAGCCTGAATTTTAACTTAGTGCAATATGGGGAATAATCTTGAAAAATCTTCTTCGGATCCACCAGTCAGAATCTTATATTTGGTATAAATCATCTCTAGGGGGGTCAGATTCAAGTTTGTTCAATTTGAGTCCCTGGCTTAATAATTGGGCTCCCTAGGGAGGGTGGGATGGAGGGGGGGGGGGGGGTTGTTGCAGGTTAGGTTAAACTTTGTTCAAATCCATCCCATACTGGTTTTCCATAAAATTTGCCTTTCAAATTGCAGTGACATAACAATCTTGGATGCGTGGAAGTGCTTGTATACAGCTGATAGAATTGGAAGCAGTCTTGAGGACCTATGACAATAAACATATGACACGACACCAGACATATACAATGTCAATCCAGCACACAATGTTCACCATCCCTCTAAACTGTCTTTGTCCTGTACACAATGTTAATCCATCCCACAATGTTCACCATCCCTCTAAACTGTCTTTGTCCTGTATACAATGTCAATCCAGCACACAATGTTCACCATCCCTCTAAATTGTCTTTGTCATGCACACAATGTCAATCCAGCACTCAATGTTCACCATCCCTCTAAACTGTCGTTGTCCTGTATACAATGTTAATCCATCCCACAATGTTCACCATCCCTCTAAACTGTCTTTGTCCTGTATACAATGTCAATCCAGCACACAGTGTTCACCCATCCCTCTAAATTGTCTTTGTCATGCACACAATGTCAATCCAGCACTCAATGTTCACCATCCCTCTAAACTGTCGTTGTCCTGTATACAATGTTAATCCATCCCACAATGTTCACCATCTCTCTAAACTGTCTTTGTCCTGTATACAATGTTAATCCATCCCACAATGTTCACCATCTCTCTAAACTGTCTTTGTCCTGTATACAATGTCAATCCAGCCCACAATGTTCACCATCCCTCTAAATTGTCTTTGTCCTGTATATAATGTCAATGCAGCACACAGTGTTCACCCATCTCTCTCTAAACTGTCTTTGTCCTGCACACAATGTCAATCCAGCACACAATGTTCACTATCCCTCTAAACTGTCTTTGTCCTGTATACAATGTCAATGCAACACACAGTGTTCACCCATCCCTCTAAACTGTCTTTGTCCTGTACACAATGCTAATCCATCCCACAATGTTCACCATCTCTCTAAACTGTCTTTGTGTCCCCGTGGGAACCCCGGGAAGTAAGCAGCACTTGTTTACTGCGGTAAACCAGTTCCGCTTTACCAGTACAATAGGACCCAGTCACCAATGCTTGGGGTGAATGTCCTCTAAAATGGGCAACATGTTGATCAACGATTGACTATCCTTGACTTCATCGCCATGTTGTGTCATGATTAGCCATTGTGCATAAATATGTGACGTTAACCACCAACAAACAAACGAACAAACAAACTGTCTTTGTCCTGTATACAATGTCAATCCAACACACAATGTTCACCATCCCTCTAAACTGTCTTTGTCCTGTATACAATGTCAATCCAGCACACAATGTTCACCATCCCCCTAAAATGTCTTTGTCCTGTATACAATGTCAATCCATCCCACAATGTTCACCATCCCTCTAAACTGTCTTTGTCCTGTATACAATGTCAGTGCAGCAACAGTGTTCACCCATCCCTCTAAACTGTCTTTGTCCTGCACACAATGTCAATCCAGCACACAATGTTCACCATCCCTCTAAACTGTCTTTGTCTTATATACAATGTCAATGCAGCACACAGTGTTCACCCATCCCTCTAAACTGTCTTTGTCCTGCACACAATGTTAATCCATCTCACAATGTTCACCATCCCTCTAAACTGTCTTTGTCCTGTATACAATGCCAATCCAGCCCACAATGTTCACCATCCCTCTAAACTGTCTTTGTCCTGTATACAATGTCAATGCAGCACACAGTGTTCACCCATCCCTCTAAACTGTCTTTGTCATGCACACAATGTCAATGCAGCACACAATGTTCACCATCCCTCTAAACTGACTTTGTCCTGCATGCAATGTCAATCCAGCCCACAATGTTCACCATCCCTCTAAACTGTCTTTGTCCTGCATGCAATGTCAATCCAGCCCACAATGTTCACCATCCCTCTAAACTGTCTTTGTCATGCACACAGTGTCAATGCAGCACATAATGTTCACCATCCCTCTAAACTGTCTTTGTCATGCACACAATGTCAATCCAGCACACAATGTTCTCCCATCCCTCTAAACTGTCTTTGTCCTGCACGCAATGTCAATCCAGCACACAATGTTCACCATCCCTCTAAACTATCTTTGTCCTGTACACAGTGTCAATGCAGCACACAATGTTCACCCAACCCTCTAAGCTGTCTTTGTCCTGTATACAATCTCAATGCAGCACACAATGTTCACCCAGCCCTCTAAACTGTCTTTGTCCTGTACACAATGTCAGTCCAGCACACTATGTTAACTGGTCGAGTGATTAATTATTTATCAGAGGTGCTTTGTGACATGAATATTTCTTTTCAAATATACAATGCAAATATACAATTGGAACCTTAGTTTAGCAGATTTTGTTCATCAATAACGGTTGTGTTTCTATTATTGGAGAGTGCCTGTTGACACTCTCTAATAAATTGTAACAGAACAATTTTATATGAATATTTCTTTATCTGCTACTGCACAAACAACGAGGTAATACACACAGTTCAGAAGGGCCCTTATAGTGTATTCTTGCAGGTGTTCTCTCTTGTTTTCCCATAGCTATGAAGAAGATGCTCTTGTTGATATGTTTGTTTTTTTTCCTGGAGGTGAAGTATTCTGCTGATGTTGCCTATTGTTTCTTGTGACGAACATGGTGATGGTGTTGTTGGAGTATGCAGAGAGAGAGAGCTCAGAACCTGTATTGCACTTGGTTTTAAACCATCTTGCAGAGTCACCCAACCCCAGTAATCTTGTTGGGGACCTCCCAGTTTAGTGAGGATGAAAATAAATAAATAAAAACAGAGCCACCCAACCCAATGATCTTGTTGGGGACTGCCCAGCTTAGTGAGGATGAAAATAAATAAAAACTGAGAGAAGAGGTTCAAGTTGGGTGAAGCAGTCCCATCTCCACCAACATCAAGGAGATGGTGATAAAAGCCCCTGGCAGTTACCTTGGGAAAGCTTTTTGATTTAGACTTGAGGATAAAAAAAAACAAGAGGAAGGTACACAAGGTGGAGAATGAGACATGTCATTTATATTTTCACAGGTGTTAATTCAATAGAGTATCAATTTATGGCTCACAACAGATTACTTATTTTATTACTTGCACAACATCTAAAGTTACTTGATTTACAGATAAAAATTACAGTAGTTAAATGCATTTTGAATTTTGAGTGTCCATGCGTAGCATATATTTTTTAATTTATTATTTCTTGTGGCTATAATTTCACCACTGAGGAAGTTACAGAAATTTAAATATATAGTACACAGAGGGTGATTTGGTACATGTCCACACAGTGGTGAGACATAGCCAGTAAGGTTGTCTTCTTTTAATTCAGGATAAATGCTCACATACATACTGTATGGAGGAGGTATGGCCAGTAAGGTTGTCTTCTTTTAATTCAGGATAAATGCTCACATACATACTGTATGGAGGAGGCATAGCCAGTAAGGATGCCTTCCTTTAATTCAGGATAAATACCCACATACTGTATTGATGAGCCATAGTCAGTCAAGCTCTCTTCATTTAATTCAGGATAAATGTTCACATACTGTATGGAGGAGGCATAGCCAGTTAGGTTGCCTTCCTTTAATTCAGGACAAATACTCAACTGCTGCATGGAGAAGGCATAGCTAGTAAGAGTACCTTCCTTTAATCCAGGATAAATGCTCAACTACTGCATGGAGAAGGCACAGCTGATAAGGCTGCCTTCTTTTAATTCAGGATCAATGCTCTCGACTACTGCATGGGGAGGGCATAGCTAGTAAGAGTACCTTCCTTTAATTCAGGATAAATGCTCAACTACTGCATGGAGAAGGCACAGCTGGTAAGGCTGCCTTCTTTTAATCCAGGATAAATGCTCTCAACTACTGCATGGGAGGGCACAGCTGGTAAGGCTGCCTACTTTTTAATTCAGGATAAATGCTCTCAACTACTGCATGGAGAAGGCACTGCTAATAAGGCTGCCTTCTTTTAATTCAGGATAAATGCTCTCGACTACTGCATGGGGAGGGCATAGCTAGTAAGAGTACCTTCCTTTAATTCAGGATAAATGCTCAACTACTGCATGGGGAGGGCACAGCTGGTAAGGCTGCCTTCTTTTAATCCAGGATAAATGCTCTCAACTACTGCATGGGAGGGCACAGCTGGTAAGGCTGCGATAATGCTCTCGACTACTGCATGGGAGGGCACAGCTGGTAAGGCTGCCTTCTTTTAATCCAGGATAAATGCTCTCGACTACTGCATGGAGGGGGGGGGGGGGGGGGCACAGCTGGTAAGGCTGCCTTCTTTTAATCCAGGATAAATGCTCTCAACTACTGCATGGGAGGGCATAGCTGGTAAGGCTGCCTTCTTTTAATCCAGGATAAATGCTCTCAACTACTGCATGGGAGGGCACAGCTGGTAAGGCTGCGATAATGCTCTCGACTACTGCATGGGAGGGCACAGCTGGTAAGGCTGCCTTCTTTTAATCCAGGATAAATGCTCTCGACTACTGCATGGAGGGGGGGGGGGGGGGGCACAGCTGGTAAGGCTGCCTTCTTTTAATCCAGGATAAATGCTCTCAACTACTGCATGGGAGGGCATAGCTGGTAAGGCTGCCTTCTTTTAATCCAGGATAAATGCTCTCAACTACTGCATGGGAGGGCACAGCTGGTAAGGCTGCCTTCTTTTAATCCAGGATAAATGCTCTCAACTACTGCATGGGAGGGCACAGCTGGTAAGGCTGCCTTCTTTTAATCCAGGATAAATGCTCTCAACTACTGCTTGGGAGGGCACAGCTGGTAAGGCTGCCTTCTTTTTAATTCAGGATAAATGATCAACTACTGCATGGGAGGGCACAGCTGGTAAGGCTGCCTTCTTTTAATCCAGGATAAATGCTCTCAACTACTGCATGGGAGGGCACAGCTGGTAAGGCTGCCTTCTTTTAATCCAGGATAAATGCTCTCAACTACTGCATGGGAGGGCACAGCTGGTAAGGCTGCCTTCTTTTAATCCAGGATAAATGCTCTCAACTACTGCATGGGAGGGCACAGCTGGTAAGGCTGCCTTCTTTTAATCCAGGATAAATGCTCTCAACTACTGCATGGGAGGGCACAGCTGGTAAGGCTGCCTTCTTTTAATTCAGGATAAATGCTCTCAACTACTGCATGGGAGGGCACAGCTGGTAAGGCTGCCTTCTTTTAATCCAGGATAAATGCTCTCAACTACTGCATCCATGGGAGGGCACAGCTGGTAAGGCTGCCTTCTTTTAATTCAGGATAAATGCTTTCAACTACTGCATGGAAGGGCACAGCTGGTAAGGCTGCCTTCTTTTTAATTCAGGATAAATGCTCAACTACTGCATGGGAGGGCACAGCTGATAAGGCTGCCTTCTTTTAATTCAGGATAAATGCTCTCAACTACTGCATGGGAGGGACAGCTGGTAAGGCTGCCTTCTTTTAATTCAGGATAAATGCTCTCGACTACAGCATGGGAAGGGCACAGCTGATAAGGCTGCCTTCTTTTAATTCAGGATAAATTGTCTCGACTACTGCATGGGAGGGTACAGCTGGTAAGGCTGCCTTCTTTTAATTCAGGATAAATGCTCAACTACTGCATGGGGAGGGCATAGCTAGTAAGACTACCTTCCTTTAATTTAGGATAAATGCTCAACTATGGCATGGAGGCCAGCCAGTCTTCTTTTAATTCAGGATAAATCTTCCATGTTCTGCTTGGAGAAGGTATGACCAGTAAGGCTGTCTTTTAATTCAGGACAAATGTTCACATTCTGATTGGGGAAGGCATAGCCATTAAGGCTGTCTTCCTTTAATTCAGAATAAATGCGTAACTACTGCATAGGGAAGGCATAGCTAGTAAGGCTAACTTCCTTTAATTCAGGATAAATGTCAACATACTGCATGGTGGAGACATGGCCAGTTAGGTTGTCTTCATTTAATTCAGGATAAATGTCATCATACTGCATGGTGGAGACATGGCCAGTTAGGCTGTCTTCATTTAATTCAGGATAAATCTTCACATACTGCATGGAGCAAATATAGCCAGTCAGGTTGTCTTCATTTAATTTAGGATAAATGTCAACAGACTGCATGGAGCAAGTATAGCCAGTCAAGTTGTCTTCCTTTAATTCAGGATAAATGTCAACATACTGCATGGAGCAAGTAACTATAGCCAGTTAGGCTGTCTTCATTTAATTCAGGATAAATCTTCACATACTGCATGGAGCAAATATAGCCAGTTAGGTTGTCTTCATTTAATTCAGGATAAATGTCAACATACTGCATGGTGGAGACATGGCCAGTTAGGCTGTCTTCATTTAATTCAGGATAAATGTCAACATACTGCATGGTGGAGACATGGCCAGTTAGGCTGTCTTCATTTAATTCAGGATAAATGTCAACATACTGCATGTAGCAAGTAACTATAGCCAGTTAGGTTGTCTTCCTTTAATTCAGGATAAATGTCACCATACTGCATGGAGCAAGTAACCATAGCCAGTTAGGTTGTCTTCTTTTAATTCAGGATAAATCTTCACATACTGCTTGGAGGACGTATAGCCAGTCAGGTTGTCTTCATTTAATTCAGGATAAATGTCAACATTCGACATGGAGCAAGTAACTATAGCCAGAAATTCATCAGATAGTTGCATCTAAGTACTTAATTCTACGAACTGCACCTCAGAAGAAATCAGCGACACTTGTCTTTTTCAAATTTCTCGGATGCCATAGAATTAAGAAAGGATGCTGGTTTTGTTTACATTGGCATGGCGGGGGTTCGTACCCATGCCAAGAGAGTTTCCTTCGGCACTAACTGCCTAGCGAAACTATACTGAACCACACACACCACTCGGCCACCGACAGACCCCCCAAAAAGGGAATACTAGTTAACCAAGTATATACAAGGCCAGTACAGAACACACAGAATACTCAATTATTTAATTAATCATCAGATAGTTGCATCTAAGTACCATCGTCCTTTCTTAATTCTATGGCATCTGAGAAATTTGAAAAAGACAAGTGTCGCTGATTTCTTCTGAGGTGCAGTTCGTAGAATTAAGTACTTAGATGCAACTATCTGATGAATAATTAAATAATTGAGTATTCCGTGTGTTCTGTACTGGCCTCGTATATACTTGGTTAACTAGCATTCCCTTTTTGGGGTCTGTCGGTGGCCGAGTGGTGTGCGTGGTTCAGTATAGTTTCGCTAGGCGGTTGGTGCCGAAGGAAACTCTCTCGGCGTGGGTTCGAACCCCCGCCATGCCAATATAGCCAGTAAGGTTGTCTTCATTTAATTCAGGATAAATGTCAACATACTGCATAGAGCAAGTATAGCCAGTAAGGTTGTCTTCCTCCACTTCAGGATAAATCTTCACATACTGTATGGGGAAGGCATAGCTAGTAAGACTGTCTTCCTTTAATTCATGATAAATCGTCACATACTTGGAGGAAGTATAGCCAGTCAGGGTGTCTTCATTTAATTCAGGACAAATGTCAACATACTGCATGGTGGAGACAGAGCCAGTAAGGTTGTCTTCCTCCAATTCAGGATAAATCTTCACATGCTACATGGGGAAGGCATAGCTAGTAAGACTGTCTTCCTTTAATTCAGTATAAATCTTCACATACTGCTTCTAGGAAGTATAGCCAGTCAGGCTGCCTTCCTTTAATTCAGGATAAATCTTTACATACTGCTTGGAGGAAGTATAGCTAGTCAGGCTGTTTTCATTTAATTCAGGATAAATGTTAACATAATGCTTGGAGGAGGCATCGCCAGTAAGGCTGTCTTCCCTTAATTCAAGATAAATGTTTATGTCCTGCTTGGAGAGAGATAGTCACTAAGGTTGTGTACATTCAATGCAGGATAAATGTTCACATACTGCATGGGGGAGACATATTAAGGCTGCTTTCCTTCATTTCAGGATAAATGTTCATATACTGCTTGGAGGAGACAGCCAGTAAGGTTGTCTGACTTTAACTCAGGATAAATGCTAACATACTGCTTGTAGGAGACAGCCAGTAAGGTTTTTCTGACTTTAACTCCAGATAAGGTTGTCTTTCTTTAACTCAGGATAAATGTTCACATACTGCTTGGAGGAGACAGCCAGTAAGCTTGTCTTTTTTTAATTCTCCTGGATGAGATAACCCAAATAATTGTCTTGATACTGCTGATGACTATGTCTCTTATGGCCAATGCTTCAGTTCTAATGGATGATTCCATCTTTGGGAGGGGGTGGAAATAACATTAAGTGGTTATCCACTACGGGACCTCCCAAGATGTTGAACGCGCATTTATTTACCGTGTTAAACATGTTCTGCTGTACCATTAAAATAGGAACAGGTATCCAAACACCTGGTATGCAAGATCCCTAAAATCGATATCATAAGTGTAAACAATTAGTTAATCTTGATTTCAAACATGTGTTGTGGTCATGTTTTAGCCATAGATGCTGAAAGTGGCATTTAAAACTAATAATATATAAATAATGAGATGTCCCAATCCCCACATATTTCTCAACTATCATCCCATGATTGACACTGCATCTTGGCATCTGATACATTTTATTAGCTCCGCTGACAAAGTCAGCAAAGCTTTTCTTATACTGATTCGTCCGTCGTCCGTCATCTGTCGTCCGTCATCTGTCGTCTGTCGTCCGTCTGTCCGTCCGTCCGTCCGTCGTCAACATTTTATTTGTCCGAGCCATAATTTCTAAACCGCTGAATATTTTTCCACCAAACTTCATAACAATATGTATTATCAATAGACGGTGTGTCATCAATTATTCTGCGGTATGTAAATCCACAGGGTCAAGGTCACAGGTCACAGGATCAAGAAAATCTTAAGATATTTTTTATATTTGTTTGTCCAAGCCATAATTTCTGAACTGCTGAATATTTTTACACCAAACTTCATAACAATATGTATTATCAATGGATGGTGTGTCATCAACCATTATAAAGTCTGTAACCCCACAGGGTCAAGGTCACAGGCCACATGAGCAAGAAAAAAATATTTTGTTTGTCCGAGCCATAATTTCTAAACTACTGAATATTTTTGGACCAAACTTTATAACGTCATGTAATGTCAATAGGCGGTGTGTCATCGATCCAAGCCATAATTTTCGTGACAACTGAAAATTTTTCGGCTAAAGTTTGTAACAATATTAGTATTAGAAAACATGCCCATGCGATCAGTGGCCCGCAGCGGAGCTCTCTAGGCGTGACAGGCCTCTTGTTGGACAAATCTTCTGGCTTTCCCACACTGATAAAAAGAATGTGTATGTTGAAGTCAGTTTGTTGTGTGCATACATTCTTTCTGTACAGCATGCAAGACCAAAAAATAAAATTCTGTCAAAAACAAGACATTATGGGTATGTTTGTTTTTCACCCTCTTGATATGAAAGCATTTGTTTTTCATGTATTCACACAGATGGCAATAGTTCACATCAAGGGAGATAACCAATATATTTATTTGTTTCTGAATCATGTGTTTCTTATGCATTTTTGATGTTGAACACATCCCATTTTTAATCAGATTTTTGGGAAAGCCATTTGACTCTCTGGTAAATTGTTTTTTTTATGAATTGACCAGTATCCAGTGCATATAGATTGTTGATGTGAACATGATTGAAAATTTGCTTCAATAAATTCTAGTTCCTTATAAACTTGTGTATAGCCCAAATAGCTCCAATGTCATGAAGAGAACAGTGCTTGTTTGCTGCTGTAAATTAACATCTTGGATAGGTGTCTACTACAGGCAGTGTATAAACAGTTCGCTAAACTTGACTTCATAAATTATGTTGCTGTCAAAAAAAGCCATAGTTAATATAATAGTAATCTTAACCCTTTACCCAATGCAGACGATTTCAAAATTTATTATTTTAAATACCATTTTTTAAATTTTTCCAAAACATTTCAACAAAACCATATCATGTGACCCCTCCTTGGAACAAGCTCGACGAGCTTATTCCAAAGAGGGGTCACATGATATGGTTTTGTTGAAATGTTTCGAAAAAATAATTTTTTTTCAGCTGCTGAATTTGCATATTACGCAGGTGGATGTGGGCGCTTTGTTGGGTAAAGGGTTAAACATCAATAAATAATAAATAGAATGGAAGTTTCTTGTGTTCCAGTCTCATATTTCCTTGACATTACATTGCATCTACTTAGCTTCCTGCACACTGATGTGAAATATAATGAAATTTGAATTATCCCAGAAGTTAACAACAGAGGTGATTATTGAGCTCTATCAAACGTAAATGAATTGATTAAATTCCAAGTTCCATTGTGGGAAAAAGTTGAAGTAATATTTTGTCATCAGTTTGCAAGAGGTTGAAGTCTTTAGGATCGATGGATATTTAGCATTTATGGTTTACGTAATGTACCGTATTTACTCTATGTATTGGGACACTGTATGATTTGGGACACACATTTTTTCCAGAAAACTATATTTTTATTATGCTCTAAAGTTTGGGACATTCAGGAGATTTGTTTCTATTTGAACCGTCGCTAGTAGCAGATGACACTCATAAAAAAAAATTCTTGAGTTACTAAAAATTTTCATTTTTTGCTTCCAAAACATAGCTTATGATCCCTCATTGGAACAAGCGCAATGCGTTCGTTCCAATGAGGGATCATAAGCTATGTTTTGGAAGCAAAAAATGAAAATATAAAAAAAATTGGACGGCGATTTTTGTATATAGTGATGGAAAATGAATCACACACAACTTTATTCATCATCAAATCAAGACCAGGCTGTGTTCTTTTCCCATTTTCTAAGAATTGGGACACCTGTGAAAATAATTATTTTTAGCTGTCCCAATACATAGAGTAAATACGGTAATTCCATATCTACCTGGCCAGTGGACGGTTAAATTGATTAGGATTGTGTGGTTCACCTAATGTAATTCCATATCTACCTGGCCAGTGGACGGTTAAATTGATTAGGATTGTGTGGTTCACCTAATGTAATTCCATATCTACCTGGCCAGTGGAGGGTTAAATTGATTAGGATTGTGTGGTTCACCTAATGTAATTCCATATCTACCTGGCCAGTGGATGGTTAAATTGATTAGGATTGATGGATATTAAGCATTTGTGGTTCACCTAATGTAATTCCATATCTACCTGGCTAGTGGACGGTTAAATTGATTAGGATTGTGTGGTTCACCTAATGTAATTCCATATCTACCTGGCCAGTGGACGGTTAAATTGATTAGGATTGTTGGATATTAAGCATTTGTGGTTCACCTAATGTAATTCCATATCTACCTGGCTAGTGGACGGTTAAATTGATTAGGATTGTGTGGTTCACCTAATGTAATTCCATATCTACCTGGCCAGTGGACGGTTAAATTGATTAGGATTGTTGGATATTAAGCATTTGTGGTTCACCTAATGTAATTCCATATCTACCTGGCCAGTGGATGGTTAAATTGATTAGGATTGTGTGGTTCACCTAATGTAATTCCATATCTACCTGGCCAGTGGAGGGTTAAATTGATTAGGATTATGTGGTTCACCTAATGTAATTCCATATCTACCTGGCCAGTGGACGGTTAAATTGATTAGGATTGATGGATTTTAAGCATTTGTGGTTCACCTAATGTAATTCCATATCTACCTGGCCAGTAGACGGTTAAATTGATTAGGATTGTGTGGTTCACCTAATGTAATTCCATATCTACCTGGCCAGTGGATGGTTAAATTGATTAGGATTGTTGGATATTAAGCATTTGTGGTTACCTGGCCAGTGGACGGTTAAATTGATTAGGATTGTGTGGTTCACCTAATGTACTTCCATATCTACCTGGCCAGTGGATGGTTAAATTGATTAGGATTGATGGATATTTAGCATTTGTGGTTCACCTAATGTAATTCCATATCTACCTGGCCAGTGGATGGTTAAATTGATTAGGATTGTTGGACATTAAGCATTTGTGGTTCACCTAATGTACTTCCATATCTACCTGGCCAGCGGATGGTTAAATTGATTAGGATTGTGTGGTTCACCTAATGTAATTCCATATCTACCTGGCCAGTGGAGGGTTAAATTGATTAGGATTGTGTGGTTCACCTAATGTAATTCCATATCTACCTGGCCAGTGGACCGTTAAATTGCTTAGAATTGATGGATATTATGCATTTGTGGTTCACCTAATGTAATTCCATATCTACCTGGCCAGTGGACGGTTAAATTGATTAGGATTGTTGGATATTAAGCATTTGTGGTTCACTTAATGTAATTCCATATCTACCTGGCCAGTGGAGGGTTAAATTGATTAGGATTGTGTGGTTCACCTAATGTAATTCCATATCTACCTGGCCAGTGGAGGGTTAAATTGATTAGGATTGTGTGGTTCACCTAATGTAATTCCATATCTACCTGGCCAGTGGACCGTTAAATTGCTTAGAATTGATGGATATTATGCATTTGTGGTTCACCTAATGTAATTCCATATCTACCTGGCCAGTGGACGGTTAAATTGATTAGGATTGTTGGATATTAAGCATTTGTGGTTCACTTAATGTAATTCCATATCTACCTGGCCAGTGGAGGGTTAAATTGATTAGGATTGTGTGGTTCACCTAATGTAATTCCATATCTACCTGGCCAGTGGAGGGTTAAATTGATTAGGAGTGTGTGGTTCACCTAATGTAATTCCATATCTACCTGGCCAGTGGATGGTTAAATTGATTAGGATTGTTGGATATTAAGCATTTGTGGTTCACCTAATGTAATTCCATATCTACCTGGCCAGTGGACGGTTAAATTGATTAGGATTGTGTGGTTCACCTAATGTAATTCCATATCTACCTGGCCAGTGGACGGTTAAATTGATTAGGATTGTTGGATATTAAGCATTTGTGGTTCACCTAATGTAATTCCATATCTACCTGGCTAGTGGACGGTTAAATTGATTAGGATTGTGTGGTTCACCTAATGTAATTCCATATCTACCTGGCCAGTGAACGGTTAAATTGATTAGGATTGTTGGATATTAAGCATTTGTGGTTCACCTAATGTAATTCCATATCTACCTGGCCAGTGGACGGTTAAATTGATTAGGATTGTGTGGTTCACCTAATGTAATTCGATATCTACCTGGCCAGTGGAGGGTTAAATTGATTAGGATTGGGTGGTTCACCTAATGTAATTCCATATCTACCTGGCCAGTGGACCGTTAAATTGATTAGGATTGTGTGGTTCACCTAATGTAATTCCATGTCTACCTGGCCAGTGGATGGTTAAATTGATTAGGATTGTGTGGTTCACCTAATGTAATTCCATATCTACCTGGCCAGTGGATGGTTAAATTGATTAGGATTGTTGGATATTAAGCATTTGTGGTTCACCTAATGCAATTCCATATCTACCTGGCCAGTGGACGGTTAAATTGATTAGGATTGTGTGGTTCACCTAATGTAATTCCATATCTACCTGGTCAGTGGATGGTTAAATTGATTAGGATTGTTGGATATTAACCATTCATGGTTTTCTAATGTAATGCCATATCTGTCTGGCCAGTGGGGAGGGTTAATGTGATTCGAATTAGGATTGTTGGATGTAAACCATTCATGGTTTAACTAATGTAATTACATACCTATCTGTCCAGTTAAGGGTTAATAATGTAATTAGGATTGTTGGATGTTAACCATTCATGGTTCACCTCATGTAGTGCCATATCTGTCTGGCCAGTGGAGGGTTAAAGTGATTGGGATTGTTGGATGTTAACCATTTATGGTTTACCTAATGTAATGCCATATCTGTCTGGCTAGTGGAGGGTTAATGTGATTGGGATTGTTGGATGTTAACCATTTATGGTTTACCTAATGTAATGCCATATCTGTCTGGCTAGTGGAGGGTTAATGTAATTAGGATTGTTGGATGTTAATCATTTATGGTTTACCTAATGTCATACCATATCTGTCTGGCTAGTGGAGGGTTAATGTGATTGGGATTGTTGGATGTTAACCATTTATGGTTTACCTAATGTAATGCCATATCTGTCTGGCTAGTGGAGGGTTAATGTGATTGGGATTGTTGGATGTTAACCATTTATGGTTTACCTAATGTCATACCATATCTGTCTGGCTAGTGGAGGGTTAATGTAATTAGGATTGTTGGATGTTAATCATTTATGGTTTACCTAATGTAATGCCATATCTATCTGGTTAGTGGAGGGTTAATGTGATTGGGATTGTTGGATGTTAACCATTTACGGTTTACCTAATGTAATGCCATATCCATCTGGGCAGTGGAGGGTTAAAGTGATTGGGATTGTGGGATGTTAACCATTCGTGCTTCACCTAATGTAGAGCCATATCTATCTGGCCAGTGCCAATTTTTATTATTTTTATGCTCTCAGCAATTTTGGCAGGGGCATTAAGTGTAACCCTTGTCCCTATGTCCATCCTGAATATGGTTTCTGGACGATAACTTTAGTCTGACTGAACAAAATGAAACAAAATTTTATACATAGGTTTATAACCACAATATACAACTTGGATTTGATATTGGGCATGGTCTGATATTTTTTGGCAGAGTTATGTCCCTTTTCTGATTTAGAAAACATGTTGATATTGATTTCCGGATGATAACTACTTTAGTTTGACTGGACGAAATGAAACAAAATTTTATACATAGGTTTATAACCGCATAATACAGCTTGGGATTGATAGTGGGCTTGGTCGATATTTTTTGGCAGAGTTATAGCCCTTTTATGACTTAGAAAACATGTTGATATTGTTTTTTTGACGATAACTTTAGTTTGACTAAACGAAATGAAACAAAATTTTATACATAGGTTTATTACGACATAATATAGAGTGGGATTGATAGTGGATATTTTTTAGCAGAGTAATAGCCCTTTTCCAAAAACATGTTGATATTGGTTTCTGGATGGTAACTTGAGTTATAGGTGTCAGATTTCAATCAAACTTGGAATATAGCTTATTGTAGACAATATACCAGACCGGTTTGATTTTGATAGTGGTGCGATAATTTTTAATCCGAGTTATAGCCCATTTTTGGACTTTGTTAACCACTAAATATTTTGTAAAAATAAAGCGGGGGCATCAGTGTCCCATGAACACATTTGGTGGCCTGCTGTATTGGTGCTATGCTTTAATGGGGATAAGATAATACATTTATTGATTCAATATACTAGAAACTCATACTCGGCAGTGGGGGGGGGGGGGGGGGGGGGGGGGGGGGGGGGGGGGGGCATAGCCACACTTGGCATTGCATTTCTTTCTTTTTATAGCAAAATTTGTTTTTTGAATAATTTTTTTTCTAAATTTTCACCAAATTTCAACAAAACCATATCATATGTGCCCTCATGACCCATGAGGGGTCACAAGATATGATGTTGTTGAAATATTTTGAAAATTTCTTTTCAGCTGCTCAGTTTGTAACTAACGCAGGTGGATTTGACCATTTCATCAGATAAATGGTTCAGTCCCCAAAAACATGTTGATATACACGGGCGGATTAGACTGATTCATCAGGTAAATGATTCAATCCCATAAAACATGTTGATATACACGGGTGGATGTGACCAATTCTTCAGGTAAATGATTCAGTCCCATAAAACATGTTGATATACACGGGTGGATTTGACCGATTCTTCAGGTAAATGATTCAATCCCATAAAACATGTTGATATACATGGGTAGATGTGACCGATTCTTCAGGTAAATGGTTCAATTCCCCAACACTTGTTCTTACACACGGTGGATATAACCAATTCATCAGGTAAACGGATCACTGCCCATGTTCATATTCACGGATGGATGTGACCGATTCATCAGGTAAATGGTTCAACATCCAAAAACATGTTCATATTCATGGGTGGATTTGACCGATTCATCAGATAAATGGTTCAGTGCCCCAAAACGTGTTCACACCCAGTGGGAATCATCAGATACTGAGACAAAAGATAGACTGTTCACAGGTGACTTTGACACTTTGTTAAAGTTCTGCCGATGGATATCATCCTATCAGTCCTTCACTGGAAATGGATATATATATGTATATATATATCTTGCAATGATCGCAAATTACTTAGGAATTGAATGCAATTTTTATAATCTTTATAAATCCAAAGGGATTCATACAATTTGTACCCATTCCCACACGTTCATACTCCAATAAAGATTATAAAAATTACATTCAATCCTTATAATTACATTCCGTAACTGTTTAAACTACTTTTTACCAAACAACAAAGAAGAAAGACTAAATAAAACATGTACGAACGAACGAGGCGAAAAACCACCCTCACACAAAAGACAAAGTGCACAACTCCGAGTTGAGCGCTGTTTTTCGGCATTGACCCAAATTTGTCAAATTGCCGTCTTTCGCAATGAAACTTGGAATGTTCAGAACAATTTTAACAGGCTTTATGCCACAGTTGGGAAATGTCACCATAGAAACAGCAGCAGTGTTGATCACTGCGAGAGGCGCTAAAAGTTAAAAACCCACCCAAACACCGCCCGAATTACATTCTGTCAACTGCGCTGTACCATAAATGCGGGTCAAAGTTCAACCAAATGTATTCATTGGAAAATGAATTACATTTGGTCATGATTGACGTTTTCATCCAGCTGATCAATGGGAATTGAGTATTTGGACCCAAAGCGTATAACTACATTAACAATGTAATTATAGTTAAAACAATATTGAGATTTAATTTTTAGCTGCGACTAGCAGCTCTATAAGTGGCAATGTCAGTCTGTCAGTCTGTCTGTCGGTCGGTCGGTCTGTCTGTCTGTCTGTCGGTCGGTCTCTCTGTCGGTCGGTCTCTCTGTCGGTCGGTCGGTCTGTGACCAACGAGTTTCAAAACTCAATAACTTTTGAAATACTTGATGGAATGACTTTATATTTGGCATGTAAGTGTATCTTATTGATGTCTATCCACTGTTCAATGCATGTGTTGTTCCAAATATTTTTCTTTGAGTTATGGCCCTTGATGAACTTAGAATAACTTTCAAACTACCTGGTGGAATGACTTCATATTTGATATGCAAGTGTATCTCATGTCTAGCCCATGTCCGATGCAAATGTTGTTCCAAATATTTTTCTTGTTTTTTTTTTACCATCACCTGTAAATTGCCCCTGAGAATATTTTTTGGACTTGCAGATTGCACCACCCGTCGCAGCTACGGCATCGATGTCGCAATTTTTATTCATTTGCTTGATAGTACTTTTTGCAGTTTTTACCCTTTATTATTGAAGAATTTCTAGACTTTATGTTTCTGGGGCCGGTTTCATGAAAGATACTTAAGACATAGGTGAGTCCTAAGATGATCTTAAGATGAAACTTTCATCATAAGACCATTTCAGGAACACAGTCTTAACAATTTGGTCATAATCTTAAAACTGGGTGATTTGCTCCAACAAAGAGTTTTTATCTCCTGCTTTTTGAAAAAAGGGGAGATATTAAATTCTGGGTTTCTTTCCATCCGTCCGTGTTTTTCGTTTCCAAACTCTAACTTTCCTTACAGTGACCGGATTTCAATGAAATTTGTTAGTAGATCACTTTCATCAATTGTGGGTCCAATTTCGAATATGGGCATTTTCCGTGCATATTTAATTAGGTTGCTGAAATTTGATTGGCTGACGGTTTCCAGACTCTAACCTTCCTTAAAATCAACCGATTTCGATGAAATTTCATATATGGATTACTTTTATCAATACCTAGGTCAAGTTCGAATGTGGGAAATTTTGTACCAAAAATCTGTCCATCTGCCTGTCCGTCCGTCTGCCCCGTGCATCAACGCACCTCAGACTAAAAACCGTATTTTTGAACCCATCTTCACGAAACTTCTTGGGTATCTTTGCTATCATTGTGAACGTCTTGAGATGCATTAATTCCCCTTGAAACTGCTGCCCAGCGGGAGACATGAATTCACTGAATTTGCTTGTTAGGGATTGCATCAACCCTCTAGACTATATGGGTGACGTTGACATCAAGGCAAAGTACCGTTTGACTAGGCCGATGATGATGCATTTGTGCAAAATGCTGCAGGAACGCCTTCAGCATTCGACAAACAGATCACAATCTTTGTCAGTGTCAATGCTATAGCAGTGGTTTCCAGGTGGTTACAGGGGATATTAATGGCATGAGTATCAAGGGTTGTGAACACTTTTTCTGTAGCTATGTGCAATAGATATCGGGAAAACATTTCCATGCCCAGGGATGAAGCTGGTTTATGAGGCATAATTGTTGGCTTCATGACATGGCTGGATTTCCGAATGTCATCGGTGATATAGATTGCATGCACATTACAATAATGGCTCCATGGGATGATGAACAGACTTACATCAATCGAAAGTACCATTTTATAAATGTTCATGCTGTTTGCAACGTGAAATTGATATTTTAGAACATAGTGGCTAAATGGACGGGATCGACCCCTGATTCATTCATATACACCTTGTCGGGGTTGTGTCGACTGTTGGAGAGCAGAGAAAACCCTATTGGGTGGCTAGTTCGGAGACAGCAGGTACCCACTTTGCGAGCAGCCGATGGCACCCATTATTAATGGGACGACAACGGCAGAGCTGAGATACAACAAGGCCCTGATTTAAGCAAGGGTACCCCATAGAACAGGCTTTTGGCATGCTAAAGATGCATTTCCAGTATGTCGACACTTCTGGGGGTACACTAATGTTTTCACTAAAAAGAGCATGCAGACTGATCGTCGCTGCATTCACATTGCACATGTGCATCAAGAACCGACTACCATTACCAGAGAACGAGACTCCAGTTGACAACGACATGGGCATCACATACCAACACAATTCTTTTGAATGTAGTATGCTACTGATGAACTTGTTAGAATAATTTTCAAATACACGTTGTTGTGTTTTGTACATATGTATACATTTACTGGTATATTTCAAATAAACCGACACCTTGTGTGGTTTCTGGGGGAATATGTTAGTACTTGTCTGTTGAGATAGGCATGGGCTAGCATACCTAGCAAGAATAGGACATCGCTATCCACTGCTTGAGATACCAGTATCTCTCAAACTGGAGCAGAGACATAAATGATTGCCAGCTCCTGATTTTCTGCCTCTGTTGTTGCATCATGATGTGAGCTTTGTCTTAAAGTGACATAAAACACCAATCAAACAAACAAACAAATAAACCAACTATTTAAGATATCTCGGAAAGATTTTGAAATATTGGTAATAAATATAAATATTTCTTTTATATGTCTCTAAAATAATTTTAGATAAGTAAAATGAAGTATTGAATACTAAAATAATTTTAGATAAGTAAAATGAAGTATTGAATACTAAAATAATTTTAGATAAGTAAAATGAAGTATTGAATACTAAAATAATTTTAGATAAGTAAAATGAAGTATTGAATACTAAAATAATTTTAGATAAGTAAAATGAAGTATTGAATACTAAAATAATTTTAGATAAGTAAAATGAAGTATTGAATACTAAAATAATTTTAGATAAGTAAAATGAAGTATTGAATACTAAAATAATTTTAGATAAGTAAAATGAAGTATTGAATACTAAAATAATTTTAGATAAGTAAAATGAAGTATTGAATACTAAAATAATTTTAGATAAGTAAAATGAAGTATTGAATACTAAAATAATTTTAGATAAGTAAAATGAAGTATTGAATACTAAAATAATTTTAGATAAGTAAAATGAAGTATTGAATACTAAAATAATTTTAGATAAGTAAAATGAAGTATTGAATACTAAAACGGCTGCCCATACTGTGCATAGTAAAGACAAACAACAATATGGTTATGTGTACATATCATTTAATGAAAATTATTCCAAAGACACCCACCATTTTACAAATTCCTTGTGTTCCTTCATTGCCACATCCACGCGCTGCCTAACCTAACCTACCAACTGTTCTAATGTCTCTACCTTCTTTTTATTAAATACCAGCTGCTTCTTTTCAACTTCCAAATGCCTTTTCTCTACATCCAATCGTTGCTCTTCAATATCCAGTAAATGCTGGGAAGTATCAAGTGTTATTTTTTTTTTTCCGCTTGATGCCACAAGATGTCCCAGTAACTCCTTCCCTGTCACCATCATCCGATTGTTCCTCATCTCTGGTATCTGCAACAAGTGATGAGAATATAGTGCACGCTTGAAATAGTCACTAAATTTACAATCGTGCATACCTCTGTCAAAAGATATGTTTATTACCCATGGATTAACTTTTTATCATTTTAATATTGTTGTTGGTAATGGTAATAGGTTGATGTGTATGTTTATATCACCCCACCTGTCCCAAACGAGTGTCAAAAAATACCCCAAATAAATGTCACTCATGCAAAGAAATGCTATATTACAAAACATCCTGATAAAATCTGATTGCTGCTTATTGGATGGGTATATCGCAAGGGTTTGCCCAATCGTATCTGATGCCCTGTGGCTGCAGTTTATTTACCGAATAGCCGAGCGATCATTTCTGTACAAAGAAATTTCCCTGATTGACATCATAAGTTTTTACTGTTATGACTTATTCATGTATCAATCCAACTCGTTACTTTATTATAATGATTGTCATGAAATCCAGATATACAATGGGGTAAGATAAGCAGCAGGAAAGTTTTTCAGTGCCAGGGTGAGGGGGTGAGGGTTCTATCGAAAATCGTTAAAGTTGCCAACATGGGAAATTTGGGATCGTAGTTGGAAATTTTCCAATTGGTAGTTCTAGATTTTTTCTGACTCGTTGGAATTGAAATGGACCCCCTCCACATACACTCACAGACCTCTAGCGATGTCCCTTTATAAGAAAATGTGCAGCTATGGATAATGTTGGACATACATAAATGTGGTACATACCAATTTCTCCTGGTGAGAGTCTTACCTCAGTCTATTCCACCAGTAATGCCATGTATCTGAGTTGGTCCAACCACATCTGTATCCGTTCATAACTATCGGACACAGTCATCGCATTTGATGAGCCACCGCCAGTTCTGTCAATATTTTTCTTGTTGATGAGTTTTTTTTAATTTGACTTGCCAAGTTGGACAATTTTTTTTCAGTTCAGCCACTGTTCTGTGCATCCCAGTCGTTTTTTGTTCACAGCATTAACAGTTCTGCAGATGTTTTCTCACACACTTTCTCCTTTTTAGCATTTGTAAGTGTGTTTTTAAACTTCGAAAACAGAATGTCTTTCTTGGCATGTATTTTGGCCATCAACGCCTTTATTTCATTGCTCAAAAAGTTAATTTGTTGTGGCTTGTCGCATCCATGATACAACGGATTGCTATTGATGGGAAATGGTCATGTGACAGTTTGTTATCAGCTGAAATCACATGGCTGGCATGAAAAAATATATGCAGCAATGCTCGCATATTTCAACAACATAATAGGAATAAGTCTGGAGTCTGTATCAGTTACTAATTTTCCTTGCATTATGTGGGAAGCCACCCTTCTTTGAATTAAGGCCCCTACAATTGGTCAATCAAGGCCTAGTTACGATTATTCTCAACGGGTGTAAGTAAAAAACAGTAATGGGCTGGGGGTTAAGAGTTAACTGCTTCTCTCACCATATCTCAGAAAATCGCCCTAGTGAAAAAGACAAGTAATTTATACCACAAAATAACCACCGCAAAGCCCCAAATCAACCCAGTTTCGTATATACTTGAACTGTGTTCTGCTGATGAAAATAAAAAGACAGAAATTTGAGTAACACTTGAGTTTTATTGAATATTATTTAAGGAGAGAGAGAATATGACGAAAAAGACTTGGGTAAGCCGATGCCTGAGATATCCATTTACTAATAAAAGTCTAATTCTCTGGAATATTTGTCATAATTGCACATTTGGGAAAAAAACCCTAAAATAGTCACAGAAGGGAAGCCATCATAATTTCAGAGAAGTTCCAAGTTACACAATGTATATTTTATAATTTGTTGTTTATTAAGTTGATATAAAGAGCTCCTAATATACTACTTGGAAAAAGAATATATGATGGCACCCCAAAAATGGGTTTGAAGCACCACTACTATACTACTTGGTAAAAATTTAGAACTTGGTACCCCAAAGTGAGTTCAAAGAACCACTACTATACTACTTGGGGGAAATTTAGAACTTGGTACCCCAAAGTGGGTCCAAAGAACCACTACTATACTACTTGGGGGAAATTTAGAACTTGGTACCCCAAAGTGGGTCCAAAGAACCACTACTATGCTACTTGTGAAAATTTAGAACTTGGTACCCCAAAGTGGGTGGGAGAAAGAATGTTTCATCTACTCATCCTGGGATCAGGACAGTGACTTGGGCCTTTAACAATTTAATTAAAATTAATTAAATTAGGAAGTATAACATTCACCTGATAATGAACTTTAGTCTTCAGCAAAAACCAAAGTGATCTGAAAAGGCCGCTGTGGCTCATTATATAGGCAAGGAGACCAATAAAATTACACGGTATTGTGGTAAATTTGGTAGATAATTTACCAGTGATCCATTAAAGAAACAACAACACTACGTTCAGATTTAAGAATTACCAATATGTAGGAATCTAAATTGAGCCGTCTAGTCGGTACGAAGTAACTTTAATGAATGTCAAGAATAGAGTTAATCTCAAATAAGAGCATATCATGGGAGATAATCAAGCCACTGAAAGTGTTTACCTCGAGAAATACCCACCTCCAGCAGTCGTTCTCACTACAGTATCGAGTGCCGTTGACAGACAAGAATCTGTGCATGACAGAGACCCGAAGCCAATAAAATATTAGCTAATATTCCCATACAGAATAATGCATTCTGCAAACCAGTCTGCCAGTGGTCGGCTGTTTCGAACAGGCCAATCGATCAGATTGCAAAATACGTTTGTCAAGACAGCCAAATTGGTTGACAGTGAACAATTTGGATCCACCTCACTGCGATATTTATATAACCAATTACAAAAGGTCAGTGTGTCCAGTTAAGAGAAAATAATATTTATTTTCCGTTGCTTAGCACAATCTTTTCTTTGTAGCTGTATGATTTTAAGACGTTCCTTGTGTTCGGTCCACCTGCTTCCCTCCAGGCTATTTGTGGGGTAAATATCCTTTAAAACAATTTGAAACATTAATTAGGTGATTGGAAATCCACCCTGCTAGGATTAGGGGTTTATTTATTTATTGGTGTTTAAGGTCACTCATTTTTGCACAATGGCTAATCATGACCACAACATGAGTATCAACTCAAGACCAGGGGTGAGCGTTAATAAGCCATGTTGCCCATTTTAGAGAGGGTTTGCACCTCCCAAGCATTGGTGACTGGGACCTATTTTAACAATAAAACAGAGTCTGTTTCCCACACTAAATTAGGTGTTTCAGTTCCTGTAAAATTGTGTAATGAGACACCTTATCTTTAACTGAAATCTTCAAGTAAAAGACAACAGCTTTTCTTTATCTAAGGTTTATCATTTAAGTTGACCATAACAAATTCACAAGATGGCTGTTTTCTTTTCAAGGGTAAGTGGGTGGAACTGACATTCTAGGCCAATCAAAAAGAGCTGGGTGGGATTATAGGTGGAGCAAACATAGCCTGTCACTTGCAGATAGATGGAAACCTTTTTGATATGCCTGGAGATTGGCAAGTTCTTGAACAGAAGGTGTTACATGACATGGTGGCACTGTGCAAAGGGGACATCAAACTTGTATGAGGGCTTGGTAGTTAGGGGACAGCAAACTTACATGAGGGCATGGTGGCACTGTACTAAGGGGACAGCAAACTTACATGAGGACATGGTGGCACTGTACTAAGGGGACAGCAAACTTACATGAGGGCATGGTGGCACTGTACTAAGGGGACAACAAACTTACATGAGGGCATGGTAGCACTGTACTAAGGGGACAGCAAACTTACATGAGGGCATGGTGGCACTGTACTAAGGGGACAGCAAACTTACATGAGGGCATGGTGACACTGTTCTAAGGGGACATCAAAATTACATGAGGTCATGGTGGCACTGTACTACTAAGTGGACAGCAGACTTGCATAAGTGTTTGGTGGCACTGTACTAAGGGGACAGCAAACTTACATGAGGGCATGGTGGCACTATACTAAGGGGACAGCAAACTTACATGAGGGCATTGTGGCACTGTACTAAGGGGACATCAAACTTACATGAGGGCATGGTGGCACTGTACTAAGTGGACAGCAGACTTGCATAAGTGTTTGGTGGCACTGTACTAAGGGGACAGCAAACTTACATGAGGTCATGGTGGCACTGTACTAAGGGGACAGCAAACTTACATGAGGTCATGATGGCACTGTACTAAGGGGACAGCAAACTTACATGAGGGCATGGTAGCACTGTACTAAGGGGGCAGCTAACTTACATGAGGGCATGGTGGCACTGTACTAAGGGGACAGCAAACTTACATGAGGGCATTGTGGCACTGTACTAAGGGGACATCAAAATTACATGAGGTCATGGTGGCACTGTACTACTAAGTGGACAGCAGACTTGCATAAGTGTTTGGTGGCACTGTACTAAGGGGACAGCAAACTTACATGAGGGCATGGTGGCACTAAACTAAGGGGACAGCAAACTTACATGAGGGCATTGTGGCACTGTACTAAGGGGACATCAAACTTACATGAGGGCATGGTGGCACTGTACTAAGTGGACGGCAGACTTGCATAAGTGTTTGGTGGCACTGTACTAAGGGGACAGCAAACTTACATGAGGGCATGGTGGCACTATACTAAGGGGACAGCAAACTTACATGAGGGCATGGTGGCACTGTACTAAGGGGACAGCAAACTTACATGAGGGCATGGTAGCACTAAACTAAGGGGACAGCAAACTTACATGAGGGCATTGTGGCACTGTACTAAGGGGACATCAAACTTACATGAGGGCATGGTGGCACTGTACTAAGTGGACAGCAGACTTGCATAAGTGTTTGGTGGCACTGTACTAAGGGGACAGCAAACTTACATGAGGGCATGGTGGCACTATACTAAGGGGACAGCAAACTTACATGAGGGCATGGTGGCACTGTACTAAGGGGACAGCAAACTTACATGAGGGCATGGTAGCACTGTACTAAGGGGACAGCAAACTTACATGAGGGCATGGTGACACTGTTCTAAGGGGACAGCAAACTTGCATGAGGACATTGTGGCACTGTACTAAGGGGACAGCAAACTTACATGAGGGCATGGTGGCATTGTGGCACTGTACTAAGGGGACAGCAAACTTACATGAAGGCATGGTGGCACTGTACTAAGGGGACAGCAAACTTACATGAGTGCATGGTGGCGCTGTACTAAGGGGACAGCAAACTTATATGAGGGCGTGGTGGCACTGTACTAAGGGGACAGCAAACTTGCATGAGGACATGGTGGCACTGTACTAAGGGGACAGCAAACTTACATGAGTGCTTGGTGGCACTGTACTAAGGGGACATCAAACTTACATGAGGGCATGGTGGCGCTGTATTAAGGGGACAGCAAACTTACCTGAGTGCTTGGTGGCACTACTAAGGGTACAGCAAACTTACATGAGTGTTTGGTGGCACTGTACTGAGTGGACGTCAAACTTACATGAGGGCATGGTGGTACTGTACTAAGGGGACAGCAAACTTACATGAGTGCTTGGTGGCACTGTACTAAGGGGACAGCAAACTTACATGAGTGCTTGGTGGTGCTGTACTAAGTGGACATGAAACTTACATGAGGGCATGGTGGCACTGTACTAAGGGGACAGCAAACTTACATGAGTGTTTGGAGGCACTATACTAAAGGGACAGCAAACTTACATGAGGGCATGGTGGCGCTGTACTAAGGGGACAGCAAACTTACATGAGGGCGTGGTGGCACTGTACTAAGGGGACAGCAAACTTGCATGAGGGCATGGTGGCACTGTACTAAGGAGACAGCAAACTTACATGAGTGCTTGGTGGCACTGCACTAAGGGGACAGCAAACTTACATGAAGGCATGGTAGCACTGTACTAAGGGGACAGCAAACTTACATGAGGGCAGGGTGGTGCTGTACTAAGGGGACAGCAAACTTACATGAGTTCTTGGTGGCACTGTACTAAGAGGACAGCAAACTTACATGAGTGCTTGGTGGCACTGTACTAAGGGGACAGCAAACTTACATGAGTGCTTGGTGGCACTGTACTAAGGGGACAGCAAACTTACATGAGTGCTTGGTTGCACTGTACTAAGGGGACAGCCAACTTACATGAGTGCTTGGTGGTGCTGTACTAAGTGGACAGCAAACTTACATGAGGGCATGGTGGCACTGTACTAAGGGGACAGGAAACTTGCATGAAGGCATGGTGGCACTGTACTAAATGGACAGCAAACTTGCATGAGGGCATGGTGGCACTGTACTAAGGGGACAGCAAACTTACATGAGGGCATGGTGGCACTGTACTAAGGGGGCAGCAAACTTGCATGAGGGCAGGGTGGCGCTGTACTAAGGGGACAGCAAACTTACATGAGGGCATGGTGGCACTGTACTAAGGGGGCAGCAAACTTGCATGAGGGCATGGTGGCACTGTACTAAGATGGCAGTAAACTTGCATAAGGGCTTGGTGGCACTGTACTAAGGGGACAGCAAACTTGCATGAGGGCATGGTAGCACTGTACTAAGGGGACAGCAAACTTGCATGAGAGGACATGGTGGCACTGTACTAAGGGGACAGCAAACTTGCATGAGGGCGAGGTGGCAGTGTACAAAGTGGACAACGAACTTGCATGAGGGCTTGGTGGCACTGTACTAAGGGGACAGCTGAGTACAATTTGGTTGCAGGGTAAAAAAATTAATTTTAACATTTTTTTCTTATTACAAAATACTTCACTGTAAATTGAATTGTGCTATTTTTTTCAAGTCAGTTATACTTTCTTAATTTTTTTCCGTCAAATCCAGTAATTTAATAATAATTCTTTGGCTTTCTGCTGATTTGCCGTGGTCCTCTAGCAACCATGATGGGACTTTATGGAAGTTGTGATAAAATACACATCAGGTTGAGAGTTAATCTCGGGAAGGCTTATTGTTATTCAACAGAACAGTATTAATTACATACACATTCCCTCAAATATGTATGGCAAAGTCACCTTCATAAAGTCCTTGATGAGTACATTTAACAGTTCCCTTTGCTCTCTTTGAATCTGTTGCATACACATGTATATGGCTAGACATAATATGCATTGATTATGGAGCACATGTAAGTAGTACACTCAACTCTGATATCTTGATGAAATGTATCCAGATTGTTAAATACTATTTGAGTTTTTTTACTCATTGCAACATTAATCAGAAACATCTACTCTTTCATGACACTCCTTTTTTGTGAGTCCTGAAATCAAGTATCTTTCAAATATCAATAATATCTGTTTGAAAATGAGTTGTAAAAACTCAGGCGATTTGTTAACTTTACCTTTTTACTTCTAAACTTGTTAAAAATCTTATCGACAGTCAAGTTGTATCCCTTTGGAAAAGTATTTCCTGAAGCAGTGTCTCGTTCATTTCTTTATGAAATGAATTTACATAACAGTACCTCTCCTCACCACCTCCCCTCCCAACCACCAATATATTCCCTCCCAACTACCAGTGTATCGCTGGTCATCACCACCTCCCCTTCAAACCACCAATATATCTCTGGTCCTCACTACCTCACTTCCCAAACCACCAAGATATCTCAAGTCCTCACTGCTTCCCCTTCAAACCACCGATATATCTCGGGTACTCACCACCTCCCTTCCAAACCACCAATATATCTTGGGTCCTCACCACCTTGCCTCCAAACCATCAATATATCTCCACCACCACCTCCCCTCCAAACCACCAAAATATATCTGGTCCTCACCACCTCCCCTCCGAACCACCAATATATCTCTGGTCTTCACCACCTCACCTCCAAACCACGATATATTGAGTGTCCTCTCCACCTCCCCTCCAAACCACCAATATATCTCTGTCTTCACTTCCCCCTCCCAACCACCAATATATCTCAGGTCTTCACCACCTCCCTTCCAAACCACCAATATGTCTCTGGTCCTTACTATCTCCCCTCCAAATCACCTCCTCCCCTCCAAACCACCAATATATCTCCTGGTCCTCACCACCTCCCCTCCTAAACCACTAAGATATCTTAGGTTCTCACTACCTTCCCTCCCAAACCTTAATACACAATGCCACCATGCTCCCACATGGGCAATGGGGGTGAAGAGTCTTGCCCAAGGACACAATGCGGTTGCTGCAGGTGGGATTCATATCATAATAATATACTGATAATACTCAATAAAAATGATTGTATTTGGTTTTGTATTTCTTTAAAAGTAATTTCAGTTTGTTTGAAATCACATTTCAGACATTTGAATATATTAACAGCATCCATCCACATGTTCCTATGAGGCTGTGAAATCCAGGTTAAACCAGGTTTAACATGAAATTGACAAAACATCATTCAAGCCCTTGAAAGTCACTAGGGATATGCATCATGAATCTGTTCATGTTTCAGAATATTTATGGTAATTGTGACATGCACTATTCATAGAACATTGCATTAACATCATGCCATTAAAGCATCTTTACAAGGCTTGCACAATTGTGCTTTTTGGGGCCTGCCAGAAAATTTGTTGGAATTTGCAGTTCCATGTTATATATATCTCTAGTCCTCACCACCTCCCCTCCAAACCACCACCTCCCCTCCAAACCACCAATATATCTCCATCACCACCTCCCCTCCAAACCACCAATATATCTCCATCACCACCTCCCCTCCAATCCACCACCTCCCCTCCAAACCACCAATATATCTCCATCACCACCTCCCCTCCAAACCACCAATATATCTCCATCACCACCTCCCCTCCAAACCACCACCGCCCCTCCAAACCACCAATATATCTCCATCACCACCTCCCCTCCAAACCACCAATATATCGCCAGTCCTCACCACCTCCCTTCCAAACCACCAATATATCTCTAGTCCTCACCACATCCCCTCCAAACCACCTCCTCCCCTCCAAACCACCTCCTCCCATGCAAACCACCAATATATCTCAATCACCACATCCCCTGCAAACCACCAATATTTCTCCAGTCCTTTCCACCTCCACTGCAAACCACCAATATATCTCCAGTCCTCACCACATCCCCTCCAAACCACCAATATATCTCCAGTCCTCACCACATCCCCTCCAAACCACCAATATATCTCTAGTCCTCACCACCTCCCTTTCAAACCACCAATATATCTCCAGTCCTCACCACCTCCCCTCCAAACCACCAATATATCTCTAGTCCTCACCACATCCCGTCCAAAACACCGATATATCTCTAGTCCTCACAACCTCCCTTCCAAACCACCAATATATCTCCAGTCCTCACCACATCCCCTCCAAACCACCAATATATTTCCAGTCTTCACCTCCTCCCCTCCAAACCACCAATATATCTCTAGTCCTCACCACCTCCCTTCCAAACCACCAATATGTCTCTGGTCCTCACCATCTCCCCTCCAAACCACCAATATATCTCCAGTCCTCACCATTTTGCCTCCAAACCACCAATAAATCTCCAGTCCTCACCACCTCCCTTCCAAACCACCAATATATCTCCAGTCCTCACCACCTCCCTTCCAAACCATCAATATATCTCCAGTCCTCACCACCTCCCTTCCAAACCACCAATATATTTCCAGTCCTCACCACCTCCCTTCCAAACCACCAATATATCTCCAGTCCTCACCACCTCCCTTCCAAACCACCAATATATTTCCAGTCCTCACCACCTCCCTTCCAAACCACCAATATATCTCCAGTCCTCACCACCTCCCTTCCAAACCACCAATACGTCTCTGGTCCTCACCATCTCCCCTCAAAACCACCAATATATCTTGGGTCCTTACCACCTCCCTCCCAAATCACTAAAATATCTCCGATCCTCACCACCCCCTCCAAACCACCATTAAATCTCATTTTTTGTCCTCACCACCTCCCCTCCAAACCACCAATATATCTCCATCACCACCTCCCCTCTTAACCACCAAAAAATATCTGGTCCTCCTCCAAACCGCCAATATATCTCTGGTCTTTACCACTTCCCCTCTCAACCACCGATATATCGGAGGTTCTCTCCACCTCCCCTCCAAACCACCGATATATCTCTGTTTTCACCCCCCCCCCCCCCTCCCAGCCACCTATATATCTCAGGTCTTCACCATCTCCCTTCCAAACCACCAATATATCTCCAGTCCTCACCACCTCCCTTCCAAACCACCAATATATCTCTGCTCCTCAAACCTTCCCTCCAAACCACCAATATATCTCTGCTCCTCAAACCTCCCCTCCCAAACCACCAATATATCTCCAGTCCTCACCATCTTCTCTCCAAACCACCAGTATATATCTCTGTCCTCATCGCCTCCCTCCAAACCACCAATATATCTTGGTTCTCACCATTTTCCCTCCAAACCACCAATATATCTCGAGTCCTCACCACCTCCCCTCCAAACCACCAATATATCTCTGCTCCTCAAACCTCCCCTCCCAAACCACCAATATATCTTGGGTTCTCACCATTTTCCCTCCAAACCACCAATATATCTCGAGTCCTCACCATCTTCTCTCCAAACCACCAGTATATATCTCTGTCCTCATCGCCTCCCTCCAAACCACCAATATATCTTTGTCTTCCCACCCCCTAACCACCAATATATCTCAGGTCCTCACCACCTCCCTTCCAAACCACCAATATATCTCTGCATGGTCCTCACCACCTCCCCTCCAAAGCACCAATATATCTCCTGGTCCTCGTCACCTCCCCTCCCAAACCACCAAAATATCTCAGGTCCTCACCACCTCCCCTCCTAAACCACTAAGATATCTTAGGTCCTCACCACCTTCCCTCCCAAACCTTAATACACAATGCCACCATGCCCCCACATGGGCAATGGGGGTGAAGAGTCTTGCCCAAGGACACAATGCGGTTGCTGCAGGTGGGATTCATATCATAATAATATACTGATAATACTCAATAAAAATGATTGTATTTGGTTTTGTATTTCTTTAAAAGTAATTTCAGTTTGTGTGAAATCACATTTCAGACATTTGAATATACTAACAGCATCCATCCCCAGGGTTCCTATGAGGCTGTGAAATCCTGGTTCAACCAAGTTTAACATGAAATTTGACAAAACATCATTCAAGCCCTTGAAAGTCACCAGGGATATGCATCATGATTTGTTTCAGAATATTTATGGTAATTCTAACATGCACTATTCACAGAACATTGCACTAACATCATGCCATTAAAGCATCTTTACAAGGCTTGCCCAGTTGTGCTTTTTGGGGCTTGCCAGAAAATTTGTTGGAATTTCCAGTTCCATGTTCAATTGATATGATGAAAATGCATTTTGAAAACAATGGTTGATTATTCAAAACAGAGCAGGCAGAGTCAAGATAAAGTATGATTTTGGGCAAGTGGCATGTTTTGGGAGGCCTGGCTCCAGTTGTCATTGTACAGTGTTTGCTTGTTGTTGGTTCCAGATCAATGCCAGGGAGTGCGGTGGCTGGGTGGTAGACTTTTGGACTTCTATGCTAGAGGTCCCGAGTTCGATCCCCGTCCGGGACGACCTGTGTTGTGTCCTTGGGCAAGGCACTTTATCCCAGTTGCCTACATGGGGGCATGATGACGCCATGTACTAAGGTGTACTGCATGTCGATGGTGCACATGTCTTCAACTGCTGTAACCCTGCTTGAGAGGAGCTTGAACAGAGTTAAAATGTTGAGGAGCTGACAGTTGCTCGTCGTTGCTCAGTGGTTCTCTCCGGGTACTCCGGCTTCCTCCACCCGTAAAACTGTCATGGTCATGATTAGCCATTGTCCATAAGTATGTGACCTTAAACCCCAATAAATAAATAAATCAATGTCAGAATGTTTAATTACTTAGCCATGTAATTTCAACTGAGAGTTTATATTAAATAAATAAATAAAATCTCAAGTGAAATCTAACAAGCATAACGGATTTGCATAAGTGCCCCAGCCCTAAAATGCCAGGAATACAAAACTTAGGAAAATCAGTTTTCTTTGACAGTCCATGAGTGCTCTGGGATTACCAACATGAAATAAACAACAGTGGTCTCCAATATATGTTTCAGGTCAGGCAATTAGGATTACAAGCATGAAATAAACTGCATTATTCTTGAATATTCATGCGACACCATGGCACATACAGATTACCAAGCATGAAATAAACTGCATTATTCTTGAATATTCATGCGACACCATGGCACATACAGATTACCAAGCATGAAATAAACTGCATTATTCTTGAATATTCATGCCACACCATGGCACATACAGATTACCAAGCATGAAATAAACTGCATTATTCTTGAATATTCATGCCACACCATGGCACATACAGATTACCAAGCATGAAATAAACTGCATTATTCTTGAATATTCGTGCCACACCATGGCACATACAGATTACCAAGCATGAAATAAACTGCATTATTCTTGAATATTCGTGCCACACCATGGCACATACAGATTACCAAGCATGAAATAAACTGCATTATTCTTGAATATTCGTGACACACCATGGCACATACAGATTACCAAGCATGAAATAAACTGCATTATTCTTGAATATTCATGCCACACCATGGCACATACAGATTACCAAGCATGAAATAAACTGCATTATTCTTGAATATTCATGCCACACCATGGCACATACAGATTACCAAGCATGAAATAAACTGCATTATTCTTGAATATTCATGCCACACCATGGCACATACAGATTACCAAGCATGAAATAAACTGCATTATTCTTGAATATTCATGCCACACCATGGCACATACAGATTACCAAGCATGAAATAAACTGCATTATTCTTGAATATTCATGCCACACCATGGCACATACAGATTACCAAGCATGAAATAAACTGCATTATTCTTGAATATTCATGCCACACCATGGCACATACAGATTACCAAGATGAAATAAACTGCATTATTCAAGAAAGTATTCATGCCAGAGTTGACACTTATGGATTACAGCATGAAATAAAATGCATTAACCCAGAAAGTATTCATGCCAGTCTTGGCACTTATGAATTACTGGCATGAAATAAACTGCATTGTTCTAGAAATTCTTTATGCCAGACTCGGCACTTTTATGAATTACGGACATATGGAAATAAACTACAGTGTTCTGGAATATTCATGCCAGACTTGGCACTTATGGATTACCATCATGAAATAAAATGCAGTGTTCTAGAATATTCATGCCAGATTTTAACCTTATGGATTACCCAGGGCTTTCGTGACCCTGTTTTGGGGTCTGTGAAATGGACCCATTCCCCAAACCAATTTTCCCCAGTTGGCTAGTGCAGATGTATATTGTTATGCACTTGAATAAAAATGTAAGTGAATATCATAATTTTTATCGAGATTCTTAATGAACATTCCATTCTTATGAGAGAGGACACCCCTTTCCAAAACTCAACAAACTAGATCCATTGTTAAGCATCAAAGCGTACCATTCAGTTCTTTCTTTATTCCCACGTTGACGTTGTCTTTTCCAAGCAGTTCAGAGTTGTCTCTTTGTGGCATGTATTCTAATAGATTGGCCTCCCCTGATGTGCAACAAACCCTTCAGCATGGAGGTACCATTGAGCTCTGCGATCTGTAGACCTGGTGGTTCTATTTGAATTCACACTAACTTCATTACTTGGCAGCTCAGATCATTTCTTATGTATTTAAGAATTATTTATAATCTGTAGACCTGGCGGTTCTATTTGAATTCATACTAACTTCATTACTTGGCAGCTCAGATCATTTCTTATGTATTTAAGAATTATTTATAATCTGTAGACCTGGCGGTTCTATTTGAATTCATACTAACTTCATTACTTGGCAGCTCAGATCATTTCTTATGTATTTAAGAATTATTTATATTTGACAATTGACCACAAATTCTATAAAGTAAGGTCAAACGTTGATAATGAAATAGATCACGAATGGCTTGAGATGCCAAGTATTAATTTGACCGGCACCCGTCAGCGACGGCTAACATTACAGAAAGTGTCTCAGGCATGAATTTGCCACATTTTACGAGAAAAAACCCCAGTTGACTTTTACCAGTATTTTTGTGGTCAGAATCCCTCCAGAGGCCACCTCAGGGCAAAATTTGGCGTCTGCAACGATGATAATAAATTCCCCAATATCCAAAACAGACCCAACATTAATTTTAACCTAGTGGAAGCCCTGTTACCGTCATGAAATAAATTGCCCTATTCTAGAATATTCATGCCAAACTTAGCACATCTAAATTACCAATGCAAAATAAACTGCAGTGTTCTGTTCTAGAATATTCGTGCCAGACTTTACACTTACAGATTACCGACATGAACTTTACACTTACAGATTACCAACATGAAATAAACTGCAGTGTTCCAGAATATTCATGCCAGCCGTGGCACTCTTATGGATTACAGACTTTAAATAAACTGCATTGATCTAGAATATTCATGCCAGCTTGGCATTTATGATTTAACCTGCATGAAATAAACTGCAGAGTTATAGAATATTTATGCCGGACTTGGCACTTACAGATTACCGTTATGAAATAAACTGCAGTGTTCTAAAACTTTTATGCCAGACTTGGCACTAACAGATTACCAACATGAAATAACTGTAGGGTTCTAGAATATTCATGTCAGACTTGGCACTTATGGATTACCGATGTGAAATAAACTGAATTGTTCTAGAATGTTCATGCCACACTTTGCACTTACAGATTACCAACATGAAATAAACTGCTTTGTTCAAGAATATTCATGCCAGGCTTGGCACTTATGGATTACCAATGTGAAATAAACTGCATTGTTGTCGAATATTCATGCCAGACTTGGCACTTATGGATTACCAACATGAAATAAGCTGCATTGCTCTAGAATATTCATGCCAGACTTGGCACTTATGGATTACCAACATGAAATAAACTGCATTGCTCTAGAATATTCATGCCAGACTTGGCACTTATGGATTACCAACATGAAATAAACTGCATTGCTCTAGAATATTCATATCAGACTTGGCACTTATGGATTACCAATGTGAAATAAACTGCATTGTTGTCGAATATTCATGCCAGACTTGGCACTTATGGATTACCAACATGAAATAAACTGCATTGCTCTAGAATATTCTAGACTTTGCACTTACAGATTACCAACATGAAATAAACTGCTTTGTTCAAGAATATTCATGCCAGACTTGGCACTTACAGATTACCAACATGAAATAAACTGCATTGTTGTCGAATATTCATGCCAGACTTGGCACTTATGGATTACCAACATGAAATAAACTGCATTGTTCTAGATTATTCATGCCAGACTTGGCACTTATGGATTACCAACATGAAATAAACTGCATTGTTCTAGAATATTCATATCAGACTTGGCACTTACGGGTGACCAACATGAAATAACTGTAGTTCTCTAGAATATTTGTGCCAGACGTGACACGAACACTGGTATTTCTTTGACGATCTCTTACTTGCAAATCTGTAGAAGGACTACCTAAAAAATTGATTACCCCAAAAGTTATGGTAAATTTTTTCAGACCGCCTTAATTTTTAATTTGTACAAGCATGAAGTAATAAGCTACTAAGGTACTTTTTATATTTTATTTTCAGTGTTTCATCATTCTTGAAAATTCTTGAATTTCACAATTTTAGGCCTTGGAATTTGCTAAAAGATGTCCAGTAATGGCATTTGAAGCCACTATCATATGGCTCTATTGAGAAGTGCTAGAAGCCATTTTAGTGGCTTTACACTGGATGCCTTAGCTTGATGTTTGCTCAGAAGAAGAAATTTTTAGCTCATCTTGACAAAGTCAAGCTGAGCTTACCTCATCGCTCTCCGTTCGCCATCCGTTGTCTGTCCATCCGTCGTTCATCAACACCATGTTTTGGTCTTCTCCAATAAAATCACTGGGCCAATTCAAGTGAAAGTTTGTGAAAGTGATGGTCCCGAAGGGACATTGCATTTTTGTTCAACTCAACATGCCCAACCCCATAGGGAGGGAGTGGAGGAAAATGCTCCAAAATGTTTTTAAAATCTTCTAATGAACCAGTGGGTACAATGACTTGATATTTGTTGTGGAGCTTCATTTTGAGGTGTAGAATCAAGTTTGTTCAAACGCAGTTTGTGAAGCAATATTTGGCTCTGTAATGAGAGGGGTAAGATTTTTGGCCTCGCCCAAAATTGGTATTTTCTGAACAGATAGTCCGGTTTGAACCAAATTTGGTATGTGGTATTATTGGGTCATAAGACTTGACTCATGCAAAAAAAAAATTCCTGCATCCCTGTGGGAACCCTGGGAGCTAAAAATAGAAATATTTTCAAACGCTCATATTTCCCAAACCACATGGAACAGAGAGCTGTTAGTTGGTATGAAGCATTCTTATGACCAGTAGAATTGAATGGTGAAAAAAAAATTGACATCGGTTATGTTAGGGTGTTCTGTAATGGGCATTGGAAAAATGCTGAGTCAGCATATTTGCAAAAATTAAAAAAAATCTTTTCTCCAGAACCAATCATCAGAATCTTTTGATATTCGGTATACAGCATTCATAAGGGCGTCAGATACACATTTGCTAAAATAAAGCTCATTGGTTCATATTTGGGCTCAATACAGGAGCCCGAATTTTTAACTTAGGGTAATATGGGGAATATTCTTTAAAAATCTTATGTTTCAGAACTACCAGTAAGAATCTTTTACTGTTTGGTATACATCATTGTGATGAGGGTCAGATTCAAGATTGTTCAAACCAAGTCCCTAGGTTAGTATTTGGGCTCCCTATGGAAGCCCAAATTTTAACTTTGTTCAATATGGGGGATAATTTTTAAAAGTCTTCTTCTTCAGATCCACCAATCAGAATGCTTTCATGTTTGGTATGCAACATCTCTGGAGGGGTCAGATTCAAGTTTGTTCAAATCGGATTCCTAGGTATATATTTGGGCTTGCTATGGTAGACCAAATTTTTACTTAGTGCGATATGAGGAAATTTCTTTAAAAATCTTCTTCAGATCCACCAGTCAGAATGATTTCATATTTGGTAAACAACATCTCTAGTGGGGTCAGATTCAATTTTGTTCAATTTGAGTGCTTGGGTTAATATTTGGGCTCCATATGGGACCTGAAATTTAACTTACTACAATATGAGGGAGTTGCTTAAAAAATCTTCTTCTTCAGATCCACTAGCCAGAATGCTTTCATATTTGGTATACAACATCTCTAGGGGGGTCAGATTCAAGTTTGTTCAAATCGGATCCGTAGGTTAATATTTGGGCTCGCTATGGTAGCCCAAATTTCAACTTAACTTGTGCAATATGAAGAAATTTCTTTAAAATTTCTCTTTTGCAGATCCAACAGTCAGAATGCTTTCATATTTGGTACACAACATCTTCAGGGAAGTCGGAATCAACTTTGTTCAAATCGAGAGCCTGGGTTAATATTTGGGCTCCCTATGGGAGCCAGAATTGGCCATGTTGCTGAAAAATTAAAAATTTTGTATTCAGTACCCTCTAGTGGTGTGTAACTATGGTAAGATTAATCCACATAGGTTTATCAAGGGGCTTTGTAGGGGAGCTCTACATTTTACATTATGATTAACTGAAGAAAAGGCACGATGCCCGGATTATTTTTATTGCTCCTGAGGAACTCAAGGATTGACAGTGTATCCTATGGAGATGGATTGCTTAATGTACACTCATTCTTGGACTCTGTTTATATTGTGTTCTGTTCAAGATGAGCACTTCAGGCCCCGTAGAGCCTCTTGTTTTAATTTAAAATTGTTTGGTTGCAATGTATTGGAGAGTGCCTGTTGGTACACTCCAATAAATTATAACAAAACAATTATTGATGAACAAAATCTGACTAAACTAAGACTACTCTTGCGTGGTAGCATGGTATCTTTGAAAAATAATTTAGAACTCAACCAATTGATTCCATTGATTTTGGTCTACCTGTGGGAACCCAAAAATTCCCTGTTGAGGTTTTACTTAACACATCTAATAGGTGTCAGTTTAAAAAAATTTTTTTTAAATCTCAAGAATTTTCAATCTTTTCCAATTTGATATAACTGATGACCCCTGACTGGAGTAAGCTTCCACCACTGACTGGAACAAGCTCAGTGAGCTCATTCCATTTAGTAGTGATAAGATATGTTTTGGATTCAGAAATTGAAATGAATAATAAATTTGGAAGTGGATTTTTAGTGAATGGCCATTGTGAAAGGTAGAGGCTTAGACTGCTTTACAATCAGCTATTGTTTTAGAGAAGCAATTAACTAAAATAAATAGGCTTAAAATAGATTTCTTCTAACATATATTTAATTAGTTGGTCATGGGTTGGTAAAATAGGACCCAGTAATCAATGCGTGGGGTGGAAATCCTTTAAAATGGGCAACACGGGTATAATCAATTCAACTTGTCTTCATATCCATGTTGTGGTCATTATTAGCCATTGTGCAGAAATATGTGACCTTAAAGACCAATAAAAAAATAATTATGTACCCAAGCAGATAACTATTGTTTCAGAGAAACTGTCAAATAAAAAGAATTAGGGTTAAAATAGACGCCTCCAAGCGGATATTTAATTAGGGTTGGTAACTACCTAAGCTTCTAACAAATTCACATTAGTTGATCCTGTTGTCTGAAAGCTACATGTATTCATGAGCAGAAAATTGTTTTATGAGATTTTTCCCTGTACCAACATTTAGTTCCCATGAAAATAGTTGATTGATATTACAACACTGATTGAAAAAATTGCCTTTGATGTGCTGTGTTTGGATCCTGGCACAGCCAGAGGAATTTTAAATTTCTCTACTGCTGTAGTGTAACAGATAATTCTTAATTGAATGGGATTTTAAGTTTTCTCATTTGGATATAATTTGTATATATATTAGATATATATATTTATGTGCTTCTGAATTCTGTGAATCATGGATAAAAGGAAGAAACACAAACGCAATCATAGTCTTCCATTAACTATGAAAAGTGCAACAAATTTGTCTTCCAGGAACAAATTACCCACGCCAGTTTTCGCATACACTGTCACTGACTTTGATCAAAGTAGTGACTACAGTCTTTCACAGAATAATCAGGTAAGTAAAATCCAGGATAGTCAACAGGCCTAAAGTGAAGATGAGTAGAGTTAGGGTGGGGAGGAGGTCATATTGATTATAGTGAGGATAGTGAGGAGGTCATATTGATTGCTCAGGTTCCAATCCCTTCAGGAAAAAGTAAGTGATAACTTGAACACATGTTACTCATTCTTGCCTTAACCCTCCACAGAACATATCAGTCACAACCAGCCAGTGCTATTCACAAAATTAACCTTTCCAAAGTTTATATTGTTTTTTATCTCCCGCTGATGAAATCGGGAAGGGATATTGAAATGGAATGTCAGTAAGTCTATCTGCCCATCCATCATACATGTTTGTCTACTTAACTCCTACTTTTCTCATAAGATTTTTACAAATATTGGTGTTAAGTATTAAGGCTTCCACGTTTAGACAAAATTGTAAACGTTTAAACGACTGTCTGTAAACGAAACGTAAACGTTTACACGTACTAACAATGCAAGTAGTCAATATTTGATAGAAGTGTGTAATAATACACAGTATGTCAATAAGTTCATCATATCTTTGCGTACAGGGCATACAATTTATGTTATTGAGACAGACGATTTACAGTTTGTCCAAAAACGACGTAGACGAACGATCACAGCATGCAGATGCTGAAGGCAAAGTCGCTCAGTCTATGGGGCGGAGGGGGGGGGTGTCTGGGGGATTCTCCCCCAGGTAAATTTTGAAATTTATGGGGGTCACTGAGCTCATTCTGGTGGGTTCGTGGTGAAATTCCTTGTGTTTTTTCAAACAGTAATGTTGGAGCGTGTTGCCATGGCACACAATAATGACAATACCGGACTTGAGAGTGGAATGCAATGTCGCAAAAATAAACAAAGTCTACAAACCATGCAGGGGAATCCAAATTTTCAAACACCGCAAGTGCCAGTCTGTCTGTCAAACTCCATAAATTGATCCTAAGATCATCCCATGTGTGAATAATAAATTAATAATCCATGTCAGGTGAACGAAATCATCGAGAACAATTGTGTATCACTTTGGGAATATACATGTAAATCCGAATAAACTAAAACATCCCACACATGTTTCGAAGGAAACACCAAAGATAAGCACGTGCCATGCGGCTCACGTGACTGTGTCACATATGATATCACATGATTTGAAGATGATTTTGTTCGGTTACTGTGGTGGCGGCGCCAGACGGAACCAGTACACAGTTTTTCTGAAGCATTATCAAAATATTGCATTGCAAAGTTGGAAATTTTTTTTTTTGTTTCTTTGACTTTCTGCATTAATCTGCAATTTTGAAATTACTCTATTAAAACTTCATGCCGTGTACACGTTTACCAGAACTGTAAACGTTTAACGCCCATAAACGAAACGTTCACGTTTACACGTGTAAACGTGGAAGCCTTATTAAGTATCAGTATGGTGGTTATATATTTATTTATTCATTAGTCGAGTTGTGACGAAGTCAAACTCGACTTCTAGTTTGATGAACGGCAGGCGGGCGGGCAGGCGCAAACAATTGGTTTCCGGATGATAACTTGATAATGGTTCAACCCATGTTCATGAAACTTCATAGGTAAGTTGGTATCAGTGAGAGGAAGAACCCTATTAATTGTGGACTTGCTTGGTCAAAGGTCAAGGTCACAGTGATTTTGAACATAGTAAATCAAAACAATTGGTTTCCAGATGATAACTTGATAATGGTTTGACCCATGTTCATGAACCTTCATAGTTAGGTTGGCATCAGTGAGAGGAAGAACCCTATTTATTTTGAACTCGCTAGGTGAAAGGTCAAGGTCACAGTGACCTTCAACATAGTAAATCGTAAACAATTGGTTTCCGGATGATAACATGATAATGTTTCGACCCACGTTCATGAAACTTCATAGGTTGACATCAGGGAGAGGAAGAACCCTATTTATTTTGGACTTGCTAGGTGAAAGGTGAAGGTCACAGTGACCTTCAACATAGTAAATCGTAAACAGTTGGTTTCCGGACGATAACTTGATAATGGTTTAACCTACATTCATGAAACTTCATAAGTAGGTTGGCCTAGGTGAGTGGAAGACCCCTATTTATTTTGGACTCACTAGGTCAAAGGCCAAGGTCACAGTTACCTTGAACATAATAAATCGTAAACAATTGGTTTCCAGATGATAGTTTGACACTGGTTCCACATACGCTCAGGAAACTTCATAGGTAGGTTGGCATTGGTGCAACAAGTTGTGACGAAGTCAAACTTGACTTATAGTTTGATGAATAGCGGGCAGGTGGGTTTCAGGCGTAAACAATTGGGTTCCGGATGATAACTTGATTATGGTTCAACCCATGTTCATGAAACTTCATATGTAGGTTGGTATCGGTGAGAGGAAGAACCCTATTAATTTTGGACTTGCTTGGTCAAAGGTCAAGGTCACAGTGACCTTGAACATAGTAAATTGTAAAACAATTGGTTTCTGGATGATACCTTGACTACGGTTCAACCCACATTCATGAAACTTCATATGCATGTTGGCCTTCGTGAGAGGAAGAACCCTATTTATTTTGGACTCACTAGGTCAAAGGTCAAGGTCACAGCGACCCTGAACATAGTAAATCAAAACAATTGGTTTCCGGATGATAACTTGATAATGGTTCGACCCATGTTAATGAAACTTCATAGTTAGATTGGCATCAGTGAGAGGAAGAACCCTATTTATTTTGGACTCGCTAGGTGAAAGGTCGAGGTCACAGTGACCTTCAACATAGTAAATCGTAAACAATTGGTTTCCGGATGATAACTTGATAATGTTTCGACCCATGTTCATGAAACTTCATAGGTAGGTTGGCATCAGTGAGAGGAAGAACCCTATTTATTTTGGACTTGCAAGGTGAAAGGACAAGATCACAGTGACCTGCAACCTAGTAAATCGTAAACAATTAGTTTCCAGACGAAAACTTGATAATGGTTTGACCCACATTCATGAAACTTCATAGGTAGGTTGGCCTAGGTGAGTGGAAGACCCCTATTTATTTTGGATTCATTAGGTCAAGGCCAAGGTCACAGTAACCTTGAACATAATAAATCGTAAACAATTGGTTTCCAGATGATAATTTGACAGTGGTTCCACCTATGTTCATGAAACTTCAAAGGTAGGTTGGCATTGGTTCAACAAGTTGTGACGAAGTCAAACTCAACTTATAGGTTGATGAATAGCAGGCGGGTGGCGGGCGGGCGGGTTTCAGGCGTGAACAATTGGGTTTCGGATGACAACTTCAACCCATGTTCATGAAACTTCATAGGTGCGTTGGTATTGGTGAGAGGAAGAACCCTATTGGTTTTGGACTTGCTTGGTCAAATGTCAAGGTCACAGTGACCATGAACATGGTAAATTGTAAACAATTGGTTTCCGGATGATAACTTGACTACAGTTCAACCCATATTCATGAAACTTAATATGTGGGTTGGCCTTCGTGAGTGGAAGAACCCTATTTATTTTGGACTCACTAGGTCAAAGGTCAAGGTCACAGTGACCCTAAACATTATAAATCAAAACAATTGGTTTCCGGATGATAACTTGATAATGGTTCGACCCATGTTCATGAAACTTCATAGTTAGGTTGGCATCAGTGAGAGGAAGAACCCTATTTATTTTGGACTCGCTAGGTGAAAGGTCAAGGTTACAGTGACCTTCAACATAGTAAATCATAAACAATTGGTTTCCAGACGAAAACTTGATAATGGTTTGACCCACATTCATGAAACGTCATAGGTAGGTTGGCCTAGGTGAGTGGAAGTCCCCTATTTATTTTGGACTCACTAGGTCAAAGCCCAAGGTCACAGTGACCTTGAACATAATAAATCGTAAACAATTGGTTTCCAGATGATAATTTGACAATGGCTCCACCTACGTTCATGAAACTTCACAGGTAGGTTGGCATTGGTGCAAGAAAGAGCCCTATTTATTTCGGAATCACTAGGTCTAGGTGAAAGGTCAAGGTCACAGTGACCCTTCACATAGTAAATTGTAAACAATTGGTTTCCGTACAACAAGTTGATAATGATTAAACCCACTTTTGTGCTGTCACAACTCGACATTGGATCGGTGATCCTATCGACATTTTTAGCTCAACTTTGGCGAAGCCAAATTTGAGCTTATGCCATGGCCAGTTGTCCGTCTCTCCGTCAAGAATTCAATATGGCTCGGTCTAGAGGCCATATTTATGAACCGATCTTTACGAAACTTCTTGGGTACCTTTGTTATGACTGTGGGACGAGAACAAGTGTTTTTGGGTCAGATCCGAAATTCAAGTTGGCCGCCAGCCGCCATTTTGTACCGATGATGCAGAAATCTGTTTTTTGTACAGAACTTCCATATGAAAGCGCTGATTTGAATAATTTTTTGTATGAATGTTTAGTACCATGGGATACATCAAAAATAATACGGGTTTTTTTCTCGTACGTAAATTATGCAAATTAGACTAACTTTGATGTATTTTGTGTTACTTTCAGCACTGTAAGTGCAAATGCCAATACCGCTCGGGCTAGAGGCCGTATTTATAAACAGATCTTTACGAAACTTCTTGGGTACCTTTGGTATCACCGTGGGACGAGAACGAGTGTTTTTGGGTGTGGTCCAAAATTCAAGATGGCCACCAGCAACCATTGTGTACCAAAATTAGTGCAATCAGTCTTTTGTACAGAACTTCTGTATGAAAGTTCTGATTTGAATAAATTTTTGTATGAATGTTTAGTAAAATGGAATACATCACATATAGTACGGGTATTTTTCTCATGCAGAAATTATGCAAATTAGATGAATTTTGATTTATTTAGTGCTACTTATACACTGTAAGTGCACATGTCAATATGGCTTGAGCTAGAGGCTGTATTTATCAACCGATCTTCACGAAACTTCTTGGGTACCTTTGTTATCACCTTGGGATGAGAACGAGTGTTTCTGAGTGCGTTCCAAAATTCAAGATGGCTGCCAGTGGCCATTTTGTACCGAAATTAGGTCCAATCAGTTTTTTGTCACAACTTCTATACAGCTCGTATTTATGAACTGATCTTCACGAAACTTCTTGGGTACCTTTGTTTTCACCTTGGGACAGGAATGAGTGTGTTTTGGGGTGCCTTTGTTATCACTGTGCTATGAGAACAAATATTTTGGGGTTCAGTCAGACCCACTCTGGGACTCAAAGATTTCTTTTCTATTTAGCATCTGACTGTCACCCACCTTTACAATACTTTACCTATACATTTGTTACAGGCTTCGGCCAGTATTTATGTGCAGACCGTTACAATACTTTATATGTACATTTGTTATCTGGTCATTACCTAGATGTTTGTCATTGCTGTGTCACATACTATACATGTACATGTCTTGACAAGTTGAGCTACAGTGTCATTGACACTTTCATTTATTTATGCACAATGGCTAATCATGACTGTGACAGTTTTACGGGTGGAGGAAGCCGGAGTACCCAGAGAGAACCAGCGAGCAACGACGAACAGCTGCCATCTCCCCAACATTGTAACGCCGCACTGCAGCACAGGCGGGGTTAGATTGGTTGAAGACATGTGCACCATCGATGTGCAGTACGCTTAGTACACAGCATCATCGTGCCCCCATGTGGACAATCGGGGTTAAGTGCATTACCCAAGGACACAACGCAGGAATCCAAATCGATCACTCAGACGGTCACCCATCCGAGGACCAACCGGCTCGACATTGCTTAACTTTGGTGGTCTGATGAGAACTGGTTACCGCAGTGCCACCATGCGGATCGAACCCTGGTGTTTATATATATGCACATAGAAAAGAATTTTAGATTCTGCCTTTTTTCAGAGTTATGTCCCTTTTTATCATTGAATGTCCACAAATGTTTGTCCATTTAACTTTGCCTACAGTTCTTGTCAGACTTTTATGAAATGTGTTGTGAAATATGAGTATTAAGTGTAGACAGAATGTCGGAAGGAACTGATTTTGTAGTTTTTCCAGAATTATGAACCTTTTTATCATTAAATGTCCATCATTATCTTCTTTACTCCTATATTAACTTGCAACATTCTTCACAAAGATACTTCCAGCCTTATTCTTGTGGCTATCTTTTCAAGCTCTTTCAAATTTGAGGTGAGCAGTTGCACCTAATAAGATTTCTTGAGCAATGGGCCACTCATTTGTTCACATGTAATATACAATGTAAAGCACATGTTGGCAGTTCCATTGAGAGTGCTTTCAAGGAACCTTTCCATTCCAGGCTTATTTTTAGCTAACCTGGCTGAAAGTCAGGGGGAGTTCAAGTGATTACCATCCGGCGTGAACTTTACATTATCAACTTCTCATAAACCACTGAACCAAATTTGATATGCATGTTCGTTATATGTCAATTCAAGTTTGTTCAAATAAAGTTGTCACGCCCACAGGGGGCACCCCATGGGGCATTATTCTGATAGCACCCATAAATTGTTTTCCAAAATTATAAAAATCATCTTCTTCTCCAGAACCATCAATTAGAATCTTCTGATATTTAGTGTATAACATCTCTAGGGGGGTCAGATTTAAGTTTGTTCAAATTGAGTCCCTGGGTTATTTGTGATAAGCACCTGCGGTAGACCCAAGAAAAATATCCTTGCGGCTGTAGTGTCTCTAAATTATGGTGGATATGGTGTTCCCAAATTAAACCAATCTAAAGGTTTGAAATCATGTATGACCTTTGTCAGATCTTGAAATTCATGTGAGAATCAGAATTGATTCTCACCAATAATTCTCACAAGGAAAGCAATGAGAATCAATTTTGATTCTCACAAAATGTGCATTGGATTCTTGTCATAGATTCTGAATGTGTTCCTAAATGCCTGGAGAATTCGGCTTATTTTTTGCTCCCTCCATAGTAATGTAACACTTTGACTTATCAGTGGTATCTAACGAAGTCTTCACCACCTATAGATCGAGGTATCCAAGACATCACTTGAAACCAATGCCACCTGCAGGTCAAGGAAGCCAAGACATAACATGAATCCAATTCCACCTGTAGATCGAGGTAGCCAAGACATCACATGAACCAATGCCACCTATAGATCGAGGTAGCCAAGACATCACATGAAACCAATGCCACCTGTAGATCGAGGTAGCCAAGACATCACATGAAACCAATGCCACCTGTAGATCGAGGTAGCCAAGACATCACATGAAACCAATGCCACCTGCAGATCGAGGTAGCCAAGACATCACATGAATCCAGTGCTACCTGTAGATCGAGGTAGCCAAGACATCACATGAATCCAATGCCAATTTAAAGTACTTCAACATTCATCATTAAGACCACCAAACACTTGTATCTTGGAGCATGTGTTCTATGTGTATATGTAAGAAACTCACCAAAATTAACCTTTAGTGAATATGTAAATATGAGGTTTGTTTTTATGTAGTGGTTGGAGGAGTCACAAGGGTATAACAGTACTCTCGAATTCTAAATTATTATTTTTAATATATTTATTTATTGGGGTTTAACGACACTTACAACAACACCTCATATCAAACAGTTTTATGGGTTGAGGAAGCCAGTGTACCCAGAGAGAACCACTGAGCAGTGACAAGAAACTATCAAACCCCCAATGTACTATGCACAAGCAGGGTTAGCATTGGTTGAAGACACCAATGATGTGTGGTACACCTTAGTACAGTGCTGCCATGCCCCTACGTAGGCAGTCAGGTTTCAGTGCCTTGCCCAAGGACACAATTCCGTTATCGGTGGTGGGGATCGAATCATGGACCTTTCAGTGCCTTGCCCAAGGACACAATGCCGTTATCGGTGGTGGGGATCGAAACATGGACCTTTCAGTGCCTTTCCCAAGGACACAATGCCGTTATCGGTGGTGTGGATCGAACCATGGGCATTTCAGTGCCTTGCCCAAGGACATAATGCCGTTATCGGTGGTGGGGATCGAACCATGGACCTTTCAGTGCCTTGCCCAAGGACACAATGCCGTTATCGGTGGTGGGGATCGAACCATGGACCTTTCAGTGCCTTGCCCAAGGACACAATGCCGTTATCGGTGGTGGGGATCGAACCATGGACCTTTCAGTGCCTTGCCCAAGGACACAATGCCGTTATCGGTGGTGGGGATCGAACCATGGACCTTTCAGTGCCTTGCCCAAGGACACAATGCCGTTATCGGTGGTGGGGATCGAACCATGGACCTTTCAGTGCCTTGTCCAAGGACACAATGCCGTTATCGGTGGTGGGGATCGAACCATGGACCTTTCAGTGCCTTGCCCAAGGACACAATGCCATTATCGGTGGTGGGGATCGAACCATGGACCTTTCAGTGCCTTGCCCAAGGACACAATGCCGTTATCGGTGGTGGGGATCGAACCATGGACCTTTCAGTGCCTTGCCCAAGGACTCAATGCCGTTATCGGTAGTGGGGATCGAGCCATGGACCTTTCAGTGCCTTGCCCAACGACACAATGCCGTTATCGGTGGTGGGGATCGAACCATGGACCTTTCAGTGCCTTGCCCAAGGACACAATGCCGTTATCGGTGGTGGGGATCAAACCATGGACTTTTCAGTGCCTTGCCCAAGGACACAATGCGGTTATCGGTGGTGGGGATCGAATCATGGACCTTTCAGTGCCTTGCCCAAGGACACAGTGCCGTTATCGGTGGTGGGGATCAAACCATGGACCTTTCAATTTGAAGTCCAATGCCGTAACCACTCGGACACCACGCTCTTCAAATTGTAAATTAACTAAGAACTACAAATTGATTCTCATAGTAGGAGTTTACGAGAATGAAAACTGATTCAGCATGACACTGGTGTGTCATTTTATAGAATGGGAATTCCTCGGGATGAGAATGAAAACTGATTCAGCATGACACTGGTATGTCTTTTTACAGAATGGGAATTCCTCGGGATGAGAATGAAAACTGATTCAGCATGACACTGGTATGTCTTTTTACAGAATGGGAATTCCTCGGGATGAGAATGATAACTGATTCAGCTTGACACTGGTGTGTCATTTTATAGAATGGGAATTTCTCGGGATGAGAATGAAAACTGATTCAGCATGACACTGGTATGTCATTTTATAAAATGGGAATTTCTCGGGATGAGAATGAAAACTGATTCAGCATGACACTAGTGTGTCATTTTATAGAATGGGAATTTCTCGGGATGAGAATGAAAACTGATTCAGCATGACACTGGTATGTCATTTTATAGAATGGGAATTTCTCGGGATGAGAATGAAAACTGATTCAGCATGACACTAGTGTGTCATTTTATAGAATGGGAATTCCTCGGAATGAGAATGAAAACTAATTCAGCATGACACTGGTGTGTCATTTTATACAAAGAGAATTCCTCGGGATGAGAATGAAAACTGATTCAGCATGACACTGGTGTGTCATTTTATAGAAAGGGAATTCCTCGGGATGAGAATGAAAACTGATTCAGCATGACACTGGTATGTCTTTTTACAGAATGGGAATTCCTCGGGATGAGAATGAAAACTGATTCAGCATGACACTGGTGTGTCATTTTATAGAAAGAGAATTCCTCGGGATGAGAATGAAAACTGATTCAGCATGACACTGGTGTGTCATTTTATAGAATGGAATTCCTCGGGATGAGAATGAAAACTGATTCAGCATGACACTGGTGTGTCATTTTATAGAATGGAATTCCTCGGGATGAGAATGAAAACTGAATCAGCATGATGACACTGGTGTGTCTTTTTACAGAATGGGAATTGCTCGTGATGAGAATGAAAACTGATTCAGCATGACACTGGTGTGTCATTTTATAGAAAGAGAATTCCTCGGGATGAGAATGAAAACTGATTCAGCATGACACTGGTGTGTCATTTTATAGAATGGGAATTCCTCGGGATGAGAATGAAAACGGATTCAGCATGACACTGGTGTGTCATTTTATAGAATGGGAATTTCTCGGGATGAGAATGAAAACTGATTCAGCATGACACTGGTATCATTTTATAGAATGGGAATTTCTCGGGATGAGAATGAAAACTGATTCAGCATGACACTAGTGTGTCATTTCATAGAATGGGAATTCCTCGGGATGAGAATGAAAACTGATTCAGCATGACACTGGTGTGTCATTTCATAGAAAGAGAATTCCCCGGGATGAGAATGAAAACTGATTCAGCATGACACTGGTGTGTCATTTTATAGAATGGGAATTCCTCGGGATGAGAATGAAAACTGATTCAGCATGACACTGGTGTGTCTTTTTACAGAATGGGAATTCTTCGGGATGAGAATGAAAACTGATTCAGCATGACACTGGTGAGCATTTTTACAGAATGGGAATTCCTCATGATGAAAATGAAATCTGATTCAGCATGACACTGGTGTGTCTTTTTACAGAATGGGAATTCATTGGGATGAGAATGAAAACTGATTCAGCATGACACTGGTATGTCATTTTACAGAATGGGAATTTCTCGGGATGAGAATGAAAACTGATTCAGCATGACACTAGTGTGTCATTTTATAGAATGGGAATTCCTCGGGATGAGAATGAAAACTGATTCAGCATGACACTGGTGTGTCTTTTTACAGAATGTTAATTCCTCGGGATGAGAATGAAAACTGATTCAGCATGACACTGGTATGTCATTTTACAGAATGGGAATTTCTCGGGATGAGAATGAAATCTGATTTAGCATGACACTAGCGTGTCATTTTATAGAATGGGAATTCCTCGGGATGAGAATGAAAACGGATTCAGCATGACACTGGTGTGTCTTTTTACAGAATGGGAATTTCTCGGGATGAGAATGAAAACTGATTTAGCATGACACTGGTGTGACATTTTATAGAATGGGAATTCCTCGGGATGAGAATGAAAACGGATTGAACATGACACTGGTGTGTCTTTTTACAGAATGGGAATTCCTCGGGATGAGAATGAAAACTGATTCAGCATGACACTGGTATGTCATTTTATAGAATGAGAATTCCTCGGGATGAGAATGAAAATGGATTCAACATGACACTGGTGTGTCTTTTTACAGAATGGGAATTCTTCGGGATGAGAATGAAAACTGATTTAGCATGACACTGGTGTGTCTTTTTACAGAATGGGAATTGCTCGGGATGAGAATGAAAACTGATTCAGCATGACACTGGTGTGTCATTTTATAGAATGGGAATTCCTCATAATGAGAATGAAAACTGATTCAGCATGACACTGGTGAGTCTTTTTACAGAATGGGAATTCCTTGGGATGGGAATGAAAACCGATTCAGCATGACACTGGTGTGTCTTTTTACAGAATGGGAATTCCTCGGGATGAGAATGAAAACCGATTCAGCATGACACTGGTGTGTCTTTTTATAGAATGAGAATTCCTGGTGATGAGAATGAAAACTGATTCAGCATGACACTGGCGAGTCTTTTTACAGAATGGAATTCCTCAGGATGAGAATGAAAACTGATTCAGCATGACACTGGTGAGCCTTTTTACAGAATGGAAATTCCTCGGGATGAGAATGAAAACTGATTCAGCATGACACTGGTGTGTCATTTTACAGAATGGGAATTCCTCAGGATGAGAATGAAAACTGATTCAGCATGACACTGGTGAGTCTTTTTACAGAATGGGAATTCCTCAGGATGAGAATGAAACCTGATGCAGCATGACACTGGTGTGTCACTTTATAGAATGGGAATTCCTTGGGATGAGAATGAAAACTGATTCAGCATGACACTGGTGTGTCATTTTACAGGATGGGAATTCCTCGGGTTGACAAATTGGTGGTTGTGTCCATGGACATAAAAGACAAAAAATGTATTCCTCACCAATGTTATAACAATTCAGTCTTTCAATCTGATGATATGTTTGTACGAAAAAGTGTAAAGGAAACCAAGAGTTGCCAACACTATGTATAAAATTAAATCTGTTTTATCTTCACCTGCAGTCAACAACATGTACCAATAACAACATGTACCAATAACAACATGTACGAATTTATGTTTATACTCTTGTGACAGAACAAATTTAATATATAGTGTAGCCCACTTTTAGATATCTCTATATAGAATAAATAATTTAGTATACTTTCCACCAATCCATTATACCTTCACTAATTGTCTAAAAATTGTGGTTGCATGTAGACATGCATAATCTTTAATTCTCCTATATAGTCGGGGAAAATATGTTGCCATTAGTGTTTGCCCAGTGTGCTGCTATCAAATTGCTTCTTAAGGGGATGACAGGAACACAGCTAATCCAGCTATGCCATCTCCTAACAATACCCATGTGAAATATTTTGAAAATACTTGTCAGTGCAGCTGGTCTGTTCATGAATTCAGTGCATCAGTGTGTATTGGTGAATAAATTATTTCATTTCATTTAAAATTTCTTCTAATATGTTGAGAAATTACCCTGATAATCACCGAATTCTCCTTGTGTATTGACCATTTTGGCCTCAGTAATCTTTTGCAGACATTTAATCTGTGGCATCTTGTTTGACAGAACTGAGCTCCATGAGCTCTCTCAAACAACATAGAATAAATGCTCAGTTTATCTATAGAATAAAGCAAAGTGACCCTGTAATTGAATATTCCTGTTAAGTGAATTGTTTTCATTGGTAAAGTGGATGATATATGTCTTCTGGCACCTGTACTTTATGCCTTCTTGGGATGATATATGTCCATTGGCACCTGTACTTTATGCTTTCATGGGATGATATAGGTCTTTGTCACTTGTACTTTATGCTTTCATGGGATGATATAGGTCTTTGTCACTTGTACTTTATGCGTTCATGGGATGATATATGTCTTTGGCACCTGTACTTTATGCTTTCATGGGATGATATATGTCTTTGGCACCTGTACTTTATGCGTTCATGGGATGATATATGTCTTTTGGAACCACTCGGACACCACACTCTTCAAATTGTAAATTAATTAAGAACTACAAATTGATTCTCATAGTAGGAGTTTACGAGAATGAAAACTGCTTTAGCATGACACTGGTGTGTCATTTTATAGAATGGGAATTCCTTGGGATGCGAATGAAAACTGATTCAGCATGACACTGACCAGTATGTCTTTTTACAGAATGGGAATTCCTTGGGATGAGAATGAAAACTGATTCAGCATGACACTGGTGTGTCATTTTATAGAAAGAGAATTCCTTGGGATGAGAATGAAAACTGATTCAGCATGACACTGGTGTGTCATTTTATAGAAAGGGAATTCCTCGGGATGAGAATTATGCTTTCATGGGATGATATATGACTTTTGGCACCTGTACTTAATGCTTTCATGAGATGATATCTCACATTTGGACCCCTACTTTATGTTTCATGTTTCATGGGGTGATATATTTCTTTGTCACCTGTACTTTATGCTTCAATGGTATGATATGGGACTTTTGGCACCTGTACTTCAAGCTTTCATGGGAGGATATATGTCTTTGGCACCTGCACTTTATGCTTTCATGGCATGATATATGATATACAAACTCGCGATAAATTTTATTATTTCAGTTAACTTTGATATATTGGCTACACAAATCAAGCAATTTATAATGGATATAGCCAATTATAATTTTCACCTGTCATGTCCTACCTTGCGTGGAATTGCCCTGGTATGTCTTTTTACAGAATGGGAATTCCTCGGGATGAGAATGAAAACTGATTCAGCATGACACTGGTGTGTCATTTTATAGAAAGAGAATTCCTTGGGATGAGAATGAAAACTGATTCAGCATGACACTGGTGTGTCATTTTATAGAAAGGGAATTCCTCGGGATGAGAATTATGCTTTCATGGGATGATATATGACTTTTGGCACCTGTACTTAATGCTTTCATGAGACGATATCTCACATTTGGACCCCTACTTTATGTTTCATGGGGTGATATATTTCTTTGTCACCTGTACTTTATGCTTCAATGGTATGATATGGGACTTTTGGCACCTGTACTTCAAGCTTTCATGGGAGGATATATGTCTTTGGCACCTGCACTTTATGCTTTCATGGCATGATATATGTCTTTGGCACCTCCTGTACTTTATGCTTTCATAGGATGATATATGACTTTTGAAACCTGTACTTTATGCCTTCATGGGATGAAATATGACTTTTGTCACCTGTACTTAATGCTTTCATGAGATGATACATGGCTTTGGCACTTGTACTTTATGTTTCATGGGGTGATATATTTCTTTGTCACCTGTACTTTATGCTTTGATGGGACGATATATGACTTTTAGCAACTTGTACTTTATGCTTTCATGGGATGATATATGACTTTTGGCACCTGTACTTAATGCTTTCATGGGAGGATATATGGGCTGTAAGCGAAAAGGGATCTTAGGGGTCAAAAAACTAAATTTGAGTTAATTTAACATCTCTAATCTCTGAAAAGTTTATTTCAGGATCATTTGACAATTAGAAATGGGTCAAAATGGGGTCTAAAGTGGAGTGTCAAAGGGCTCAATCAGTTAAATTGGCCGTTTGACATTTCTGCGTAATACCCGTGAAATGCGAATGTGGGACGTTATCGATCTTGAAAATGAAAGCAAGAACCAATACCCAAATGCAGACTAGTCACGTTTACAGACAGTACGAAGTTGTTTCTTTTAGACAAGCAAAGTATTATTAGTGAACACAGATCACCATATGGGCTTTCATTGTGGATATATTTTCAGGATATGAGAAGAGTAATCTCGAATGGAATTGGAAAAGAATTTTTAAAAAAAATTTTCATCAGTAGAGAATTATTTCACAACGCCCCTTACAGACACCACCATAAAATGTACTGAAAAGGAAATAAGATAATTAATAAATTAAAAAAACTCATTAATCTAGTGTTTTTGACAGATTTCCAAATAAAACAACTAACTGATGGTTTCCTTGTTTCGTGTCTTGGTATATTGACGTTTCAGAAAATTATGGATTAAAAAACTCAGATGGCAGCAGTAGAACCTTAATGAAACATTTTGTAGGAATTAAAAAAAAAAAAAAAAAATAGAATACAAAAAAAAAAGAAGAAAGAATCCCCCTCCCCCCCCAAAAAAACCAAAAAAACTAAGGCTGTTTTGAGGTATAGGCACAGGGTGGGGAAGGAGGTTGGGGGGGGGGGGCATCTCCTATGCCAATCTTTCATTGACATTTGGTATCCAAACATAGTTCTGATAAAACAGGAGTGTTCCCGCTAGCTAGTATCCAAACCCATATACTAAGGGAGAAATGTTTGATCGAAAATTTACGGACTGAAGATGCATGGATTTTTCAATGAGAGACTTGTAAACTTCACATAAGCAAAGTATCATCCAAGTCCGAGCTAGCCTGTATCGCAAGTGTTTCTATGGTCATGTCTGTTTCACACAAATGATAAAACTTCCTTTGTTCCTTTTTCAAACATAATTCCAAATAAACTTATCCAGACATCTAACAGCTATGGCAGCCCCCCCCCCCCCCTCCAACAATAGTGTATAGTATAATGACTATAATAGTGTAGTATAACGATTATAATAGTGTAGTATAATTACTATAATAGTGTAGTATAATGACTAATAGTGTAGTATAATGACTATAATAGTGTAGTATGACTATAATAGTGTAGTATAATGACTAATAGTGTAGTATAATGACTATAATAGTGTAGTATGACTATAATAGTGTAGTATAATGACTATAACAGTGTAGTATGACTATAATAGTGTAGTATAATGACTATAACAGTGTAGTATGACTAATAGTGTAGTATAATGACTAATAGTGTAGTATAATGACTATAATAGTGTAGTATGACTATAATAGTGTAGTATAATGACTATAACAGTGTAGTATGACTATAATAGTGTAGTATAATGACTAATAGTGTAGTATGACTATAATAGTGTAGTATAATGACTATAACAGTGTAGTATGACTATAATAGTGTAGTATAATGACTATAACAGTGTAGTATGACTAATAGTGTAGTATAATGACTAATAGTGTAGTATAATGACTATAATAGTGTAGTATGACTATAATAGTGTAGTATAATGACTATAACAGTGTAGTATGACTATAACAGTGTAGTATAATGACTATAATAGTGTAGTATAATGACTATAACAGTGTAGTATGACTAATAGTGTAGTATAATGACTAATAGTGTAGTATAATGACTATAACAGTGTAGTATGACTATAATAGTGTAGTATAATGACTATAACAGTGTAGTATGACTATAATAGTGTAGTATAATGACTATAATAGTGTAGTATAATGACTATAATAGTGTAGTATGACTATAACAGTGTAGTATAATGACTATAACAGTGTAGTATAATGACTAATAGTGTAGTATAATGACTATAACAGTGTAGTATGACTATAACAGTGTAGTATAATGACTATAATAGTGTAGTATAATGACTATAACAGTGTAGTATAATGACTATAACAGTGTAGTATGACTATAACAGTGTAGTATAATGACTATAACAGTGTAGTATAATGACTATAACAGTGTAGTATAATGACTATAATAGTGTAGTATAATGACTATAACAGTGTAGTATGACTATAATAGTGTAGTATAATGACTATAATAGTGCAGTATAATGACTATAATAGTGTAGTATAATGACTATAATAGTGTAGTATGACTATAATAGTGTAGTATAATGACTAATAGTGTAGTATGACTATAATAGTGTAGTATAATGACTAATAGTGTAGTATAATGACTATAACAGTGTAGTATGACTATAATAGTGCAGTATAATGACTATAATAGTGTAGTATGACTATAATAGTGTAGTATAATGACTAATAGTGTAGTATAATGACTATAACAGTGTAGTATGACTATAATAGTGCAGTATAATGACTATAATAGTGTAGTATAATGACTATAATAGTGTAGTATGACTATAACAGTGTAGTATAATGACTATAACAGTGTAGTATAATGACTATAACAGTGTAGTATAATGACTATAACAGTGTAGTATGACTATAATAGTGTAGTATAATGACTATAATAGTGCAGTATAATGACTATAATAGTGTAGTATAATGACTATAATAGTGTAGTATAATGACTATAATAGTTTAGTATAATGACTATAATAGTGTAGTATAATGACTATAATAGTGTAGTATAATGACTATAATTGTGTAGTATGACTATAATAGTGTAGTATAATGACTATAATAGTGCAGTATAATGACTATAATAGTGTAGTATAATGACTATAATAGTGTAGTATAATGACTATAATTGTGTAGTATGACTATAATAGTGTAGTATAATGACCATAATAGTGTAGTATAATGACCATAATAGTGTAGTATAATGACCATAATAGAGTAGTATTATGACCATAATAGTGTGGTATAATGACCATAATAGTGTAGTATAATGACCATAATAGTGTAGTATAATGACCATAATAGTGTAGTATAATGACCATAATAGTGTAGTATAATGACCATAATAGAGTAGTATTATGACCATAATAGTGTGGTATAATGACCATAATAGTGTAGTATAATGACCATAATAGTGTAGTATTATGACCATAATAGTGTAGTATAATGACCATAATAGTGTAGTATAATGACCATAATAGAGTAGTATTATGACCATAATAGTGTGGTATAATGACCATAATAGTGTAGTATAATGACCATAATAGTGTAGTATAATGACCATAATAGTGTAGTATAATGACCATAATAGTGTAGTATAATGACCATAATAGAGTAGTATTATGACCATAATAGTGTGGTATAATGACCATAATAGTGTAGTATAATGACCATAATAGTGTAGTATTATGACCATAATAGTGTAGTATAATGACCATAATAGTGTAGTATAATGACCATAATAGAGTAGTATTATGACCATAATAGTGTGGTATAATGACCATAATAGTGTAGTATAATGACCATAATAGTGTAGTATAATGACCATAATAGAGTAGTATTATGACCATAATAGTGTGGTATAATGACCATAATAGTGTAGTATAATGACCATAATAGTGTAGTATAATGACCATAATAGTGTAGTATAATGACCATAATAGTGTAGTATAATGACCATAATAGAGTAGTATTATGACCATAATAGTGTGGTATAATGACCATAATAGTGTAGTATAATGACCATAATAGTGTAGTATTATGACCATAATAGTGTAGTATAATGACCATAATAGTGTAGTATAATGACCATAATAGTGTGGTATAATGACCATAATAGAGTAGTATTATGACCATAATAGTGTGGTATAATGACCATAATAGTGTAGTATAATGACCATAATAGTGTAGTATAATGACCATAATAGAGTAGTATTATGACCATAATAGTGTGGTATAATGACCATAATAGTGTAGTATAATGACCATAATAGTGTAGTATTATGACCATAATAGTGTAGTATAATGACCATAATAGTGTAGTATAATGACTATAATAGTGTGGTATAATGACCATAATAGAGTAGTATTATGACCATAATAGTGTAGTATAATGACTATAAAAGTGTAGTGTAATGACTATAATAGTGTAGTATAATGACTATAATAGTGTAGTATAATGACTATAATAGTGTAGTATAATGACTATAATAGTGTAGTATGACTATAATAGTATAGTATGACTATAACAGTGTAGTATAATGACTAATAGTGTAGTATGACTATAATAGTGTAGTATAATGACCATAATAGTGTAGTATAATGACTATAATAGTGTAGTATAATGACTATAATAGTGTAGTATAATGACCATAATAGTGTAGTATAATGACCATAATAGTGTAGTATAATGACCATAATAGTGTAGTATAATTACAATAATAGTGTAGTATAATGACCATAATAGTGTAGTATAATGACTATAATAGTGTAGTATAATGACTATAACAGTGTAGTATAATGACCATAATAGTGTAGTATAATGACCATAATAGTGTAGTATAATGACCATAATAGTGTAGTATAATTACAATAATAGTGTAGTATAATGACCATAATAGTGTAGTATAATGACCATAATAGTGTAGTATAATGACTATAATAGTGTAGTATAATGACCATAATAGTGTAGTATAATGACCATAATAGTGTAGTATAATGACCATAATAGTGTAGTATAATGACCATAATAGTGTAGTATAATGACCATAATAGTGTAGTATAATGACCATAATAGTGTAGTATAATTACAATAATAGTGTAGTATAATGACCTTAATAGTGTAGTATTATGACTATAATAGTGTAGTATAATGACCATAATAGTGTAGTATAATGACCATAATAGTGTAGTATAATTACAATAATAGTTTAGTATAATGACTATAATAGTGTAGTATAATTGCCATAATAGTGTAGTATAATGACCATCATAGTGTAATATAATGACCATAATAGTGTAGTATAATGACCATAATAGTGTAGTATAATGACTATAATAGTGTAGTATAATGACTATAATAGTGCAGTATAATAATTACTTTAAAAAGTATGTTTCTTATCAACCTACCTTACAATTGTTTACTACAGGCTTGCACTACAGTGGAAGACTCTAACTCTGAAAATATACTCTCTATTTTGATCTTTCCCAAGCAATTTGGGAAAGAAAAGTGCTGCACAAGCACCAAGAAATAATAAACCAAAACTGGGTTGAGCGCCATCGGGTCGAAAGTACAAATCCACGACTTCCAGGAACCAGTGCGCATGCAGTAACTAATGAATCATTCTTTTTCCGTCATTCTGGACGGACGTGCGGCCATTTGCATCACGAAACAGTGATAATTCAACTCGTTGATAATGGTTACATGTGACTAGAATTATGGATCTGAGTATCATATAATAACAGGACTGTGTTTTATATATTCTCGTTATTATTTTCAACCACATTTTCATTGTATTTTATATATTTTCTGTGTCCCGCCTGACTTTCGCGTACCGTGTGGTTTGTACAGAAAATTTTTCGGTTGATAAATTTTATTATTATTACTGGAGTTAGGTGTCAATGGGGGATTGTATGGACATGATTTCTGCACTCTGTTGAGGGCAGAATTTCTGTTTTTTCGGTCCCTGTCAGCCGTCTGAGTTCAGTTGTGTTCCTGCCGGTACTTTTTCTGCCACCTTTCTCTCGTAGTTGGGAGTGTTCTACTTTCTATATCTGTTGAGTTCACTTTTTTCTCCTACTGCTCTCACCTCTGTTAAGTCCAGTACAGTTCCTTTAGGGCATTGCCTTTTGCACTTGCTTTTGGTGCGTTCTCGTGACCATTCCTCCCACACCCAGGGGGGGACACTGTCGTTTCGGGGCCTCCCGACTTGACCACGTCTTGTGAGAGTTATACCCCCATCCGTGGGGGATGTGCAGTTTTTAACCATGGTGGATACTGCTGGAGCTGTTGAGTTGTCTGGTGAAGAGATGCCTGGTTTCGGGACAATGGTCTCACTCCAGTCGACATCTGAGGCTGTCACTAGGGTTGTGATTCCTCCTTTGGAGGCCGAGCTCGGTTGCTCTCTCCCCTTTTCCACCAGTTTCAACAGCTCCCATCGTATCTGCTGCTACTGCTGTTCTGTCTGCAACGTCATCGGTCACTGTTTCAGCTGGCCTCGGCTTATCCCTGTAGGGGTCTGCAGCGATGTCTGGTAGTGTAGATGTGGGGGTATCGGCCTCAGCCTTCCCTGACTTCAACTCGGCAAAGTCGGCAGTGGCTGCCGACCGAACCCCCTGGTGTGGCCTCTCCGCCGTTGAGCACAGCAGTTTTATCCCTGTAGGGGTCTGCAGAGATGTCTGGTAGTGTAGACGTGGGGTATCGGCCTCAGCCTTTCTGGACTTCAACTTGGCAAAGTCGGAAGTGGCTGCCGACTGAACCCCCTGCTGTGGCCTCTCTGCCGTTGAGTACAGCAGTTTTATCCCTGCAGGGGTCTGCAGAGATGTCTGGTAGTGTAGACATGGGGTATCGGCCTCAGCCTTCCCTGACTACAACTCTGCGAAGTCGGAAAGGGTTGCCGGCCGAACCCTCTACTGTGGTCTCTCAGCCGTCGGGCACTGCAGTTTTCTCATTGGATTCGGATGTTCATGGTGGGGCCACCATGAGCTCCGTGGCGTTTCCGTCCACGCACTCTGGTCCCATGACCAGTTTTGCGGGATCAATGCCTTTTGTGCAGCCTGGACCTTCTGCCCCTCAGAGGTCCGTGGCGACTCTGCTGAGTTTCCGCTCTGTAGATCCTCGGGGTATGTCATACCCCTATACACATCTGCCTTCAGATGTTTCGGCTGCAGCCCGTCTCCCCACGTCGGGTGTATTTGAGGATCATGACCCTTTGCTGGTTAAAAGAGTCAGGAGTGACGCCACTTTGCCAGTTCGTTCCCACGTCGAATCGGCCGACACGATCAGTGAGCTTCTGTCCAAGAGCGTTTCCATTGCTTCCAGCGAGGTTACGAGTGGTTTTCCGTGCGGCCCCTGTGGTGCCGTCTTCCGGGATTGGAAACAGGCCACTTTCTGATCCCCTGGTGTGCCTACACTATGGGAGGCATCGGCTGGTTTGCCCATGATGGGCTATGTGTCTTCCGATTCAGGGGATGAGTCCGACATTCCTGACATCGAGAGCCAACAGTCTTCTGACTTGGGGGCAGCTCTTGACTTTGTGTTTGGGTTCCTTCCAGATCTCAAACCGTCAAACCAGCTGACATTGTCAACCCGGCTGTGATCATCGGTCGCACGCCTACAGCCTGTGGAGCAACCTGCTTCTGGGCGCCTTTGACTGGGCCTGTCGGTACAGGTGGTTGAAGTGTTGTCAGTTTTGGACTCTACGCTGAGTTCCAAGGCTATGAAGACATCGTTTCTTCATCAGGGTTCAGAGACCAGCCTAGAGGCTAAATTTAGGGAGAAGTCACTTCTCCCTCCCAAGATTTTAAGGAGAAGTGAGGTGAAAATAGGGAGAAGTGAGCAAAAATATTATTTCTCAAAAAGCTATGTCAAGTTTATCAAATTACTTTTGACAACCAAATATTCTCAAGAACCTGTGTTAGGTAAAGGGTTAAATTCAGTTTATCAAATTTTCTTTTGCCAACCAAATGTTATTTCTCAGAAAGCTGCCTTGGGTAAAGGATTAAAGTCCGTTTAGCAAATTATTTTTTTGTCAACCAAATATTATTCTAAAAAAAACTGTGTTAGGTAAAGGGTTAAATTCAATTTAGCAAATTATATTTGCCAACCAAATTTTTTCTCAAAAAGCTGTGTTAGGTAAAGGGTTACATTCAGTTTAGCAAATTGTTGTTGCTAACCAAATATTATTTCACAAAAAGCTGTTTAGGTAAGGGTTCAATTCAGTTTAAAAGTTATTAGTGGGGAGGGGGGGGGGGGGGGGGTTAATTCAGTTCAGTGAATTATTTTTGCCAACCAAATATCACTTCAATTCAGTTCAGAGAATCATTTCTTCCAGGCAAATGTTCTGTTATCAAGGAAGATAATTGAATTTGTCAGTTTGCTTTTTATACCATTTATTTCTTCAACTTACTACTTTTTGGTAATTTAGTAGGACCCTTATTGTGAATGCCACAAATGGAACACACCCAACAATAATTTTTAAAAATCACATGCTTCAAACTCACAAGTGCAAACAAAAAAATAAACATTTTTATCATTACCAAAATTTTTTTTTTTTAAATAAATACCCTGTATAGCGAAGTTTGATGGTGGAAATCACTTTTGAAATGAAACATTAAAAAAGAACTTTTCGTCTTGTCATCTAACTTCACTCTAGTGAAAACTTGAATTGTCATGACGAAATCGTGCCGTCGTTGGTATTATTTTTGGGTTTTATGGGAAGTAAAATCAATATACTTAGTAATTCTTTAACCTGCCCAATTATTTGCTTTCACTGCACTTATTTTTTTTCTATTTTTTCCAAGCGAAGTTAGCAACGGAATCGCCGGAAATAACTTTTCTCAGCGACTTTTCAAAACTGCAAGGCGACTTCAACTTCGCCCAGAGAAAGAAATTGGGCGAAGACCTGGTGTTAAGGGCGAAGATATCGCCGACTTCGCCTTGTAGGCTGGTCCATGTCAGGGTTGACACTTTTTTTGCCTCTGGCGCGTTATCGTTCCTACGATTCCGCCAATCTGTTAGTCTACCAGACATTGACCATCTTGGATCAGGACTCCAACTCCCAAGTCGGCCGTTATTCTTATGGAGACTCTGGAGTCTGTGTTGAGCTTATTGAGACAGATGCTGGGCATGTTTTCTCTTTCAGATCACGTCGTCTCTGCTTTGCTTCTTATCTGCCCCCAGATAATTTTGCCAACTTACAGGCTCTTTTGTGTGTGCTGTCCAAGGCGCTCATGCATCTTACTCACACGCATGCCTGTAACACAGCTAACTTGGAATTAATTCGCAGGGATGCTGTGCTGGACACAAGCCATTCCCTTCCTGAGGGGCATCGTACTGCTGTTCGATCTGCTTCTTTGGCGGGTCCGCACTTATTCCATGGTTCTGCGGCGACGGTCCGGGATGACGCCCTATGTCATTCCATAGATCAGCTGCTGCTTCGTCAGCTTGATCAGCCTTCTGTTGGGAGGCCGGGGCTGTCCAAAGCCTAACAAGTGCCCTTCTGCTTCCTCTGCGAAACCAAGGGCTGATCCTCCTGTTGCCGCTTCTACTTACTCACAGGGTAAGGGTAGGCATCGGCAGTAGTCACCTCGATTCGCCCCAGATTGAGGCATCCAACTCAGTCGAGAGTGCCTCTTCCAACACAAGTCCCTTTCAATGTTACACGTTGGGAACTTTTGATCACAGAGATAGGCAATCTCCTGTCAAAGGGGGCGATCGAGGTCATCAAGAACATTCATTCCGTGGGTTTTTATTCCCGCCTGTTCTTGGTGCCGAAGACGGATGGCCGACTCCGACCGGTTATCGATCTGAATATCCTGAACCAGTCTATCATTGCTCCTAAGTTCAGCATGGAGGCTTTCAGGTCGGTTCGCCGCTCCATTCACCAGGGAGTTTGCGCTTCCAGCACTGACCTGCAAGACGCTTATTTTCACATTCCGATTCATCGGACATTGCGAAAGTATCTCAGGTTCACTTTTCTGGGGCAAGTTTACCAGTTCAAGGCCATGACTTTTGGCCTCACCCTGGATCCTTGGGCCTTCACCTGCCTGATGTCACGTGTGTTAGCCTTCCATTGCACACAGTCCAAGGTAACTACTTTGCTGTATCTGGACGATATCCTCCAGATCCACTTCAATGCTGCTCTTCTGGAGTCAGATGTCAACACACTGTTGAGCTTGCTCATGTTGCTGGGGTTCCGAGTCAACGAGAAGTCGGACTTGGTCCCTTCTCAGTCATTTTGTCATCTGAGGATGGACTTCTGCACACAGCTGAATATGGTGGCGATTCCCCGGGCGAGGGCTGTGATTCCCACATACATCGCACACAGTCCAGGGTGTTCTACTTCGGAATTTCTCGACGATATCCTCCAGAGGTATTCCAATGCTGCCTTTCTGGAGTCTGATGTCGACACATTGTTGAGCCTGCTCATGTCACTAGGGTTCAGAGTCAACGAGGAGAAGTCGGACCTGGTCCCTTCTCCGTCATTTTGTCATCTAGGGATGGGCTTCCGTACTCAGCTGAATATGGTGGCAGTTTCCCAGGCAAGGACTGTGATTCTCTCAGCCTTTGTCCTGTCTCTGTCCCAGTCCACATCTGCAACAGCTTGGAGTCTTCCCCGTCTACTCGGTCTCTGTGGTTCGGTGACAGATCTCATTTCTCTTGGTCGGCTGCATGTCAGACCTCTCCAACACTTTCTGCTCAGTCGTTGGAGGCCGAATGTCGATCCTCTGGATCTGGTGCTTCAGTTACCGGAGTCTCTTCCTCGTCACCTTCTGCCCTGACGGATGTTCTGTGGATTATGCAGGGAGTTCCGTTTTACTTCCCCACATCCGATCGTGTTCTGACGGCAGTTGCCAGCGATCTCGGATGGGGTGTGACGTTGGATCCTCTAGGTCTTTCCCTTCACGGGTCATGGGACCAGGATCAAGCAGCTCTTCACGTCAACCAAAAGGAGCTTCTTGCTCTTCTTCTGAGTTTGCGCAGTGGATCCCCACCTTTCGAATGGCTAGGTCCTTCTGTTGTCCGACAATTCGACAGTGGTTGCTTACATTCGGAACCAGGGCGGCACGCACTCTGTTCCCATGTAGGAAGTGGTTGGGGATCTTCTACTGCTCGCTCAGGATGTCTACGCCGGAGTGGTGGTTCGTCACATTCCCGATCGTCTGAACGTCCTAGCCGACTCCCTGTCCCGATGGGGCAGGTTCATTTCCACTGAGTGGATGCTGCACATGGCGGTGTTCCAGTCGCTTTGTGATCTCTGGGGTCGTCCCAACATCGATCTCTTTGACTCGTTGGAACCATCACGTGGACACTTTCGTGTCCCCATGTCCAGATGCTCTGGCTTTCGCCGTGGATGCTCTGTCACTCCATTGGAATGGTCTTGTCGGCTACGCCTTCCTGCTGGTTCCGATTCGGCCTCAGGTTCTAACCAAGATACGAACCTGCAGTTGCCAAATCATTTTGATCACACACTGTCGCCTCAGTGGGTGTGGATCAATCTGCTACACTCTCTTTTGGCGGTGGTTCCAGCACGTCTCTCTCTACGTCGCGACTTTCTTTGCCAAGGTCACCCGAGGAGGTTTCACGTTAACCCGACTTCATTGTGCCTTCGCGCATATCTTTTGTCAGGTCCTGTCTCCTCCGTAGAGGTTTTTTCGAGACGAGCAGTGGAGTTGCTTTTCTTCTTCAAGGAGGCACTCTACTGGTTTAGCCTCTACGGCTAAGTGGAAGGTCTTCTGTCAATGGTCTGCGGATCACTGTGTTGATTATGCCAATCTTTCGATCACACAGATTGTGGAGTTTCTGGTATATCTGTTTGATTCTCGGGGTCTCCAGCCTGTTACTATCAAAGGGTACAGGCTCATGCTTCGGAGACCTTTTTCATATGTGGGACAGTGTCGTATCGTCACCAATCCATACCTCTCCAAGCTTGATCGGTACTTTTCCTTGAAAAGGCCTTGGACTTTGCAGCTTACCCCAAGCTGGAATCTTTCTTGGGTGCTGCTCTACTTGGGGGGGTGGGGAGGGGGGCGCCATTCGAGCCTTTATCCCTCAACCAGACGGGGTAGTGAGCTTCACTCCCTCTCGGTTGACCTGGCCTTTTTCAGGAGCTCCCCAACAGTGTTATGTTTACCACTGATTGCTCCTTTCTGACCAAGAATTAATACCAGAAACTACTCCGCCTCCTATCTGTATCGGGGCTCTTCCTTCTGTTGAGGATAAACACCCTTCGCATTTATCTCAATCGGATGCTGTTCATTAGGAAGGGTAGGAACGATTTTTCTGTCTCTTATTCCTGGTCGACAGAAGATCTCACCTCAGTCCATTTGTCGATGGATTTGTCATGCTATTCGTGCAGCTTACGCTCGTCTAGCGACTGGTGATTATATTACCAATCGTATTTCTGCCCACGAGGTGCTTGCATTATCTACCTCTTGGGCCTTATACTAACTCCGTCATGTTGTCGGATGTAATGCTGGCAGCCTACTGGAGAAATGCTATTTTCTCCACTTATCTGCGACAGTTGCAGGAGCAGGCAGAGGACCTTTGTACTACGGACCCTCCTTCTTCTGCTCAGGCTGTTGTCTACCCCAGCCATTCGGCTTCTTACAAGGTCAGTTCCAGGTCTGTGCTGTTACTGCCCTTTCTGTCTGTACATCACACAGAACCATACGCCTCATCTCTTTGTCTTTTACTAATGTTTGTGATGCTATGGTTTGATAGGCCTAGGGACCTCTTCCTCTGTCCACAGTTCCAGTACAGTTGGGTTATGTAGGGGTTGGTTATGTGATTCCCTCCATCCTATTGTCTATTAAGCCTGTAGTAAACAATTGTAAGGTAGGTTGATAAGAAATTTAAATTTTATAGTAAATTTCCTTTCTTATTATACCTACCACAATTGTTTACATGGAGGCCCTCCCGTCTTCTTATTTGGGTAAGAATCCTTCCTCCCCGCTGATCACATAACTCCAATGTTGGCAGATTCAAAAGAATGATTCATTAGTTACTGCATGTGCACTGGTTCCCGGAAGTCGTGGATTTGTTCTAAGAGAAGAGCGTCCCCTACTGGGTGTGCGGCGCTCGACCCAGTTTTGGCTTATTTTTTCTTGGTGCTTTTGCACCACTTTTCTTTCCCAAATTGCTTGGGAAAGATCAAAATAGAGAATATATTTTCCGAGTTAGGGACTTCCACTGTAGTGCAAGCCTGTAGTAAACAATTGTGGTAGGTATAATAAGAAAGGAAATTTATTATAAAATTTAAATATCCCTGTTAAAATGATCTGGGTGATTCTTTGTTCAGAAACATGTTCAAATATGGTTTGATATATTAGGCCTAAAAAAATAAAAAATCTGTTTCTCAGGCCCTCCTGCATGGTCCTTTTGGCTGCCGCATGCTCTCTTTTTATAACCAATTTAAACTTTAAAAAAATTAAAATTAAATGGTTTATGTCTGATATTTTACCCAAGTTAAAACAATTGATGAATTTGTCCCTTGAGTGCAAGAAGGCTTTGCAATGCTTTAGCATTGCAAAGCCTTCTTGCACTCAAGGGATGAAATACACCACCACCCATGCTGTTCTGTAGATTATGAGGCCTAAAACTTGAACCAAGAACATGAACTTTTGATGGTTAAGAAGTAAATACTGAAATAAAAAATAAAATAAAAAACCGCTCGCCCACATGGAATTTCACAAATAATGGCCTGAGAAACAGAAGATCTACTTTGTGTGGCCTTATTGTATTTTTTAAAAGCATTTATTTATATTCAATATATCTCTCTTTTTGTTTCTGTATACCTTTTGTTACTCACTAATATAATCTAATTATTTTATTATGCCGAACAAAAAATAGCTTTCATTGTTAAGCGTTAACTAGAACATGCCATCAGTCTTGTAACAATGTAGTCGAATTCAGAAACATGCTTTTAGTGATGTCATTTCGAACGAATGACGTCTCTTTGGGAGTTTCCAGATCACCAAATTTGAAAATGACTTGTTACAAGTGCTCTCGCTTTGGGAGTTTCTTTATCACCATGTCAGTGTTCACAGCTGCATCGTGCTGTTCATGTTATAATTCATTATTAATGCTTGTGTGATAAATGGTATAATGGAATATAAATTCATGTTTCTTGGACAACGACAGTTGTTAGAATTAAGCGGAGTGAAACAATTTATTTTGAACTTGAGGTGGAGACTCAGTGAGGTCGAGGAGCACGAATACTAAACTTGTGGAAATATAATAGATTGAAGTCACATTTGTGATTCACTAAAGTGGTGAACATCGTGTGAGTTTTTAATATTTCTGATTGTTTTGAATTCATTGTTTGCAGTTAAAATAGAAAACACACCCACTGAAGATGACATATTTGTAGGTAAATTTGAGTCTACCGTAAAGGTTAAACCGACACAGTGCCATTGTTTAGTGTTGAGAAATTCCAATCAGCTCGTGCGTAATCTATGCTGATCAATAGAAGTCGAGCTTACATTTTCTTTGTTCTCGTGTCTCCAGGGAAGTATGTTCCGATAGTACCCGTGTTTTGTCCAAAAACTCCAGTAGCATAACTTTTAAAAGGGGTCAAATTAACCAATCATGGCCGATGTCACAGACATGAGGCATAATAATGGCTCTTATTCCTTGACATGTAAAAGATTCTTCAGTTATGCAGGTTTCAAGCCAATTAAGTACACAGAAATTTTGAGGTAACTAAAAAACATTCTAGTTACATCTTGATGCATATTACTGAAATTATTTTGGAAATCCAAATTCTTTTATCTGCCGAATTATATGAATTAAGCTGAGAGCATGTGCCAGCTTGCACAAGATTGTATTTGTTCCCACAACGAGCTTGTGAGCTTCTGCAAGCTCATGATGAGCTCATACATTAGGGATGAGCTCGTGCTAGCTTGCAATGAGCTTGCTCAAGCTATTGGCTATGAGCTTGTGGTGAGCTCGCGCAAGCTTATTGTAAGCTCGTGCAAGCTTGTTACGAGCTTGCAACAAGCTTGTGCAAACTCACACAAGCTTGTATTTTGTTTCAATTACGAGCTTATGAGCTCATGACAGAAGCTTGTGTGACCTTGCAACATAGGCTTATGTGTACTTGGAGAATTTAAGTTGGATTTTTTTATAAGGGATGTACCTGTGTAATAATTATCATTGAATTGATCTGAGGCATTGAGGACTGACAAGATGGCAGGTTTATGTCTCGAGTTGTTAACTGTATTATTGTACTGGCCACTGCCTGTAACAGATAAAGAATTAGTCATGAAATAAACCAATCCCCATAAACCTACCTATCAGAATATTGCCATCAGAGATAAAAATATACATTTCCTGCAAGCAGTACCATTAGAAATTAATTATAGGAAATGCAGAAGCCAGTTTTCATGCCTCTTTTCTGTGTTAACTGATTGAGTGCTAGAAGCCACTATCCTGGCTCTATTGAAAAACCACTTTAATGACTTTACACTGTATTCATTAGCTTAAGGTTTGATCAGCAGAAGAAGAAATTTTTTTATATACAAAATTGTTTGGTTCCAATTTATTGGAGAGTGCCTTTCAGCACTCTCCAATAAATTGTATCAAAACAATTATTTATTAACAAAATCTTGTAAAGATGGGCAACTCTTGTTAGTAGTAGGGTATCTTTGAAAAAAAAATACCCATGTTTTAAAAATAACTTGGCACTCAAACAGTTAAGTATTGCAAGCCTTCATTTATTTCTGACAATAAATGATGTCTTAAAATTATCAATGGTGAGAAAAAACTGTTACAGAAGTTTTGCTGTTCTTATCCTACAACTTTTTTCAGCTGGTAATGTTGTGTGATGAGAAATTTTAGTGGTACGTTGCAAAATCAAGACAATTAGAGTGTAGTAAACCTCTAGATAGCACTACAGTTTTGTCTGATATCTACAAAACATCTGTGAGGGACACTCTGTATTCATAATTTGTCTGATATCTATATAATATCCACGGGAGACACCAATGTAGTCATAATTTATGTCTGTCTAATATCTGCAAAATATATGTGTGGGACACCTCTCTATTCACACGTCAAATGGAAGACAACCCCCAAACCCCTACATTTCTGTTTGATATCTACAAAATCCCCACAGGAGACACCTCTGTTTTTTCACACAATTGAAAGAAAACCCACACCCCCACATTTCTGTCTGATATGTTTGCAAAATGTATGTGTGGGACACAAATGAAAGACCCCCCCCCCCCCCCCCCCCACACACACACACACACACGCGCACACCTCTACATTTCTGTCTGATATCTACAAAATATCCATGGGATACACATCTGTATATTCACACAAATGGAAGATAACCCACACCCCTACATTTCTGTCTGATATCTGCAAACTTTCTCTGTGGGACACCTCTATATTCACACAAATGGTAGCCAACCCCCCTCCCCTTCTCCCCCCCCCCCCCCCCCTCACTCACATACACACACCTACATTTCTGTCTGATATCTACAAAATGGCACGGTGCCGCTGTGCACTAAGGCATACTGCACGTCGATAGTGCACCTGTCATCAACCAATGCTAACCCTGCTTGTGTGGAGTTAGTATGTTGGGGAGCTGACAGTTGCTCGTTTTTGCTCGGTGGTTCTCTCTGGGTACTCCGGCTTCCTCCACCCGTAAAACTGTCGTGGTCATGATTAGCCATTGTGCAGAAATATGTGACCTTAAACACCAATAAATAAATAAATCTACAAAATATCCACAGGAGACATATCTGTCACACAAATGGAAGACAACCTACACCTCTACATTTCTGTCTGATATCTGCGAAATATCTTGTGTGGGACACCTCTGTATTCACACAAATGAAAGACAACACCCCCCCACCTCCCTCCCCCCCCCCCCCCCCCCCCCCCCCCCCATCCCCCACCTACATTTCTGTCTTGATATCTGCAAAATATCCACAGAAAACACATATGGAAGACAAATGGAAGACAAACCTCCACACCCCTACATTTCTGTCTAATATGTCTGTAAAATATCTGTGGGGGACACATCTGTATTCACACAAGTGGTAGACAACCCCCAACTCCCCACCCCTACACTTCTGTCTGATGTCTACAAATTATCCACAGGTCCCCTCTCTGTATTCACATAAATGGAACACAACTCCTCCGCCACCACTTCATTTCCATCTGATATCTATAAAATATCCATAGGGGACATCTCTGTATTCACACAAATGGAAGACAACCCCCCTCTCCATCCATTTCTGTCTGATATCTGCAAAATATCTGTAGGGGACACCTTTGTATTCACACAAATGGAAGACATCTTCCCTCCCACCCCTGCACACACATCCAATGTTATTTGATGTCTGATAGCTAATAAATATACTCTGGCCACACCTCTCTGTATTCAGACCCCCCCCCCCATCCCTACACACACAATCACTGTTATTTATATCTGGTGTAGCTACAAAATATCTCCAGGGCACACCTCTGTATTCAGACCCCCCCCCCCCTCCATCCCTACACACACCCCCCATCTCTTCACACACAACCATGTAGCTACAAAATATCTCCAGGGCAAACATCTATATTCTGACCCTCCACCCCCATCCCTACACACACAATCACTGTTATTTATATCTGATGTAGCTACAAAATATTTCCAGGGCACACATCTGTATTCACACACCCCCTACACACACAACCAGTGTTATTTATGTCTGATAGGTACAAAATATCCCCCATGGATATTTTGTACCTATCAGACATAGATATTTTGTAGATATCCCATATATACGTAGTGCTATAAATGTAGTTGTGGGGGAAGGTCTTCCATTTGTGATAATACAGAGGTGTCTCCCATGGATATTTTGTACATATCAGAAATAAATAACATTGGTTGTGTATGTAGGGAAGGATGTGGAGGGGTATCTACAAAATATCTGCAGGAGACACAAACTCCCAGTTAGCTCCACATATATGGCTGATATCCACAAAATATCCACCATGAAAACAAGCTCCATATAGAGCTACATTTGTTGGTGATATCCACAAAATATCCATGAAGGATACAAGCTGCATATAGAGCTACATTTGTTGGTGATATTTACAAAATATCCACCACAAAAACAAGCTCCATATAGAGCTACATTTGTTGGTGATCTCCACAAAATATCCACGAAGGATACAAGCTCCATATAGAGCTATATCCACGAAGGATACAAGCTTCCTGTTAGCACTACATTTATGTCTGATATCCATAAAAGATTTGCACTGGTGGTATGGGTTGGGGGACCTCTGTATTCACACAAATGGAAGATACACACCCCCCCCCCCCCCCCTCTACATTTATGTCTGATATATACAAAATATCTGCGGGGGACACCTCAGTATTTACACAAAGGGAAGACACCTCACACAGGGGCTCTTCGTTTCTGTCTGATATCTACAAAGTATCTGTGGGGGAGGGGGGGGGGGGGCATGTCTATATTCACACAAATAGAAGAAGACAGCCCCCACCACTACATTTTTGTCTGACACCTACAAAATATTCGTGGGCACACCTCAGTATTCACACAAATGGAAGACCCCCCCCCCCCCCCCCCCCCCATCCAAAAACTACATTTATGTCTTGTTATCTACAAATATACACAGGGGGGTGGGGCACCTCTGTATTCACACAAATAGAATACAACCCCCGAGACTACATTTATGTCTGATACCTACAAAATATCCATGGGCATATCTCAGTATTCACACAAATGGAAGACAACTCCCCCCCCCCTTCCACACAGTCACTACATTTGTGTCCGATATCTGCAAAATATCCATGGGGGACACCTTCGTATTCATACATATGGAAGACAACTTCTCACCCCAATAGACACATCCAATGTTATATTCATGTTTGATATCTACAATGTATCCATGGATGACAACTCTATATTCACACATCTCCCCCACCCCTCTACTACACACTACCAATGTTTTATACCCCCTGCAATGAGTTGTGGGGTGGGGGGGGGGATCACCTTGTCCATCTATCCATCCATTTGTCTATCCATCCATCCATAAACATAATTTTTTATGGAGATTTTCTCAGGCGTTCATGGACCAATCTGCTCGAAACATGGTATGAATGTTCACTACCATGGGAACCAACACACATGCATGCATTCATCCATCCATCTGTGTATCCATCCATCCACAGTGATTTCACAGCAGTGAATGGAGGGATTTCAGTGAAATTTGGTATGGGGGATCCTTGTGACAAGCCACACCTGCACATTTTATAAGAAAGTTGCCTGTGCATTTTTCACTAGAGTTACAGTCCATTCCTTATTTATGCTTCATCAGTTCAGCACTGCAGTGGAATTATAACTGCCTTCAGCCATAGCTCTTGTTTATGTCAGATATCTACAAAATATCTGCCGGGAACACCTCTGTATTTAGACATTCCCACCCCTGCACAAACGACGAATGTTATTTAAGTCTGATATCTACAGAATATTCATGGGGGACACCTCTGTTTTTCCAAACTCTCCTCCCTTCCACATATAACCAATGTTATTTATGTCTGATATCTACAAAATATGCGCAGAGTACACCTCTATGTTCAGACCCCCCCCCCCCCCCCCCCCCCACACACACACACACAACCAATGTTATTTACGTCTGACACCAACAAAATATGCACAGAAGACATCTCTGTATTCACACAAATGGAAGACAATCTCCCACAAGCACAACATTTATGTCTGATATCTGTAAAACATCTGCGGGTACACTCCTGTATTCACACAAATGGAAGAGACAATTTACCCCCCCCCCCCCCCTTCCCATTCCCCAATCTAAACACACAACCAGTGTTTTGCACTCTGCATTGTGCCTGTGGCACGCCATGTTAATGACTCTCTCTGAACCTTTCACCTCCCTCTTCCCTCACATCGAACATCCTAGCATCGGTCTTCAAATTGCATTATTTTCTCCAACTGTATACACAAAAGTTACCATTCAGTTTTTTCCAGTTTTTGCTTCCAAAACATAGGCATGAAATATTTGAATGAGCCATTTCCAATGAGGGGTCCATGCAATGTTTTGAAAACAAAAAATGAAAATTCTTAGAAGTTCAGGTTTTGTATGTTGTCAACTGATCATGTTAGGTGAAGGGTCAATAACCAACAGTCAGCTATCTTCTACAGGGAATAAGATGTAAATTAAAAAAAAGTGATGAACGAGAAAGTGATCGCAACTTATCAGGGAATTACACATTGAAATAATGAGGGATATCTCAGTTTGTCCTCAAACTTCCACTGATCAATCAATAAAAACCGAAAGCTGATTCCTACACTAACTGGATTGTGATGTTATGCTAATTTTATTTATGCTTTCAGGGCAATACAAAATTACTCAAATATTGATGATTATGGCTACACTGTATTCATCTTTACTTAATGGCTTGTTCGCAAAAGTTTAGCTGATAAAAGAAAACTGTAAAATTAAAACACAAGAAATTAAAAAAAAAGAAGAAAGTTTATAAGAATGATAAGATCAACTAACCCCTCCCCCCCCCCAACACCCTTATCCATGATCTGGCTAAATTAATAAATTCTATTTTTTATGGTCTGGCTAAATTAATGTATTCTCTTATCCGTGGTCTGGCTAAATTAATGAATTCTTGTATCCGTGGTCTGGCTAAATTAATAAATTCTATTATCCATGGTCTGGCTAAATTAATTAATTCTCATATCCATGGTCTGGCTAAATTAATGAATTCTCTTATCCGTGGTCTGGCTAAATTAATGAATTCTTGTATCCGTGGTCTGGCTAAATTAATAAATTCTATTATGGTCTGGCTAAATTAATGAATTCTCTTATCCGTGGTCTGGTTAAATTAATGAATTCTTGTATCCGTGGTCTGGCTAAATTAATAAATTCTGTTATCCACGGTCTGGCTAAATTAATTAATTCTCATATCCATGGTCTGGCTAAATTAATGAATTCTCTTATCTGTGGTCTGGCTAAATTAATGAATTCTTGTATCCGTGGTCTGGCTAAATTAATAAATTCTATTATCCATGGTCTGGCTAAATTAATGAATTCTGTTATCTGTGGTCTGGCTAAATTAATGAATTCTCTTATCTGTGGTCTGGCTAAATTAATGAATTCTTGTATCCGTGGTCTGGCTAAATTAATAAATTCTATTATCCATGGTCTGGCTAAACTCATGAATTCTCTTATCCATGGTCTGGCTAAATTAATGAATTCTCGTATCCATGGTCTGGCTAAATTAATGAATTCTCGTATCCATGGTCTGGCTAAATTAATGAATTCTTGTATCCATGGTCTGGCTAAATTAATGAATTCTTGTATCCATGGTCTGGCTAAATTAATGAATTCTCTTATCCGTGGTCTAAGGGGAAGCGGTGGCTTAGTTGGTAGAGGTGCAGGCTGCAGGCCGAGAGGTCCTCGGTTCGAATCCCACTTGCGGCAACCGCGTTGTGTCCTTGGGCAAGACACTTCACCCCGATTGCCTACATGGGGGCACGATGACGCTGTGTACTGAGGCGTACTGCATGTCGATGGTGCGCATGTCTTCAACCAATCTAACCCTGCCTGTGCTGCGGTGCAGAGTTCAGAGTTACGATGTTGGGGAGCTGACAGCTGCTCGTCGTTGCTCGGTGGTTCTCTCCAGGTACTCCGGCTTCCTCCACCCGTAAAACTGTCACGGTCACGATTAGCCATTGTGCATAAGTATGTGACCTTAAACACCAATAAATAAATAAATAATATATCCGTGGTCTGGCTAAATTAATGAATTCTCGTATCCGTGGTCTGGCTTAATTAATAAATTCTATTATCCATGGTCTGGCTAAACTCATGAATTCTCTTATCCATGGTCTGGCTAAATTAATGAATTCTCGTATCCATGGTCTGGCTAAATTAATGAATTCTCTTATCTGTGGTCTGGCTAAATTAATGAATTCTTGTATCTGTGGTCTGGCTTAATTAATAAATTCTATTATCCATGGTCTGGCTAAACTATTGAATTCTCTTATTCATGGCTGGCTAAATTAATGAATTCTCATATCCATGGTCTGGCTAAATTAATGAATTCTTGTATCCATGGTCTGGCTAAATTAATGAATTCTCTTATCCGTGGTCTGAGGGGGCGCGGTGGCTTAGTTGGTAGAGGTGCAGGCTGCAAGCCGAGAGGTCCTCGGTTCGAATCCCACCTGTGGCAACTGCGTTGTGTCCTTGGGCAAGACACTTCACCCCGATTGTCTACATGGGGGCATGATGACGCTGTGTACTGAGGCGTACTGCACGTCGATGGTGCGCATGTCTTCAACCAATCTAACCCTGCCTGTGCTGCGGTGCAGAGTTCAGAGTTACGATGTTGGGGAGCTGACAGCTGCTCGTCGTTGCTCGGTGGTTCTCTCCGGGTACTCCGGCTTCCTCCATCCGTAAAACTGTCACGGTCACGATTAGCCATTGTGCATAAGTATGTGACCTTAAACACCAATAAATAAATAAATAATATATCCGTGGTCTGGCTAAATTAATGAATTCTTGTATCCGTGGTCTGGCTTAATTAATAAATTCTATTATCCATGGTCTGGCTAAACTAATGAATTCTCTTATCCGTGGGCTGGCTAAATTAATGAATTCTTGTATCTGTGGTCTGGCTAAATTAATGAGTTCCCCTTATCTGGCTAAATTAGTGAATTCTATTACCCGTGGTCTGGCTACATTAATGAATTCTTTTATCCATGTTCTGCCTAAATTAATGAGTTCCCTTATCTGTGGTCTGGCTAAAGTAATGAATTCTCTCATCGATGGTCTGGCTAAATTAATGAATTCTCTTTGGTCAAATTTATCTTGTGAATCAAACCTCTTATCCATGGTCTAGTTAAATTATCCATGGCTAAATTAATGAATTCTCTTTGACTGGTCATATTTATCCTGTGAATCAAACCCCTTATCCTTGGTCTGGCTAAATTAATGAATTCTTTTTGACTGGTCAAATTTATCCCTTGAATCAAACCCCTTATCTCTGGTGTGGCTAAATTAATGAATTCTCTTTGACTGGTCAAATTTATCCCTTGAATCAAACCCCTTATCTCTGGTGTGACTAAATTAATGAATTCTCTTTGACTGGTCAAATTTATCCCTTGAATCAAACCCCTTATCTCTGGTGTGACTAAATTAATGAATTCTCTTTGACTGGTCAAATTTATCCTGTGAATCAAACCCCTTATCCTTGGTCTGGTTAATTTATCCATGGCTAAATTAATGAATTCTCTTTGTTTGGTCATATTTATCCTGTGAATCAAACCCCTTATCCTTGGTCTGGCTAAATTAATGAATTCTCTTTGACTCGGTAAATTTATCCTCTGAATCAAACCCATTTTCTTTGGTCCAGCTAAAGTAACAAATTCTGTTTGGTCAAATTTATCCGGTACATCAAACCCCTTATCCGTGGTCTGCCTAAATTAATGAATTCTTTCACAGTTAGGGATCCAACAGAATTGTGAGCGGACAGAATTTTGGCCAGATTGTGACCCAGTCTCAATCTGGTCGAGACACCTTGTCTGCTTTTGTTCTAACAATAGTATAGAGGAACAGCATGCTAGTTTATATGAATTACCTCTGGTGAACATTGGGAGTAAGCTTTCCAAAACCATGGAGCTATTTTATAATGATGATCGAATTTAGGAATTCTTCAACTTGAAAGATAAAATTCTGTGATGTGAAAACTGTTGAAAATAGCTCTCAGTGCTCTATCCAACAGCATGTCTTATCACAGCATCTCCATGAAAATAAAATTGTAGAAATAATCTATTGAATTCTGCATGGGTTGTTTATGTCAATCTTGATTGCATTCAGCATGGGTTATTTATTTATTTGGGTTTAATGACACTTGACAGCCAGGGTCACCTCATGGCATATAGTTTTATGGGTCTAGGAAGCCGGAGTACCCAAAGAGAATTATCAAGCAATGTCGAGCAACTGTCATACTCCCCAGCTTACTAACTCCACACAAGCAGAGTTAGCATTGATTGAAGACAAGAGCACCATCAAATTCAGCATGGGCTTATGTCAAACTTGATTACATTCTGCATGGGTTGTTTATGTCTACCTTGATTACATTCTGCGTGGGTTGTGTATGTCAACCTTGATTGCATTCTGAGAGGATTGTTTATGTTCACCTTGATTACATTCTGCGTGGGTTGTGTTCGTCAACCTTGATTGCATTCTGAAAGAGTAGTTTATGTTCACCTTGATTACATTCTGCGTGGGTTGTGTATGTCAACCTTGATTGCATTCTGAAAGAGTTGTTTATGTTCACCTTGATTACATTCTGCGTGGGTTGTGTATGTCAACCTTGATTACATTCTGAGAGGATTGATTATGTTCACCTTGATTACATTCTGCGTGGGTTGTGTATGTCAACCTTGATTGCATTCTGAAAGAGTTGTTTATGTTCACCTTGATTACATTCTGCGTGGGTTGTGTATGTCAACCTTGATTGCATTCTGAGAGGATTGTTTATGTTCACCTTCATTACATTCTGCGTGGGTTGTGTATGTCAACCTTGATTGCATTCTGAAAGAGTTGTTTATTTCCACCGTGATTGCATTTTGCATGGGCTGTTTATGTCAACCTTGATTGCATTCAGCATGGGTTGTTTATGTCAATCTTGATTGCATTCTGCATGGGTTATGTCAACCTTGATTGCTTTTTGCATGGGTTGTTGATGACAACATTGCTTGAATTCTGCATGGGTAATGTTTATGTCAACCTTGGTTGCATTCAGCATGGGCTATGTCAACCTTCATTGCATTCTGCATAGATTTTTTATGTCAACCTTGATCGTGTTCATCATGAGTTGTTTATGTCAACCTTGATACTTAAATGTTGAAAATATAAGTGTTATGTCAAGTTGTTAATGAATAAATCCGAAATGACTGTTTATTCTTGAAAAATAATGGAGAGGAGTCCTAAGGGCTGAAAATTTCAGGCGAATGATCGTACCGTTTGCCTATTGTTCATCTAAAACGAAAAACACACAAACGGTCAATCGATTAATGAAAAAGTACATGTACAACGGGCAGATTAAATACCAGTTCACCCCACAGAGATATTTCCATATATCAGGCAAAACAAAAAATAAAACCCTGAAAACTATGCCAACCCTAAAAAATTTATCAAGTAAAAGTCACTCACTTAGTTCATTGCAACTGTAAATTTCCCTCCGACTTCAACCGTGAATTTGAAACCGAGTTTGGAGTTCAAGCTTTCAAAATTACGTGTAGAAATAAATATATTTGACATCATAAATGTGGAGGAAGTGGCAAGTTCCAGCTCCGCAAAGAAAACTGCATTTGATAAACTGACAAACATCTTTCAATGCATTGGTGTTGACAGCTCATGAACATTAATGAATATCATATTGAGTGTCATGTATTGATAGGCTACTGAAAACCCCAAATCTTGGCTCACTGTCTTGAAAATGTCATTGGTGCAAGTATCGTATACAGAAGTTTTTATGCTCCCGAGAGATTCTCTCAGGAGCATTATGTTTTCACCATGTCCATTCGGCATCCATTAACTTTTGGTTTCCGTCAAATAACTAAAGAACCGCTTATTTGATCAAATCTTTATTTTAGGTGTTACTTGTGGATGACCAGACAAATCTTCCTTTCGAATTTGGTCCAGGTAGTCAAATCAATATGGCCACCATGGCAGCCATATTGGATTTAGTTTCTATCCAGTAACTAATGAATGCTGACTCAAATCATTTTTATTTTTTAATTATGCATTGTTGGTGTCAAGAGGAAGGTTCCTTTCAATTTCGGACCAGTCAGATGTACCAAGATGCTGCCAGTGGCCAATTCATTATAGTGGCCATCTTGAATTTGGTTTCTGCCCAATACCGTATTTACTCTATGTATTGGGACAGCTAAAAATAATTATTTTCACAGGTGTCCCAATTCTTAGAAAATGGGGAAAGAACACAGCCTGGTCTTGATTTGATGCTGAATAAAGTTGTGTGTGATTCGTTTTCCATCACTATATATGAAAATCGCCGTCCAATTTCTTTTATATTTTCATTTTTTGCTTCCAAAACATAGCTTATGATCCCTCATTGGACCACGCGCATTGCACACGTTCCAATGAGGGATCATAAGCTATGTTTTGGAAGCAAAAAATGAAAATTTTTAGTTACTCAAGAATTTTTTTATTAGTGTCGTCTGCTACTGGCGACGGGTCAACTGGAAACAAATCTGAACGTCCCAAACTTTGAAGCATAAAAAAAATATAGTTTTCTGGAAAAAATGTGTGTCCCAAATCATAGAGTGTCCCAGTACATAGAGTAAATACGGTAACTAATGAATGCTGACTCGAATCATTTTTAATTTTTAATTATGCATTGTTGGTGTCTAGAGAAAGCTTCCTGTCGATTTTGGACCAGTCAGCTGAACCAAGATGGCCGCCAGTGGCCAATTCATTATGTCTTCCCTTGTGGCATCTTGAATTTGGTTTCCATCCAATAACTAATGAATACTGACTCAAATCAATTTCAGTTTTTGATTATGCATTATTGGTGTCTAGAGGAAGCTTCCTTTTAATTTTGGATCAGCTAGCCAATTCAATATGGCCACCATGGTTGGCTATATTGAATTTGGTTTCTGTCCAATAACTAATGAATGCTGACTCAAATTTTTACTTGAGTTGTGACGAAGTCAAACTTGACTTATAGTTTGATGAATGGCAGGTGGGCGGTCGGGCGGGTGGGAGGGTGGCGGGTGGGCAGGCGTAAACAATTGGTTTCCGGATGATAAATTGATAATGGTTCAACCCATGTTCATGAAACTAAATAGGTAAGTTGGTATCAGTGAGAGGAAGAACCCTATTAATTTTGGACTTGCTTGGTCAAAGGTCAAGGTCACAGTGACCTTGAACATAGTAAATTGTAAACAATTGGTTTCCAGATGATAACTTGACTACGGTTCAGCCCACATTCATGAAACTTCATATGTAGGTTGGCCTTCATGAGAGGAAGAAGCCTATTTATTTTGGACTCACTAGGTCAAAGGTCAAGGTCACAGTGACCCTGAACATTGTAAATCAAAACAATTGGTTTCCAGATGATAAAAGTGGAAATTTGTATGGATTCTGTTTAGAGTAATCGGGAGCACGTCTAAAGAGATATTATTTTAGTGGCACACTATTAACACATTGAATGGTTTCCATTCAAACTTATTACAGTGCAATGCTGAAATGGGTTACCTTAAAATAATTAGGGGAACCCATAAACAGGTTGCCATAATTTTCAGTTTGTGCAGGCCTGATTCATCGCCAGTGGTCTGATGGTTTTATATGCCAGGTATGGTGTTGTCACTGTCTTTCATTTCACGCTTTGGTTTGTGGACCATAACTTGTGATACACTTGTGGAATATGCAATCCATATTTGGCACACAATTTACAGAAAGTGTAACTCAGGTTTGATTTTGACATTTGTCCGACAAACCATTATGGAGTTATTGACTATTATTGTCTTACAGTTCCCCGATAATAACTTAAGCTTTTCTTCACACAGCCAATTCACAATGGTGATATATCTTTAACCACAGAAAATTTGATTCAGACTAACATTCCTCTATCCGATGCCTTTCTCTGGTTTGCATCTGAGCAAATGATATAATATTTTGTTTTATTGTGATGGAATATGTAAAGAGAGACTGTCCTATCATAGGTCAATCCTTTGCACATCAATGTCAAAATACCCAAATTTTCCACAGAACATTTTTGCCATAATGCAATTGTGAATTTATACAATTCAGTCTTGTTGACCGAGCTGAATGAACTCTGTAAAACAAGATAGAATTGGTTAAATTATCCAGTTGCATTATGGGAAAATTTGATGCTTGGTATTTTTATATTTCAGCATTAGTGTATAAAGGGTTAATATTGTTAAGCTATTTCTCTTTGGCATAACAAATCATATGTTTGCTGAATCAATTTGTGTAAATAATGAATTTTTTATGATGTCGTGGGGAAAACCAATGTTTTCCATGTATATAATTGCTTTTGTTATTATGCAGTAAGCAGCACTTTGTATTCTATCTTCTGTGGACCCTTCAAATGATGAATGGACAAAATCTACATGAACTGCAAACCACTCAACTGTTTGAGCACTACAAGCCAATCAACTGTTTGAGCACTACAAACCACTCAACTGTTTGAGTACTACAAGCCACTCAACTGTTTGAGCACTACAAGCCACTCAACTGTTTGAGCACTACAAGCCACTCAACTGTTTGAGCACTACAAGCCACTCAACTGTTTGAGCACTACAAACCACTCAACTGTTTGAGCACTACAAGCCACTCAACTGTTTGAGCACTACAAGCCACTCAACTGTTTGAGCACTACAAGCCACTCAACTGTTTGAGCACTACAAGCCACTCAACTGTTTGAGCACTACAAGCCACAATCATAGCTCAGTTGAATAGTACTGAAAGCCTCCTACTCAGTAATAGAAAAACAAATTTAGAACATTTTTATTTGTTACACAAGCACTCTTCAGTGAATTGTGAATACATGGACTATTTATGAACTAAATCTGTGTAATATCAGCTGCACTTAAGCATCCCTATGGGAACCCTGGGATGTGAAGCTGTACTCGTTTACTGTAGTAAAAAAGCTCTGTTTTACTGGTAAAATAAGACCCAGTCACCAATACCTGGAATGGAAGTCCTCTCAGATGGGCGACATGGGTATAAATGACTAAACTTGACTTTATATCCATGGTGCAATCACGATTAGCCATTGTGAAGAAATATGTGATCTTAACTTGGAGACACCTGCCCATATATGCCACAGGCATATCCGAAAGCCACGAAAGTCAGAATTGCCGTAATGCCTCCACATGCTTTCCGCATACCTGTTATATATGGTTTTTTTTATCAGTGTGCAATTGCGCCGGGTGTAATTTTAGTTTGCTCCAGTATCCTAGTTTGGGAATCAAGTGATTAGCTTTGTGTTGGTTTTGGTTATGTATAATTTTTGCTGAATTTTGAGCCTTTTAGTGGACTATGGGAAGGAGATTATACTTGAATACAATGAGTTTGGGCAACTGGAGTTTGAGCGCCCAAAACGGTATATTGGTTCCAAAAACGTCCTGGATATGGTGATGCCTAAACATAAATAAAACAAACAAATTAAATAAACTCACTTTATACACATACATCAACTACAGTTTCTTTAAAGTGACCTTAAATAGCTTCACTTTATACACATACATCAACTGTAGTTTCTTTAAAGTGACCTTAACTAAACTTACTTTATGCACATACATCAACTGTAGTTTCTCTAAAGTGACCTTAAATAGCTTCACTTTATACACATACATCAACTACAGTTTCTTTAAAGTGACCTTAAATAAACTCACTTTATGCACATACATCAACTGTAGTTTCTCTAAAGTGACCTTAAATAGCTTCACTTTATACACATACATCAACTATAGTTTCTCTAAAGTGACCTTAAATAGCTTCACTTTATACACATACATCAACTACAGTTTCTTTAAAGTGACCTTAAATAAACTCACTTTATGCACATACATCAACTGTAGTTTCTCTAAAGTGACCTTAAATAGCTTCACTTTATACACATACATCAACTATAGTTTCTCTAAAGTGACCTTAAATAGCTTCACTTTATACACATACATCAACTGTAGTTTCTTTAAAGTGACCTTAACTAAACTTACTTTATGCACATACATCAACTGTAGTTTCTCTAAAGTGACCTTAAATAGCTTCACTTTATACACATACATCAACTACAGTTTCTTTAAAGTGACCTTAAATAAACTCACTTTATGCACATACATCAACTGTAGTTTCTCTAAAGTGACCTTAAATAGCTTCACTTTATACACATACATCAACTATAGTTTCTCTAAAGTGACCTTAAATAGCTTCACTTTATACACATACATCAACTACAGTTTCTTTAAAGTGACCTTAAATAAACTCACTTTATGCACATACATCAACTGTAGTTTCTCTAAAGTGACCTTAAATAGCTTCACTTTATACACATACATCAACTATAGTTTCTCTAAAGTGACCTTAAATAGCTTCACTTTATACACATACATCAACTATAGTTTCTTTAAAGTGACCTTAACTAAACTTACTTTATACACATACATCAACTAAAGTTTCTCTAAAGTGACCTTAAACTCACTTTATACACATACATCAACTGTAGTTTCTCTAAAGTGACCTTAAATAGCTTCACTTTATACACATACATCAACTATAGTTTCTCTAAAGTGACCTTAAATAGCTTCACTTTATACACATACATCAACTATAGTTTCTTTAAAGTGACCTTAACTAAACTTACTTTATACACATACATCAACTAAAGTTTCTCTAAAGTGACCTTAAACTCACTTTATACACATACATCAACTGTAGTTTCTCTAAAGTGACCTTAAATAGCTTCACTTTATACACATACATCAACTATAGTTTCTCTAAAGTGACCTTAAATAGCTTCACTTTATACACATACATCAACTATAGTTTCTTTAAAGTGACCTTAACTAAACTTACTTTATACACATACATCAAATAAAGTTTCTCTAAAGTGACCTTAAACTCACTTTATACACATACATCAACTATAGTTTCTCTAAAGTGACCTTAAATAAACTCTTTATACACATACATCAACTATAGTTTCGCTAAAGTGACCTTAAATAAACTCACTTTATACACATACATCAACTACAGTTTCTCTAAAATGACATTAAATAGCTTCACTTTATTTATACACATACATCAACTATAGTTTCACTAAAGTGACCTTAAATAAACTCACTTTATACACATGCATCAATTATAGTTTCTCTGAAGTGTCCTTAAATAAACTCACTTTATACACATACATCTACTACAGTTTCTCTCAAGTAACCTTAAATATACTCACGCTATACACACCTTTTCACTTAACCCTTTACCCAATGCAGACGATACCAAAATTTATTATTATAAATATCATTTTTTTAAATTTTTCAAAAAATTTCAACAAAACCATATCATGTGACCCCTCGTTGGAACGAGCTCGATGGGCTCGTTCCAACGAGGGGTCACATGATATGGTTTTGTTGAAATTTTTTTGAAAAATAATATTTTTTCAACTGCTGAATTTGGATATTACGCGGGCGGATGCGGGCGATTCGTTGGGTAAAGGGTTAAGGGAAGGCAGGAAGACCGCCAATCTGGCTAGTCTATGCCTCTCCCTGCTGGTATTCTTAAGTAAACTTGTTGGTCTCAAACTTATTGGTTTGAAATCTGTGATTTGTACATTTTGTGTTTTGTTTTGTGTTTTGTTTTCTGTATACTGGTGAATAAAAATATATCAATATCAATGTCAATCAGTGTCATATACATCAACTATAGTTTCTCTAAAGTGACCTTAAATAAAGTTCACTTTCCACGTGCACCTTATCCATAGGTTCTCAAAGTTACATTAAACTTCAGTTTCCACATGAGCATTAGCCACAGATTCTCAAAGCAACCTTAAATAATCTTCATTTTATACATGTGCATTAGCCATAGATTCTCAAAGTGACCTTAAATAAACTTCACTTGGTACATGTGCATTAGCCATAGATTCTCAAAGTGACCTTAAATAAACTTCACTTTATACATGTGCATTAGCCATAGATTGTAAAAGTGACCTTAAATAAACATAACTTTATACATGTGCATTAGCCATAGATTCTCAAAGTGACCTTAAATAAACTTCACTAGGTACATGTGCATTAGCCATAGATTCTCAAAGTGACCTTAAATAAACTTCACTTTATACATGTGCATTAGCCATAGATTCTCAAAGTGACCTTAAATAATCTTCATTTTATACATGTGCATTAGCCATAGATTCTCAAACTGACCTTAAATAATCTTCATTTTATACATGTGCATTAGCCATAGATTCTCAAAGTGACCTTAAATAATCTTCATTTTATACATGTGCATTAGCCATAGATTCTCAAAGTGACCTTAAATAATCTTCATTTTGTACATGTGCATTAGCCATAGATTCTCAAAGTGACCTTAAATAAACTTCATTTTATACATGTGCATTAGCCATAGATTCTCAAACTGACCTTAAATAATCTTCATTTTATACATGTGCATTAGCCATAGATTCTCAAACTGACCTTAAATAATCTTCATTTTATACATGTGCATTAGCCATAGATTCTCAAAGTGACCTTAAATAATCTTCATTTTATACATGTGCATTAGCCATAGATTCTCAAAGTGACCTTAAATAATCTTCATTTTGTACATGTGCATTAGCCATAGATTCTCAAAGTGACCTTAAATAATCTTCATTTTGTACATGTGCATTAGCCATAGATTCTCAAAGTGACCTTAAATAATCTTCATTTTATACATGTGCATTAGCCATAGATTCTCAAAGTGATCTTAAATAAACTTCACTTTATACATGTGTAGTAGCCATAGATTGTCAAAGCGAGCTTTAATAAACTTCACTTTATGAAATATCTGTTTTTCCATTTAATGCCATTTTTAGCTCAATTTGACAAAGTCAAGCTGGGCTATTGACATCACTTCCAATCTGTCAGCGCACGTATGTACTCAATTTCCTTTGGCACAGGTCGCATTTATGATCAGATCACTTTGAAACTTGGTTTGCTTGTTTGGAGTGACCTCTAGATAGAAGCTATCAACTTTCTCCCATTTCTGTCTAAAACATTGCCGTTAGCAACAACTTTCAGTCATGTGCATCAACATTTTCCTTTGGCATGCCCTACAAGGTACATTCATGAACTGATCATTTGTAACTTGGTATGTTTTTTGCGTTGACCTCCAGATGGGAGCTTCTTTCATTTCCATCAAAAAAATTGCCATTAGAAATGACGTTCAACTTTGGCCTTTTGTGTATCAACAATTTCCTTTGGCACACCGCACAGGTCACATTTATGATCCAATTACTTTGAAACTTGGTGTGCTGGTTTGGAGCAACCTTCAGATGTGAGCTATTGATTTTCTGGTATTTCTGATGAGAAATGTTGCTGTTAGCAATGATGTTTGGACTTAGCTGTTTTTACATCAACATTTTTCTTTGGCACGCAGGATGCATTTATGAATGGATCAGTTTGAAATTTGGTATGATTGTTTTGGGGGACTTCTAGATGAGAGCTAAAAAGTGTTGCTATTAGCAATGACCTTCAACTTTGCCGTTTTGTCTGTCGACAGTTTCCTTTGGAACACCGTACAGTTCACATGATTCGATCACTTTGAAACATGCCCTCTAGATGGGAGATTTTGATTTTATTTCAATTTTCTCGAAAAACATTGCCAAATGTTGCTGTCATCATTGACCTTTGAACTCATTGCATTTGTGCATCAGCATTTCCTTTGGCAAGCCCTGCAGGGTGAATTTATGACTGGATCAGTTTGAAACTTGGTGTGCAGGTTTGGGGTAACCTCCAGATGAGAGGTATCGACTTTCTTCCATTTCTGTCAAAAAATGTTGCCATCAGCAATCACTTTAAAATTAGTGCATTTGTACATCAACATATTCATTTCGCACACTCTATAGGGCACATTTATGAATAGGTTACTTTGAAACTTGGTATGTGTGTTTGGGGTGACCTCTAGATGGGAGCTATTGTTTTTCTTTCACTTTCACTTCCATCGAAAAACGTTATTAGCACCAATCTTTGAACTTAGTGCATTTGTGCAGCACCATATTCCTTTTCCACTCCCTACAGGGCATATTTACGAATGGATTGTTTTGAATCTTGGAGGAGTATGAAATAAACATTCAAGAATATAGGTTACACTGCATGGCTTTGGAACAATACGTTATAAATGAGAGAATCAGTTACATAATTCATTTATGAATAGCATTGGCAAGATAAACATGATATTTCAGGTAACAGGTTAAGATTTCTCTTGCCTGATTTCTGAACTAGAACAGTGCAGCCATGACTTCTTGAAATCAGGAAAGTCCTTGAACTTAACAGTAATTAAGAAAAATGCTTTGGGGCCCTAAAGATCCTTCAGTGAGCCTGAAACCATTGTTGCAGTATACCAGTAGTCCCGTTAACTGGTAGAGTGTGTTTAATTATTTTTGGTCATCCAAATTTGTCCACGTCTCTTTGCCTTGTTAAAATTTATGGGAGAGCGAGTGTGTAGATCAGTATAAAAATACATTCTAATACAATTACTATAAATCTCGAAATTTGATTGGTTAATCAATCAAATTTGCGACAGTAAAATCAGCGTAACCTGTCGCAAATTTTTTGTTGTCGAAAACTATTTTAGGAAGTCAAGATGTATTCGTGGGCGTTCTATTTTCGTTCCATTTGGAGTCATTGACTACCGTATCCAATGTAAACAAACGCTGTGAACGCATTGACTTGCTGTAAAAAACGTTCTCTATCTTTCTTGTAATTAACTGTATTTAATACGGATGAAGTTGGAAAGTTTAATATTAATGTGGAATAGGGGTTTGGCAGAGACTGCTGAGTAATGAAATGAGTGTTAAAAAACTGATTTCGACGGTCTTAACGGAAACCGTGTGGAAGCAGTAAGCGATATGAAAATATAATTTATAAATAGCCATTTTTCGTACGATGAAGAATTTATGGACGCTATGTGCGAAATAGAAAACCAAAATTCCGAGAACTGGCAATAATAATTTTAATTGTTCAAGGCCAAATATTTCTGACAGATCCGCTAGCGATGTTATAACATCAACTTCAAGTGAAAGCGGTCCTTTCATTTTCTAATTTGTTACCTGCGTTCGTGGCACCACATCACATGTACAGCTACACTACAGAAACGCATTCACCACTGCTCAAGAGAGGTGAACTATTCGTTCTGTAACAATTATGTCAATAGCAGTAGCCCAATTCCACAAGACATCACTTCCCAGAAACAGTTTCAAATGAACAACCGTTCTGTAACCATAAGTAATTATAAACAAGAGCTTCCAATCAAAGATATCAATTTTTTTTAACTTTAATGGGAAATCCTCGAGTGCTTTCTGAATCTGACGCCGACTGAAACATCACAAGGTGAACTCTAAACTTTGAATAGAGAAAGCAGCCGGCGTATTTTGTTTTCAGATTGTCACAAACATTTAAACATGATAAATGTTGTCAGTACAAATATAAATATATTTTGTTATTGGTGATAAAATGACTAAAACGTTTGGAATTATTTGTATTGTGGCAGCGTAAAATATATTTCGTGATTTGGTTCGGAACTCCCAAATGACGTCACGAAGACTGTATTTTTAGTTTTAAATTGTTGACAATGTTGTCTTCAACAGGGCGTTGTTTTATAGTTGGGAGATCAAATCTATCTCCGTTTTCAGCCGAATTATATTAGAATGGGGATAACTATGTTGTATTTGATTGTTTGGGGCCGTAAACGATGGTTTTACTGTCGCAAATATCCGTTTTACCGGCTCCGCTAACGCGTCGCCGGCAAAACTCAATTTGCGACAGTAAAACCATCGTTTACGGCCCCAAACAATCAAATACAACATAGTTATCCCCTAAATTAAATACTAAGTAAGTACTTATTTTTAATTGTCTTTGTGAAGAATCAATGGGTCTTTGTCAGGTGAGAGCTTCAGGGCCCTCTTTTTCTAAGGTGATTTGTAACCCGAGATAATAGGAAGTGGAACCTTGATTTGGTTTATTTTGTTCACAAATAATTGTTTTGCTGCAATTTACTGTAGAGTGTGAATTGGCACGTTGCCAATTAAGTTTAACAAAATAATTTTTTGCAAATCTTTTCCATCCATACATCTGCCAGTTCAGGTTTTGGTTTACGGACAAAGTCTTATATTCTATTTGACCTATCCACAGAAATGCATATCATTTTCAAATTAAATGTTCACCTGACACTTCATTAGGGAGTTATTGGCTAATACATTTCAGAAAGGTTTCAGAATGATAACTCCTGAGCTATACTCGGCATAGCCAAACCATTTTTGTCATACTACCTTACTCAGATGATAACTCCTGAGGAAGGTATTTAAATATTTAATTTTAAGCGATGCGATCATAATTGTTATAATGGTTGCCTATGGGAAAATACTTAGTTCTGCGATACCTATAGTCACAGAGTGTACACAATTCCTGGGAAATCTTTAGTCGCTTGTTCATTAAACATAAGGTGCTCTAATGTATTGTAACTCAAAGTGCCATGCAGAGGATGGGAAGGTTGGCCCTATGGGTGGCGGCATCTTGTTTTGATGGCCATTATTTTGCTTAGATTTTTAATGAGATCGGAGTTAACCTGTGGCTTGTCCTCGGGTGTCACGACGTGTGAGATCCAAAACATAGTGATAGTGTCCACATACACTATCACTATGTTTTTGATTTCACACGTCGTGACACTTCGCCCGTGCAATCACGATCTTTGTATCAGTTTTTCTGTGGCGACCTTCTAGTCTATGAAACAGGCCAACTGAGTAACACAACTCTTTTTACGACCATATCAGTTTCCATATCAGTTTCGAATTGAGTTAGTAAATAAATCTGTTATTGCATGAATCGGCAATTGCCATGTAAATAGTGAAACGCATTATAACCAATAAACTCTGCGCTATTGATAGTGGTGCTGACTCTGATACTGCTGATTATGGTGATAATATGGTTTCAGGAGTTTTTAGTGACCCGTTTTTTCAGGAGTTCTGTAGATTCAGAAATGTGGACGCGGAGCAGGGGGGATTTGGTCAGAGGTTGGATCCCGCGTGGCAGTGTTTCACTCAGGGTTCTGGATTCGAGTTTTTTTTTCTTTTATGAAGGAGTGGGGGGGAGGGGTTTTGGGGGGGGGGGGGTGACCACAATAAACAGGATGATGAGCTGAATTATAAAATGAAAGCAGAGTTTGTCTGCGACTGACACTGCAGAATGGGGAACAACAGACTTATGCAGTCATTATTTACACATCTATCTTACGATTTAAGAATTTCAAAAACCTGTAAAGTCAATATGTCACTAAATGTTTTATGTATATACTTATTGGGCTGAGTGTCTCTCTTGGACGTCATTCCAAAATCCTCCCGGGTGACAGGTCTTGCTTTTAGATTTCAATTCTGTACAACACAACTTATCTAATTTTTGAATTTAGGGGTTTGAGCTCGGGTGCGGGTTTGGAGTTCCGGGCGGGATGTTGCTATCTGTGTCGTCTTTGAAATGTGTAGATTGCGTGGGGAATCCTCTGCTCGCGTTTGTGTGATGATGTTGAGGCATATGAAGTTCTGGGGTGGGGGTGGGGGGGCTAATACGTTTTTGCCCTATCCAGCCATGATTCTCGCTAAGATCATCATGTTTTCAAGGATTATCGCCAACATCAGCAGTTTCAGTTTTATGCTATTATTAACCACACACTTGTTGGCATATTGCATTTGTTCTGTTTTGTTTTTCATGGATATGATGACTTCAAAATATTTATTCCTGTGTGATTTTGTGTCTGTTTGTATGTGTGAGTGTGTAGTTGCATTGCACTGCACACATTATGATTATGTTTACATTACAATCCCATCTTTAATTTGACGCTGCCCACATCAAAACACCCTTTTAAGGCCTAACTAAAGTAACTCTGCTGGCTGAACACAGGAAGAAATGTTTGTCATAAACTGTCCAACATTCTTCCTCCGACATTGCTCGCCGACTCACACAATCCTGACAACAGCACACAATTCCTCTTGCAAAATACCTGCTCAGTTACATTGGCAAAGTCTTTTGGTTTATTCCTTGGTAGAGTGGCCCTCATTCCAACATTTGATAATGTCTAATACACTTACATTTGATGAGATACAGAGCAGCAGCTCATTTGACTTTATTTCTCAATTTAACGATGTAATTACCGATAATGATGCTGCTGAATTGAACTCTCCCTTCACTATGGAAGAAAGTAGTTGTGAATACTACACACCAGAGTGTTTTAGTAATGAGATATCAAAAAACCCAACTCACTCACGCTCTTCAACCTTAAAACTGTTGAAGCCTTAATGCCAACTGGGAGCCCCTTAAGAACCCGATATGCAGCCTCCAACATGAATCAAATGTTTTAGACATTATAGGTTTAACAGAAATATTCAACGTGAAAGAAAACATTACCTTCTCACTAGTAATCCCTTGATTTACTCGACAAAGACCTATTAACGACGACGGTAGGGGAGGTGTAGGACTTTATATAAAAGATACCATCCCTTTTAAAATCCGCGAAGACCTTTCTGTGTTTATCCCACATGTATTTGAATCCCTTTTTGTGGAAATCTCGACGAAAGACAAAAATATTGTTGGAATTATTTATAGACCAAATACAGCCCCTAAAGCGTACCTTGATTTATTCCTGGAAAAATTGACGAATTTAGTAAACACCCTAGATGACTCTAAAAAAAGTGTTTATCTTATGGGTGATTTTAATATCGATCTTCTTGGCTTTTGTAAACATAACAAAACCAATTTATTTATCGACACATGTTTAGTGCAGGTTTTATGCCATTTATTACAAGACCAACTAGAATTACAGACCATTCAGCCACCATAATTGATAACATTTTCAGTAACAAAATTAATCTCTGTACATCCAGAATAATTATTACAGATGTAAGTGACCATTTTGCAACATTTTATGTTGATGAATCATCAAAAAAGGCACACCCATCCCATAAAAACTTCTAAAAGATCTTTTAAACAGGAGAATGTAAACCAGTTTAAGTCTCTTTTATCTAACAGTGATTTCACAAATGTAATGAGTGCACTCTGTCCCAACGAAGCCTACAATATCCTTGTCGAGACAGTTCATGTAGCCTTTGACCAAGCTTTTCCAGAACAACTCGTAAGAGTTCCCCATAAGTTTGTGAAACAGGAACCATGGATGACTTCAGGCCTTTTGCAGTCGTCATTGGAAAAAACAAAACTATATGTCAAAAAATTAAAATCCCCAACCACACAAAATAAAATGAGATACAAAACATATTGCACCATTTTTAACAGATTGAAAAACTAAAAGTGTTTAAACTAAAAGGGTTCGCAAATCTGATTATTACAAGACTGTACTTTACGAAAATAAATACAATATGAAGAAAACTTGGGAAATCTTGAAGAAAGCAATTAACAAATGTAATTCTACATTTACGTACCCATCCACATTTGCTGCTGGCAATGTGGAAATATCAGACCCTTAAGAGATAGCTGACAAATTTAACTTCTACTTCGTTAACATTGGTTCAAAATTAAGCGAGTCAGTACCTACCTCCTCTCGTTGTTTCACTGATTATGCTCAAGGAAATAACCTTGAGTCATTTTTATTCCCCCGAAAAAAATTCGGGGGAATCTAGCCGTGACGTCATCCATCTGTCCGTCTGTCCGTCCGGGCGTAGATGGAATTCGTGTCCGCTCCATAACTTCTTACAGCCTTCAAGGATATTAATGATACTTGGTAATATTATTGCCCACAACCAGAGGGTGTGTCGCGAATAAGGTTGGAATGGCTATCAAGGCTTTTTTCGGGGAAATCAGCCACCCTTTGGTGGCCATCCTCTAGTTTATTTTGCCAACTACTCCGCAAGAAGTAATACAATGTACAAAAAACCTGAAATCCAAAACAAGTAGAGACCTTGACAATATGTCCTCAAAAATGGTAAAGGAGATAATATATGAGATAGCTGACCCTTTAACACACGTAATTAATTTATCTTTCTCAACCGGTATTGTCCCAAGCAAAATAAAAATTGCAAAAGTAATTCCCGTCTTTAAATCTGGCGATCAACGACTATTTAACAATTATAGGCCCATTAGCATCCTACCAACCTTTTCTAAAATATTAGAAAAATTAATGTACTCTAGGTTAATATCTTTCTTAGAAGATAATAAGATAATTCATCAATATCAATTTGGCTTTAGAAAGGCACACTCAACAATACATCCGGTATTGCATCTCATAAACAATGTTGCTGAAATGAACAATAAGTCAACAAAGGATTGTATTTTAGATCTATTTCTCGATTTCTCCAAAGCATTTGATACTATAAATCACTTGATCTTACTAAAAAAGCTAGAGCTCTATGAAATACGGGGCCATGCAAATGCCTGGTTCGAGGATTACTTGACACGCAGATCCCAATTGGTGTCCCTCCCAAAGGCCAGTTCCGACTTCCAGGTCATACCAACTGGTGTCCCTCAGGGATCTATCCTTGGTCCTTTTCTTTTTATAATTTACATAAACGATATTATAAATTTGACACTTTTGAAAATTTTATCATATGCAGACTATACTACTGCCTATACATCTGGTAATAATATAGATACTATTATAGAAGTAGTTAACAATGAACTCAATAACATATACTATTGGTGTACGGCTAATAAACTTGCCCTAAATGAGAGTAAAACAAAATTTATTATTTTTCACCCTCAGAGTGACATGTACTCCATTGAAAGCAGCAGAATTGTGCTTAATAATTCAACGATCTCACTCGTTGCAAATAATCAAGAGGAAAAATCTGTAAAATTCTTAGGAATCCACGTAGATGAAAATTTGAATTTCAAAAAGCAAATTTCAGAAGTCTGTTCTAAAATTTCCGGAGAAATTTATGCCATAAACAAAGTTAAGCGGATTCTACCGAAAAAGTACCTAAAAATATTATACTACTCTTTGATCCAGAGTCACATGATGTATGGTATTCATGTCTAGGGTCACTCACCATCAACTCGAAAGATTGCAATATTATAAAAGAAAGCCATCCGAATTATATCTGACAAAAAATACAATACTCATACAGACCCACTGTTTAGAGAACATGGTATTTTAAAATTTACAGACCTGTATAAACTCCAGATCTCTCTGTTTATGCACGACTGGTACAACAACATGCTACCCGAAAGCTTTGTGGACACTTTTAGAATTTTCCAAAACCCCCCAGGAATGGACACCAGACATTCGGGTAAATTACATACATTAAAACCAAGAACTCAGTTCTCCGCAAAACTTTCCAATTCATACTTTCCCTAGGATGTGGAACTCAATAGAATCGTCGATTCAAAACTCTTCCAGATCATCATTCAAAAATTCTCTAACGCGTCAGGTGTAATAATCCAGTTTGCCCCGACTGTAGGTCCTAGCTCTGTAATCTCATCCTGATCTATTAACTACCCCTAAATTGTTTCATTTTCTAAAAACGATGGAAAATTATTTTATTTATATGGAAAGAACCATTTTAAAAATTAATCCATTCATTTTCTCTTCATTAACATAACCATTGTCAGGATTGTCTCACATTGTACTTCTTTGTTTTTATTGGGAATGGCGGGAAGACAGCCGTAGTGGCTATGCCATCTCCCTGTAGAGCAACCTTGTATCTGAAATAATTGTATGTTTCTGTATTTAGTTTGTATTTGTATACATGTTGTATTACAAAATAAAATCATTCATCATCATTCCTGAGCAAAACTCGGCATAGCCAAACCATTTTTGTCATTGTTACGGTGTGGAATTATTAATGATATTGGTAACAGAAAGAAATCTGAGAATCAGCAACAAAACTATATGAATTTAACTATTCTGAAATTTAATTAAAAAAATAATTTATATATAAAAAAAAAAAAAAAAATGATACAAAGATCTTTTACACTAATTGGTTTACAGAAAATAAAAAAAACAATGGTACTTATCAATTATAGAATTAGTCCAAAGTACAGTTTGACAGAATCCAGTAATCCAGTGGCGAAGTATCTTCTGAAGAAAGTTACCAGCTGGTAGATGTAGTATTAAATCCAAGAATGTCTCTTCAGAAACAGTATCCCGTAGATTTATAATAAAATTTTCACTTAGAAATTTCAGCAGTCTCCAATAAAATATAATAAAACACTCTGCAAAATTCAAATGGAGTAAAAATCCAAGAAGTATTGGCGCCACAGGTAATTTCCAAATAATCCAGTAGAATCCTGGCTTTTCACAAAATAATATTATTCTGTTTCACAGAAAGTATAAATTCTCTTTTCCAAGACGAATAGATTCTCTTCAAAATTCTCTTTTGGAATCAATCTTCCAAAATCACAAAGAAGCACTGCTTCTATAATAAATGCACTGCTCTGAAACAATAATAATCTCCAATGGAAACAATTGAAGTTAGTCTTTCTGAAATGGTTTTCTAAAATGAGTTTTTGAATTCTATTTACAAACCTTTACATAGTAACCAGATAGAATGTCCCAGAAGATGAAGTTTCTGCAATGTTCTATTTGTTTCTGGGGGATTCTGTTAAAGTTCAAGTAAACAAGGTCATTGACCTATTTAAACAATTAAACAATCAACAGCTATATGTACAATATATCAGTGTAACAAAGATGTAAACAAGGTCACTGAGTGCAAAAGAGTTAGACCAGTCAGAAAATGCAGAAATAAAAAAAAATCTTTCTCACATAATTATCAACTTAAGGATATCAATCTCAATATAATGTGGTGGCTATAACAGTCATACTACCTTACTCAGAATGATAACTCCTGAGCTATACTTGGCATTGCCAAACCATTTTTGTCATATTACCTTACTCAGATGATAACTCCTGAGCTATACTCGGCATTGCCAAACCATTTTTGTCATACTACCTTACTCAGATGATAACTCCTGAGCTATACTTGGCATAGCCAAACCATTTTTGTCATACTATCTTGCTCAGATGATAACTCCTGAGCTATACTTGGCATAGGCAAACCAGTTTTGTCATACTACCTTACTCAGAATGTAACTCCTGAGCTATACTTGGCATAGCCAAACCATTTTTGTCATACTACCTTACTCAGAATGATAACTCCTGAGCTATACTCGGCATAGCCAAACCATTTTTGTCATACTACCTTACTCAGAATGATAACTCCTGAGCTATACTCGGCATAGCCAAACCATTTTTGTCATACAATCTTGCTCAGATGATAAGTCCTGAGCTATACTCGGCATAGGCAAACCAGTTTTGTCATACTACCTTACTAAGACTGATAACTCCTGAGCTATACGCGGCATGGCCAAACCATTTTTGTCATACTACCTTACTCAGAATGATAACTCCTGAGCTATACTCAGCATAGCCAAACCATTTTTGTCATACTATCTTGCTCAGATGAAAGGCAGATAAAGTTACATTTTGACATTTATCGAATATTATGTTGTGTTATTGCCCTATATTTTCTATGATTGTCTATGATTTTAGGTGTTCAGATTCAGCCAAGCTTGACATGGCCAATCTATATTTGGTATATGACTTCTTCTAGAGAAAATGTAGATCAAGTTGAATTTGACATTTGTCTGGTATTTTATTGGGGAGTTATTGGTTTGAATTTCATGATTTTAAGATTTTCATAAAATACCTCAAGCTGTACTTGATAAACCTTACAACCTATCAACCAATCCGAATTTACCATAATGCTGACCCAATTCAATTGTCATTTTTCCCATCAATTATCAGAATGTGGAATGAGGTGGCAGTAAATATCAGAGAAAACATGTCTATTGTGCAGTTCAAGAGTTATCTTGATAAGAACAATCCCCCCACCCCCTACCTTTTACAATAATACTAAATCTCAGAAAGCCAAAATACCCACTATAGGCTGCGGCTCCAATGCAGTAACTTAACCATAACATATTCATCAATAAACTTCCACCCTCCCAAGTTTGCTTCTTTGAGGAGCAAGAAACAGCCGATCACTTCTTGCTCAGTTTTCCCTTTTTATGGCCTAATAAGAAGCGAAACTCAGGGAACACCCCTCTGCTATGTAGATTCTGATACACTCTTGTATGGCTCACATCACATAAGTAACCAACTGAACCAAGCCATCATCGACATGGTGGTACAGTCTTATATATTGAAGACTGGACCATTTGGTTAGTTATGAAACTACCCAGTTGATAAATTCACCAACTTTTAATGCCTGTAAGCTTTGTATTAAGGAGAAATAATTGTGAAATCTTCTACAAAACTTCTCACAACCCTCCCTAACAGTTGGTTTGAGCTCCCATTAGTCTAAATCTTAAGTGCAGTGATGTGTATTAAATTAGAACTACTGTCAACTACCAACACTTCTAGCTATTTTTCTATACCTAGTGTAGGGGCCATAAAAACATCACTAGTTAACCTTCTATACCTAAAGTAGGGGACATAAATACATCACTAGTTAACCTTCTATACCTAAAGTAGGGGCCCATAAAAACATCACTAGTTAACCTTCTATACCTAATGTAGGGACCATAAAAACATCACTAGTTAACCTTCTATACCTAAAGTAGGTGCCATAAAAGCATCACTAGTTAACCTTCTATACCTAATGTAGGGGCCATAAAAACACCACTAGTTAACCTTCTATACCTAATGTAGGGGCCATAAAAACACCACTAGTTAACCTTCTATACCTAATGTAGGGGCCATAAAAACACCACTAGTTAACCTTCTATACCTAATGTAGGTGCCATAAAAAACATCACTAGTTAACCTTCTATACCTAATGTAGGGGCCATAAAAACACCACTAGTTAACCTTCTATACCTAATGTAGGGGTCATAAAAACATCACTAGTTAACCTTCTATACCTAATGTAGGGGCCATAAAAACACCACTAGTTAACCTTCTATACCTAATGTAGGGGTCATAAAAACATCACTAGTTAACCTTCTATACCTAATGTAGGGCCATAAAAACACCACTAGTTAACCTTCTATACCTAATGTAGGGGTCATAAAAACATCACTAGTTAACCTTCTATACCTAATGTAGGGACCATAAAAACATCACTATTTAACCTTCTATACCTGAAGTAGGGGCCATAAAAACATCACTAGTTAACCTTCTATACCTAATGTAGGGGCCATAAAAACATCACTAGTTAACCTTCTATACCTAAAGTATGTGCCATAAAAGCATCACTAGTTAACCTTCTATACCTAATGTAGGGGCCATAAAAACACCACTAGTTAACCTTCTATACCTAATGTAGGGGTCATAAAAACATCACTAGTTAACCTTCTATACCTAATGTAAGGGCCATCAAAACACCACTAGTTAACCTTCTATACGTAATGTAGGGGCCATAAAAAACATCACTAGTTAACCTTCTATACCTAATGTAGGGGACATAAAAACACCACTAGTTAACCTTCTATACCTAATGTAGGGGTCATAAAAACATCACTAGTTAACCTTCTATACCTAATGTAGGGGCCATAAAAACACCACTAGTTAACCTTCTATACCTAATGTAGGGGCCATAAAAAACATCACTAGTTAACCTTCTATACCTAAAGTAAGGGCCATAAAAACATCACTAGTTAACCTTCTATACCTAATGTAGGGGCCATAAAAACACCACTAGTTAACCTTCTATACCTAATGTAGGGGTCATAAAAACATCACTAGTTAACCTTCTATACCTAATGTAGGGGCCATAAAAACACCACTAGTTAACCTTCTATACCTAATGTAGGGGCCATAAAAAACATCACTAGTTAACCTTTTATACCTAAAAGTAGGGGCCATAAAAACATCACTACTTAACCTTCTATACCTAATGTAGGCGCCATAAAAACACCACTAGTTAACCTTCTATACCTAAAGTAGGTGCCATAAAAGCATCACTAGTTAACCTTCTATACCTAATGTAGGGGACATAAAAACATCACTAGTTAACCTTCTATACCTAAAGTAGGGACCATAAAAGCATCACTAGTTAACCTTCTATACCTAAAGTAGGGAACATAAAAACATCACTAGTTAACCTTCTATACCTAGTGTAGGGACCATAAAAACATCACTAGTTAACCTTCTATACCTAAAGTAGGGGACATAAAAACACCACTAGTTAACCTTCTATACCTAAAGTAGGGAACATAAAAACATCACTAGTTAACCTTCTATACCTAGTGTAGGGACCATAAAAACATCACTAGTTAACCTTCTATACCTAAAGTAGGGAACATAAAAACATCACTAGTTAACCTTCTATACCTAAAGTAGGGGACATAAAAACACCACTAGTTAACCTTCTATACCTGAAGTAGGGGCCATAAAAACATCACTAGTTAACCTAACGTAGGGCCATAAAAACATCACTAGTTAACCTTCAATACCCAATGTACCCAATGTAGGACCATAAAAAGATCACTAGTTAATCTTCTGTACCTAATGTAAGGGGCCATAAAAACATCTCTAGTTAACCTTCTATACCTAATGTAGGGGCATAAAAACATCACCAGTTAACCTTCTGTACCCAATATAGAGGCCATAAAAACATCACTAGTTAATCTTCTGTACCTAATGTAAGGGGCCATAAAAACATCTCTAGTTAACCTTCTATACCTAATGTAGGGGCATAAAACATCACTAGTTAACCTTCTGTACCTAATGTAGGGGCCATGAAAACACCACTAGTTAACCTTCTATACCCAATGTAGGGGCCATAAAAACATCGCTACTTAACCTTCTATACCTAGTGTAGGGGCCATAAAAACACCACTAGTTAACCTTCTATACCCAATGTAGGGGCCATAAAAACACCACTAGTTAACCTTCTATACCCAATGTAGGGGCCATAAAAACATCACTAGTTAATCTTGTATACCCAATATAGGGGCCATAAAAACAGCACTAGTTAACCTTCTATACCCAATGTAGGGGCCATAAAAACATCGCTAGTTAACCTTCTATACCTAGTGTAGGGGCCATAAAAACACCACTAGTTAACCTTCTATACCCAATGTAGGGGCCATAAAAACATCACTAGTTAATCTTGTATACCCAATATAGGGGCCATAAAAACAGCACTAGTTAACCTTCTATACCTAATGTAGGGGCCATAAAAACACCACTAGTTAACCTTCTATACCTAAAGTAGGGGCCATAAAAGCATCACTAGTTAACCTTCTATACCTAATGTAGGGGCCATAAAAACATCACTAGTTAACCTTCTATACCTAATTTAGGGGCCATAAAAACATCACTAGTTAACCTTCTATACCTAATGTAGGGGCCATAAAAATATCACTAGTTAACCTTCTATACCCAATGTACGGCCATAAAAACATCACTAGTTAACCTTCTATACCTAGTGTAGGGGCCATAAAAACATCACTAGTTAACCTTCTATACCTAATGTAGGGACATAAAAACATCACTAGTTAAACTTCTATACCTAATATAGGGGCCATAAAAACATCTCTAGTTAACCTTCTATACCTAATGTAGGGCCATAAAAACATCACTAGTTAACCTTCAATACCCAATGTACCCAATGTAGGGCCATAAAAACATCACTAGTTAATCTTCTGTACCTAATGTAAGGGGCCATAAAAACATCTCTAGTTAACCTTCTATACCTAATGTAGGGGCATAAAAACATCACTAGTTAACCTTCTATACCCAATGTAGGGGCCATAAAAACATCACTAGTTAATCTTCTATACCTAATGTAAGGGGCCATAAAAACATCTCTGGGTAACCTTCTATACCTAATGTAGGGGCCATAAAAACATCTCTAGTTAACCTTCTAAACCTAATGTAGGGGCCATAAAAACATCACTGCTTCTGCTGCTTCTCATCCAAACTAAATGAAATCTTTGATAAATTGAATAATGAAAGAATAAGATCCCATATTATGGGTGATATAAACATCGATCTACTTAAATACGACTCCCATACCAAAACAGAACATTATATTAACCTAATGTTTAACCAAGGATTCGTACCTGTTATAACTAAACCCACCCGATTCAGGATTGGGGTATTCGTATTCGGTATTCAGTCGTATTCAATACATTTTTTCAAGTATTCAAATGTATTCAGTATTCATGCAATTTTAAAGTATTCGTATTCGAATTCATATTTGAATACAGTCAAATTTGAGGTGTATTCATGAATACTTTTTGAATACTTTTCTTGTTTTTAATACACATTGTATACAGTATTTGTAAAAAAAAATATTGTGATTATCTCTCTTAGAAAGTAGTAAAGAATAAAACTAATACTTTTGAAGTGCACATATCAGGTCCATCAAATAGTACATCAAACTTCATACTACACATGAAGTTAAGTTCAATTATTTATCAGCCTTTTGATAGCAAACTCTTCATTGTTCAAAATTTGTTTCATTGTAAACTGAACATTGTAATTGTACAGATTATTCTTTGGACAAAGGATATCAGTCTGGCCAAAGTATTGATTTTTAATCCCTAAACAACTCCATTATCCAATTAATACTAATCTAATATTTTTCTACAGTAATAGTAGAAATAAGGTGTAGACTGATAGATCTGTAAAATTATTGTGTTTGAATTACAACATTTTTTCAATAGTGCAGTAATTGCGGGTCCAGGACATTTTCCCCTTGGACATTTTCCCCTAGGACATTTCCCACTAGGACATTATCCCCTAAGACATTTCCCTGAATCCCTGACATCTGCCCCCCAGATGTTTGCCCCCTCTGTCAAAATTGACAGAAGAGGACATCTGCCCCCCCCCCCCCCCCCCCCCCCCCCCCATAGTTATGTTATGGAGGTTACACGTATACAAAAAAGGCAGCAAATAAGTCAAGCATTCGGTGGAACTGTTCTGCCAGAATTGCATCCAATTGCAAAGCTCTAGCAACTACTGATTTGGAGATAACCAGTATTTTAAGAGTTACTGAACATTGTCATGGGCAAAATGAAGAGCTCATAGAAGGGTCAAAGTTCAAAAATGTTATTAAAGAAACATCATCTGTGAATAAATCATTAAGTTAGAAATAAAGAATTTATTCATTAAAAATATCAAAATTCACTTATTTATTCCTCACCAAATTATTATTAGATATTTCATAAGAAATAAGATTTGTTAAAAACCCACTTATTTATTCCTCACCAAATTATTATTAGATATTTCATAAAAAATAAGATTTGTTAAAAATCTTTGTTTTGTACTTCATTTTTGATTTGTTTCATGTTCTGTGCTATCTGCCATTTATATTGTGCTTCATATTCAATTGCTATCTGCCATTGGTATTGTGCTTCATATATATTTAGTTTAATAAAAAAAATTAAAAATATTTTTACTTGTTATTTCAAACAAAACACTGGCTAGTGCCTTAGATGCAATTACCCCGCCCCCTCCCAAATCCAACTTTATATACATTTGGTCTGAGGGTATTTTGTCCGAGGGTATTTTGTCCAGATACCGTTATTGTCATTCGAAACAATTCTGTTTTGTAAATAAATCAAATTGACACTTTTAGTTTTTATTATTAGATGTGTCCAAGGTGTATAAACCAGCAGGGGGGCAGGTGTTCACGGTATAAAAATTAACTGGGGGGCAGGTGTCCTGTTAATAAAATTTAGTAGGGGGGCAGGTGTCCAGTCTTGGAAAATCCTAAGGGGGCAGGTGTCATCTTCTGTCAATTTTGACAGGG